>JAJTJO010000814.1:600000-1152145 GCA_024550625.1 Dendroctonus valens
TGTAAATATGCAGCTATTTGTTCAAGAGTTAGTGGTTTCGCTTTGACTTGAGTTTGCGCTAGCTTTGGCTTTCGCTTAGAAGTCATGATTATTTCATCCATTGCCCTTGGATTTCAACCTCACTTTCTGTGTTTATTATATATATTCACTTTTTATCTATGGTTACTTGAGCTTTTGATCTTTAAGCAGCAAGACGTATTTACGTAATGTTAATGAGGCAGATTACCTTGAAAAGAATTGTTGCCGTCCTTCTGATCTAGCTTTTTGCAAATTTCTCAGTTTTCCATCAATTTTTTACTATTGATCCTGTACTCCCTAACCACCCCCAGAGGAACGAAGCCAATTTAGAATCACCCTGAATATTCTTTTACTATGTCGTATCAATAAAATGTTTATAAGCCACAATTGTTCTACAATTTACGTGAAATTCTTCAAATGACAAAACTAGCACAACAATTAGGGCTACAAAAAGCAGTTAATACACAGAAAAGCGCTACAGACTGTGTAGGGGTCTGCTAGCCTCTCATTTGGATGATCGCAATGTGAGTTGCTTCTGACGCTTTACTATTTAAGGTTTTACCAAAAGCCGGTTGCCGGAGGCACATCGGTTGCTTTCACATAGGGGAGAAAGTTCATGATTTGGGTTTAATTTTTCTGCGTGCTATGAGAAGGAAAATTCCTACTTAATTGAACTAAAAGAAAAATGAAACCCATGCGCCCTTGGCTATATTTGGTACACTATACCACATTTTATTTGAACTAACACACTGGAAATGGCAAATATATGATTATGGCTATATTAGTATAAGATCTGCGTACATTATTATACCCAAGGTGTTCTCCAACATATGAGCAGATCTCTCGAGGACACACATGCAAAACTAAGGGCATTTCGTTCATCTAATGCTGTGATTAAACTTTTTTTCGGATGTTTGTTAAAACAGATGAGAAGCAAAACGTACAGTTCTCAGAATCGTAAATTTGTTTCATCACCCAAATTTATTTGTATGCACTCGAATCGCGAAAGGGTGTTTATGTATATTCTACATCTCTTGTATAATATCAAGATGCAAGAAGAAAGTCGGATACATTGCAGTAAAATGTTTTCTCCCAGTAACGAGGGAATGTTGAGAGGAAGGCACACGGTTATGTGAACAGTTACTGTGACTCTTTGAGGAGTTACTTAAATTATGAAGAGTATTTTAAAATTATAAAATAACAAATTGGCATAGTCTGGGATTCTCTACACGTACCTGATTTTTGGCGGTTGCATAGTGAATAACTTTGTATAACATGTGTAATATGTTCTTGTAGCAAAGCCAATTCCACAAATAGTTTAACAAAACTTAAGAAAAAGAATAGGACAATATTATAATTATTACGAAACTTTTCAAAAAACATTTACCAATAAAAGTATGCATTTCATCACTTCTGGAATTACCTTGAGATCAATTTCAGATAAAACCTATATGAGTTTTATTGGCTTTCTGAAATTGGGTGAAGTGACGGCATCTGAATTTCGAGCGGCTTTGCAAATCTTGTCGTCAATGCAATACACGTACTAAAGGCATTAAGAGGGGTATTGGAAATGGAGCAAACTTTTAGAAGACGGTCTGGTTTGTTTCATTACTATAAAAGATTTTAGCCCCACAAATGTTTTACGATCGCACGAAAGGTTTGGGTAAATAATCACAGATTATAAAAGAAACAATTTTCGAGCCACATAAATTGAATAAACAAAACGTGCTTATATAAACAAACTCTTAATAGATATGAATGCTGGAAATTTCGTGAGTTAAAGGTTTTCCAATCGAATGGTTTGAATGTTTATGGAACCTAAAGGGACAGATCCTTTATACGAGCAGACAGCATGACTAAATATTTCCAATGTACTTAGCAAGTCATTAAAGCCGTTTAGTCCTGTATCTAGTTAGCGACATTCGTAATTAAAATTGGTTGTCAAACTTTAAATAGCATCAAGATCAGCATTTTGATTTAAAATCCACAGAATTTTCCAATTTTGATTCCACAGAAGCGGAAGGCCTGTATAAACCTCAAATCGCATTTTTTCTACTGAATTGGAAGCAAACATAATAGAACAAAGCCAATGGTGTAATGATCAACAGTATTGTTATTTCCAATAAGTTCTCCAAGGAGTGGCAAACATGTACCCAGTGGACTTGGACCAAAAATATTTAATAAGGTTGAGAGTGCAATGTTTTGCCAGATTGTCAAAAAATCACCACAACCAAGAATAGAAAATTAATTGGTTTTATTTAGTGTTTATACATCTGACAGTAATCGCTTATTCATTGATAGTACATACTACTATTAATCCTCGACTAAAATTTCAATAACTGATCACCTGCAATTTATACCAGGCATTAAAATCATGTTATCGGCCACCGTGTATGTCATCATCAATTAGCTTATTGAAGTTCACTGCTGGACGTAAGCCTCCCTCAATAATTTCCACTGTCCTCGGTCTTGTGCTATCTGCATCCAGTATTTCTGATCCCTCTATTTCTGAAGGCTTCCGATCTAGGCCTCCATTCAAGGATTCGTCTTGTCCATCTGTCATCAGCAGATCTCGCAATGTGTCCTGCCCAGTTCCATTTTAGTTCAGTTATTCTCTATGGATCGTCTGCGAATTTCAGTATTTGGTATGTGATCCTTGAGAGAGATTCCCATCATTGATCGTTCCATCGCTAGTTGCGTAGCTCGTACTATCTATCTTTATTGTCCGTTTAGTCAGTGTTAGGGTTTCGGCTCCGTAGGTAAGGACTGAAAGGACACACTGGTTAAAAACCTTTCTCTTTAGGCAGTTAGGCAACTCTGCCTTGAACACATATTTGAAATTCCCATATGCAGCCCATGCTGCTGCCCTATTCTTCGAAGAAGTTCTAGGGTCTGATTATCTCTTCCAATGGAAATCTCGTGTCCGAGGTACTTAAAGGATGTAGTTTCTTCCACCTTGATACCGTCAATGTATATGCCCTCACCGAGCACAAAATTTGTCATGATCTTGGTTTTGGGGAAATTTATATATAATATATATATAGTCCTACTTTCTTTCACTCTTCATGAAGATTTCTTAACATTGAAATGGCGTCGTCCAAACCTTCGGCTATGAGGACTATAACGTTGGCAAATCTTAGGTGATTGAGTCTTTCACCGATTATATTCACACCTAAGTTGTCCCAGTTTGTTTATTTGAACATGTACTGGAGAAGAGTATTGAAAAGTTTTGGTGAGATGGTGTCACCCTGG
The DNA here is from genome assembly GCA_024550625.1 of Dendroctonus valens. Classification (NCBI taxonomy): domain Eukaryota; kingdom Metazoa; phylum Arthropoda; class Insecta; order Coleoptera; family Curculionidae; genus Dendroctonus; species Dendroctonus valens. The sequence continues at coordinate 603,271 of JAJTJO010000814.1, forward strand.
CGTACGCCTCCTTCAATATTGAAATTTGTCAGTGTTGTCGTGGAGTCTGACACATGCAGTAGCATTCTCATAAATATTTTTGATAACTGTCAAGTACCGATAATCTATTCTGCAGTCTGATAGAGCCTTCAGCATTGTATATTGGTCTACTGAATTGAATGCTTTCTCGTAATCCACGAAGATAAGTACTAGAGGCCTAATCTACTCCACACATTTCCCAAAATTCCTCTTCACTAAAAAAGCGGGTTTTTAAAATATCAAAATTTTAAATATTCTTAAGTGGTGCAGTGGGTAGGATTGCCAAAAACACTACAAGCGCGTAGCAGTTTTTCGATTATTCAACTAATTAGCAAGTGCAATTTCTTTCTGTTGATCAATTATAAATCTTTTAAATTAAATTATTTTATAAAGCTTTAAATCTGAATAACTCCGTTCTCTTATCTTACTCCAGTTCTAGCTAAGTTCAAAAGCTGAAATACCATTTAATTTAAATAACAGTTCTTCTGCCTTAGAAAGTGATCTCGATATGGGAATTCTAAAAACTGGTACTCGATTGAATTACTTTTCATATTCAATTCATATACATTCAACAATAAATGTATAATTACAATATTATAAGTAATAATAATTATAATAATAATATGGCTCATTCTAATACTAGTTCACTAAATCTACGTTGCGTTTATAACATCATTAACGATATTTATACTGCTAGATATGTAGAGTTGATATATTAGAATGTTTAAAGCAAACGCCCGTCTTGTTGCAAAAAGTTGTCTTGTTGTATTAAACGTCTCCAGTTGGGATGAGCTTAACAATACAATGTATAGCGAGTTTGCTGAAAGATGCCACGAAAGAAAAATGGTAATCCCAAGACAACAGAAAAAGTCCCCACGAAGTATTTATATAACCGTTTTATAAATGTTAAATTTACTGGTAAATTAAAATTGAAATTGACATTAAAAACCTTTCTTTCTTTTAGGAATGTATTGATAAATGACTCTTTACCCAGTAAATAGAATAAAACTTCTAAATATATTTTAAAATCGAGATACAAAATAACGATCAGAGAAATGACAACCCCGGACTAATTCCAGCAAAACTGAGAAATGTAAAAGTAGAAGAATGAAACCTTATAAAATTAATTTAGGGATAAATGAATGAGATTCAGAATAGATCAATTAAGGAAAATATTAGTTTTTAGCAGCACATATAAAACCAAAAGATAGGCAGTTTCATTCTAAATAATAAAGTAACTCAAAAAAAAAATAATAATAATAACGGAAACATTTGTAGGTTCGACGTAAAATATTATCCTTGCAATGGAAAACAACTATTATGTAAGAAAACCAGCTAAAACCCAGACGAGTTTGATCGTCTTCCCATGATCGTTATTCCTTTGCGTCTGGCAAAAATGCATTTACATCAGCTCCCATGTCTTACTCATGAAAAGGTTGCATTATAAATGAAATAAAATAACAAGAAGTTTATCGGTTCTCTGTCGTACAACTACACCGTGCTTAGCTCTTAAGCAACGGTACAGAAAAGCTTTTAGATCCAATGACAAACTAGTCAGAACATATGGAAACAAGGTGGAGCAACCCTTCATAACATATCTGAGGTTACGCATTATCGTAATGAAATACATCCATGATGGATTGGATGCCATGGCACAATAACATGGCCAGTGAATGGTCCCGACCTTACGCATTTAACAAATATAATAAATTTTATGGGACACGGCACTCCTAACATTATTATGATTGGAAATGGATAAAATGAATATTGGCCAGTCCGTCTAGATTCATCGGATAATAAAAACTTAGATAATGAAGCCTGAAGGAGAAAAATAACTCTATTATGCTAAGATATACGCATCTCGTTCATTACGTTCGTAATTGATCTTTGCTAATAAAGATCATTGGTATTTAAGGTTTATTAATTAGATTTACAGTTAACAGAACATAAGCAACACCAAATGCAATAAACAAAACACAATTACTGTGTATATTTTCCTGACTGTTTTTCAATTCAATCCAAAAAAAAATATATTTTTTTAAATTAATGATGACTGTGAATGTGTATTTTAGACAAACTGATGATGGTGGAGAAAGACACCGAAACGTATTTGTGACATTTTAAATAATAAATAATAAAATTGACTGAAACCCAGGAATTTTTTTTGGACACAACACAATGCAACAGAGAAATACGAATTGCAGACATACATTCACCTTCAATATATAAGATAATATACATTACGTTGCATATTTTAAAAAAGTTATTTGATGTAATAAATAAGATCTTCCATAAGGTCCAATATAAATAACCCCCAACAGTTTTAATAAAGTGCTATTATTTATGTATTGAATAGTTGAATAGTTGAATGAAAAGTGGATGCGTATTTATACGGTGACACTCTGGAGTTTATATAACACAAATAATAAATAGCAATTTATATTTGTATTATTGTCATGGCCCTATACCTACTATTTTTTCAAATAATGAAATGTGCTTGGTGACCTAAGACCCGAAAACACCACAAAAGGATAACGGAATATTAATCCTTCGATGTCACTAAGCAATTAATTCGACCTTTAGCTCAAAATTACACGAGTTAATCTACTTCGGCGATCGCCATTATTACAACTGTTCTAATTGAATGGTTTTTGTCTTTACGGTGAAGGGCAAACTAATTAAATTAAGGAACTTTGAAAAACATTATTTTAATTAGTAGAAATTGGCTAAGATCATGAGACCACGGTTTCTTCATTTAGACGTTTCCCAGTTAGAAGCATTTATTGAAATTCCGTTAATATAGCTTTGTTAGTTGAACACAACTTAATTAAGCACAGCTGTGATGTTGAGAAGTAAATTTGGGTCATACTCGTACAAGTTGAATATTGGAGGTGATTTCCGTAACCTTTGAGTTAGCCGTAGATATTAATGTCATTATTTATAAATCATTAATAGTATTGGTTCAACGTTAAAAACACAAGTTTTTAGTGTCGACTTGGAAAATGGTGTCATTTTGATTTTGAAAGTGCAAAGGGCTGGTTTTGCTTAATTTTCTCAAACAAACAAACTGCTTTTAATATAATGAACAATGTGTCATAAAAACACTAGATAAAAGAGTCGTAAGCCCTATCTGATCTAAAATGATAAATAGCTTTTCATAAAACCAAATATACTCTCACAAAGTAGAAGTAATAAGAGACGCTTATCCTTTGATAGCACTATGTGAAATACATTGCATCATTGTGCTCTCAGGTTTTTGGACCCGCTGCGATAAGAGGTATTGGAGTCATTACTTCTGTGTAATCTGACTAATTTTCGAAGTTAGTTAATAAAACAATAAAAATCGGTGAGATATAACGCAGTGATCGTCCATAAGATAAACGTCAACTTTACTGGTGTACTTGTGCGCTCCAAGCTGCATTGGAAATAAGTCTATTGATATGGATATATGATCAATGACGGATTTGCCAGCTCTTAAGCTGTTTTGTGACCAATTTTAAATATTTGCAGACAGCTACTGAACTAAGTTTTGCGATCGTGTTGTTTTCAATACAAGCGGAAGCAGCAAAATTAAGCTCACATTTTTGTGTCTATGTACGATCAGGAAACATATCATTATGAGTCTATTAACATCTATCAGAAGATGCAAAATGATCCACTTAATTGCAGGTTTTACAGGGCATTTACAAATGAAAATGGCAAAATTCCAGATATAATTTTATGTCGATATGATTTGATTTTTTATATTTATTTATGTCGTCTTGTCCAAGAATGCTTCCTAGGATAGGTGGGGCTCTTTGCAGAGAGCTTTTCCCATAGAGTCGTTCATGGTTAAAACGGTCTTTCTGACGGTTTTGGACTCAATAATTGAATTAATCATAAAAGAGTTGCTTCAAAATTATTACTTTACTGCAGAAAGATATGCTGATGCCTTTGTTGTAAGTGCATTACCGACCAGAAAGATTTTATTGTCCAGTACCAAGGATTAAGAGAAACTGGCTCAGTAATACCTAAAAAAACTATAAATAATGGCATAAGTGACGAATACGAGGAAGACATGTTGGAACGTGAAGAAACAATCCGTATACAGGGTGATTCAAAAGTGGCGTCATTCCTTTTAAGGGGTTATAGGGGGACACTTGGAGAGTACGAGAAACATATTGAAAAAATTTTTTTCGGAAATTTCTAGAAGATATTAACAGTCGAAAATCGAATTTCAACTTTGTTATTAAGTATTATTTTAAAATAGTTCCATGTTTGCTTGGTAGCCTTTTGGAATACTTAACCGATTCGAAAAGAAAATATACGATCTTTGCTTCAAATTACAAAAAAAAAATATTTTAAAAAAGTACTCTTCTACAATTTTTTGATGAAAAGTCAAAGCGGCAATGATGTTTTTTGTCATTAACAGAAAGTTACAGGTAGATAGCCTTTGTCAATAATAACAAGCATTTGACAAACTGTGACTTACTTTGAAGCTCCTTTCACAAAATGTACACCAACATCGAATTTGCGGATATGTGATGAGTTATGGGAAAATGCCACAGAGGCACAAGTATTGGAGATAATTGAAGCAGAGGCTTCCAGGAGTGCTCGGAGCATTGCACAACCACTGACAGTTTCCCAGGTACCGGATAATTGTCCCGATAACTCCCCCAAGGAAGGGCTACATTCCTACCATGTATGTAAGATGCACAGGTCACAAGGACACATTAAATCTCTGATCTTCCGAACACCGGTACAAATTGAGCAGGAGGTAATTAACCGAATACGAGAACCTGCTCAAAATGTGATTTCAGTCTACGACGAAGAGTGCACAATAAAGTGATTGGGGAACAAACATGTTTGGAGTTAAACGGGCAGAATTTCCTCAACCTTTTGTGATTTAACAACTTAATTGTATGTTATTTGATTAATATTGATCATTGATACATAACCTTCAACAGGAGGTTTTTGTTGACAGATGTGGGGAATTTAGGTATATCACTCATCTGCCCCAAAAAGAATGGCAGCACTGACGGCAAATAGACAGCGTTAACCTAACCTCAAAATATTTCTATTGCTTTCTCTTTCTTCGTTTTGTGTTTATCCATGGTTACTACAATTTTCAATAATTAAGAAGTAACAGGTATTCGGAAATGTTCATTAGGCAGATTAACATTGTTGGCCTCCTTCTGATATAGTTTTTTGCTAATTTCTCAGTTTTGAATAACAATTTTCCTTTTTACTATTTTTCCTGTACTCCTAAAACACTCCCAGACAACACCCCCAGAGGAATGACGCCACTTTTGAATCACCCTGTATAATAATAATTCTTCTTGTTTGGAAAAGTAGTTCAACTACACATTTTTGATATCTTCTTGTAAGTTATTTCATTTAATACGCTGTTAGAACAAAGAGTACGTAAATAACTAGTGCATTTTCATTTAAGCGTTAAGTGATTAAGCCATCGGCCTTAAGCAGTGAATGTCAAGATCTGATTGGAATCGGTGGACCAGTAAATAGAATGTCTAATAAAAATAAATTTCCAGTATAAGAACAGGAAGGTGTATTTCTGAATACCCAATGACTTTCTTAAATTTAATCACTTTATAATCGGATCTGATAAGAGTAAATTTTCCACAATGCAACCAAACTGGCATAAGTTGCTGTTTGCAGTTTAGCAGTAAGTAGAATCGAACTGTTTAGGGAATCTTTATAATTAGACTTCGAAAAAAGAAAATTACGAAAAAGCGTACATCAGTAATTTGACCCTTTTTTATGTCTTTATTTTCGCCTGTATGATAAAGAGTGCAGATGCCAGTTTAATCTTTTGTGTAGTAACTTGTTGCAAAATGCAAATTTGACGGTTTTGGTTTAAATTTGTGTGAAGTTTCAATATTAGTGCATTTTGGTTGTCATAAATTTTTATATAAAATTTATACACACAATTTTTTAAATGAAAATTGCCAATAAATAATATTGTCAAATAATGTAGCATCTTATATGTACAAAGATTATACAAAAATCATGTTACCTCAATCTTTAATCCTCTCTTCCTTAACAAGTATACTACATATTTTAAATATTTTTTTATACAGCAGTTTAAGGGCGGAACCGAAATTTAATCCACGTAGCTGCGTGCGGGCAGCTCCCGAAAGTAATTACTATAAAATATTTGAGGCTTTCCAGTGTTACCACCGGATTTATTGGTTTTATCCTTAATAAAAACAGCTAATTTCAATTTGCATGTAATGAAAGCAGCGTCAACAGACTTTCAATTTTACCACTGCCGCATTATGGTAACAGATCGGCTTCATTTCAGATAATGTTCAGTTATGTCACATTACTGAAATTAATGTGTTCAAATAATAAATATTTATTAATGAAGCAATATAACATAAAAATACATTAAAAAATCTATGAACATGGAGACATGGTGTTGCGTCAGACTGACTCTGAACTCAACTAATATTAACCATTGAAAAATATCACTATTTCATTTATATTCTTTAACACGGATTTATAAATCGCTTACATCATTTTTCCTTGAATTCTGCAAGTAAAAATTCAAAAATTGACAAATGGCATATTCTACCCGCCAACGCACAGCGCCCTTATTGATAACACATCGGCTGGCGTGACTATGAGATATAAGGACAGATCGTGTTCTTATCGCAAATCAATAACCCCTTGAATCAATAGGTGATTGACGAGTTCTGCAACTTTGCCGGCCAAGGTAGGAAGCTCTGATTGGCCACGCGCAGAGTTGCGAGATTATCAGATAACTATAATAATAACAATAACGAATCACAATAAGAGTGTTAGCTATATGAGGAAAAGCATAAGGGAGAATGAAGGGAAAGCAATAAACACATTAGTGTTTACACATTTTAAAGAAAACACTTTAGTCTCGACATAAATATATGAAAAGCGTACTACCATATAGCCCAAGGAACTATTTATTACTAACAGTAGTAGTAAACATCTTTATTTCTAAAAAAGGCTATCGACCTATCGGTCTTTCTGCCCTTGTTTAATACATGCAGTCTTAATCTAGATAAAAAGCAAATATGAAAGTTCTCCTATTCTAGGTTAACAATAGTAGTAGTAAACATCCCTATTCCTAAAAAAGGCCATCGACCCATCGGTATTTCTGCCCTTGTTTAATACATGCAGTCCCAATCTAAGTAAAAAACAAATATGAAAATTCTCCCATTCTAGGTTAACAATACTATTAAATAAATAAGATTTCAGTGGCAAGAAGAAATTATTTTATTGTCCACTAGTCCGTTGCGTTTGTAAGTGTTCGAGTAGCGTTAATGTAGGGAAACGGAAGCGGGATTGTCTGGTTGGTCTTGTAAGACAAAGGGGATTCAGTATGGTCCAGTTGTAGGGGTTGTTTGTCCATTTTGTCTGTAGCTGTATGAGTCTTTCCGAGATCTTTGTCATGTTTGTGCGTTCGTATAGTAGTTGGGTGGGGGGGTTGTGTAGTGGGTTTTGGGGGTGTCTTATTCGTGTTATTAGTCTTAGTCCGTGTCCGAACACGTAGAACCGATGTCTGGCGTATAAGGCAGGGTCTACCTAAGCCTTACTGACGAGTCCAATAGGTAGACCCGGGACGAAACGCAGGGCTCATCACATAACACCATAATTAGTGACAATAAAATTGACTGAAAATCCCAGGAATATATTGGAATGAATTTAAGTACAGTCAGGAAAAAGAAATATACAAAAAAGAATTAGTCTTAGTGCAATTTGTTCTGTTGTTTGTGTATAACGTTTTGTCCTTTCTGTTCCGTTGGTCATGAGTACATGTCCAAAGTCCAGCAAGGGTCTACAAATAGCTTTATATATTTTGGTGGCGGTGTTTGTGCTGATTCCTCTGTCTTTGTAGGTTAGTGATCGGAAGTGTTTTGTTCTCTTTATTGTTTCTGCCCTGATGTTTCGTATGTGTTTAGTGAATTTAAGTTTGTGGTCGATTGTGATTCCAAGGTATTTTACGTCGTTTTTTGGTTGTGTCGTTTGGCCGTCTGCAGTTATCGGTTGAGTCTGTGGTTGCGTTGAGTCTGTGGTTTGTGAGCAGAAGTTGGTTTTTTGACGCGTTTGGTGTTAGTCTCCATTTATAAAACCATGTCAGTGTGTTGTTTGTTAGTGTTTGGAGTCTTTGAGCTGCTCTGTCAAACGAAAAACATAGACCGACTAGCGTACTTCGCCAGAATCCGATTAAATCGATTTGATAAAATGCATAATAATATAGTTGCATTGCACTGAGTGACAACCTAATCAACGTTAGCGAAATATTGCAAATCTGTCTTTCCAGTTGCCCTTTCAAAAGTTTTCACATTTTGCTAATACAATTATCAAAAATTAATTCGGTTCATGATTTTAATAGTGATTTCACTTCTAACATAGCAGTAATTAGTAGTGCCAAATAAAATTATCTGAATAATCAATTTTTGGCAATTGCCTCTTGTCAACATTAATTACTGCGGGAAGGACGCGGCTAATTGGATCAAAACCAGGGGTATCGCTCAAAGTTTCGCGTCATTACCGGCATCTTTAAAAATCCCGACTTCTGTTTGAACAAACTCGTGCTTAGAGATTCAGCAAGAGCAAACTCTCGGATTTTCGGTCCCTAATGAACTTGTCGCTTTCGAACGTCTAGTGCCCTTTCCTTTGTCCGCCTCACGCGCAGAGGGGATCATTTTCGAAGCAGTAAAATGTTTTGAGTAGTCCGAGCTTTTCGTATATCTAATGCAAAATCGATAACTTGAAATGCGGCCAACGTATGTGGGTTGCGAAACTGTTCTTGTGTGCATAAAGATTGTAGATATATACTGAAATAATGTGTCAGATTGGATTTTATCAACTGACCTAGACATTGAAATTGGCGGAATTCTGCTATAGTTAGAAAGTGTCAAGCTCTCGGATTATAAACCATCCACTTACGATCTAATGAAACGTTCCTGCTCATTTATAGATCTGATCCTAGTTTCTGAACTATTCATGTTGTCGATTTTTTTATATTTGAGAATGTTCCAGCAAAAATAGTTCGACTGAATTTCCGTGATACAAATCTAACCGGCAAAAATTTGTTTTAATTGTTTCACATATCTATCGCGTAGTTGTAAATTGTTGTATAGGGTTTTCCAATAAGAGGTTTCATTTTGAATAGCCTGCTATTTGGTCAGCTATCAATTTTGAAGCTGTCATCTTTTGACATTTGACAAGTAAAAACTACGCCGTTATTAAAAATGGTACGTTACACGTTTCAACCACGCACTGAAATTGTTAAAATTCACTACAAAAAGGCTGAAATTTTTTCAGTCACAGGTCGCAAAACTAAAGCGCTTTTTGGTCGTCGTGAAGCACCTTCTCTCCCGGCAATAGTGAGACTGGCGGAAAAATTTGAGCTGTTGGGACAAGTTAGTGATGTGAAGAATCGAAACCGTGTGCGGCATTTGGGGCTCAGAAAATCCAAGAATGATTGTTGAAAAGCCCCTTCATCCTCTACGTGTCACTGTTTGATGCAGTTTTTGGGCTGGCGGTGTGATTGGACCTTATTTTTTCAAAAGTGAGGCTGGTGCAACTGTTACGGTGAATGGATTGCGCTACCGAGCTATGATTAATGAATTTTTACGGCCGAAATTGGAAGATATTGATGTGGACGACATTTATTTTCAGCAAGACGGCGCCACATGCCACAAAAGCAACGAAACAAGAAAAGTTTCCTGACCGTGTTATTTCTCGAAGAGGTGATCACAATTGGCCACCGAAATCTTGTGATTTAACACATTTAGACTTTTTCTTTGGGGCCACGTGAAAGATAAGGTCTATGCCAATGCTCCACAATCGATTCAAGCCCTTAAAGATACAGCTGCAAATGTGTGAATTGGTCATGGAAAATATTATGAAAATGATATGGTGCTGCAAGCGTGGCCATGGCGGCTATTTGGCTTTCGTTTTTAAATGTTAATGGCATACTATATCCTCTTTACAATGAAATAAACATTCGTTGATATCTCTTAAAAAAACACTCGTTTTTTAATATCAAAATGAAACCTCTTATTGGAAAGCGAACTAGTCGCTCGCATTGATTGCAGATTACAGATCAATAAATAATCGTAACATTTTTATTTCATTTCAAATACCATGTGTTGGTGTTGTTGACTAGCGTTAATGTTCCCTTTCATATTCAAAGTTGTTTGCTTTGTTAAATAAAAACCCTTCAGACAATTGACCTAAATATTTTCTAATTATTTCTATTCGACAAAAGCAAAATTGTAGTCAAGCCCTTTGTCTCAGTGGAATAAAATATTTGATCTAGTTCTAGTCAGTTCTAGATGAAGTTTTCGTTATATTTCGCTATCAAAGTACTCACTTGCAACTTGATCCGAATGTTTTATGTACGTATTGGGTTTGCATATGCTTCATGTTTTTTGATTCCTTACCTGAAAAAGAAAAATTAACATTTAACCATAAGAATAATAACGATAATATTATCGATAGAATCAATAATTAATATTGATTAAATTCAACAATTTATATTGATTCTATCCATAACCAACATGCGGAATTGCCAACGGGACTTAAAGTAAATTCATAGAGTGCTTCATCATAAACCATATAGAACTTATCAGTCAATTTGTAGAGGGTGTACTTTAATGTTACTTCAAGTTGCCCAATATTGAGAATATATTTCTAAAATGTCATGACGGCCATATTTAGAATGGTAGAACTGTCGTGTTTTGTGAACATTTGTCTTTAGTAGATTATGTTATTTCATCAAGGTGATTCATCAATTACACGCTTATAGATAGTTTAGGAATTAAACGAAATACAATTTTTTTCTAAACAATCATTCTTTTATTCAAGTTCATCATTCGTTTCATGAAAACTATGGACGACATAGCCATTCTTCTCTGCTTGCTTTTGGTAGAACCGTTGAAAAATTTGAGCGTGACTATACTTCACACGATCCGTAATACTTCTGCTTCGTACGTCGGAATACGACGTCTTACTGCAAACAGTAAAATAAATATTGGGCTGTAAGAGCCAGTGTTGCTGAGGTTCCAAATTTGTCCAATCAGCATTTACTATAGTTACAATTTCCACAGACCACAACAAGATTGTGTTGACTCAAGCAATGTAATTTGTTCATCAATCACTCAACACAATCTTGTTGTGGTCTGTGGAAATTGTAAACGTCGAATGGACAAATTTGGAACCTCAGCAACACTTGATAAATATGGATAAATAGTAGTAGTAGTAAACATCTTTATTTCTAAAAAAGGCTATCGACCTATCGGTCTTTCTGCCCTTGTTTAATACATGTAGTCTTAATCTAAATCAAAAAACAAAGATGAAAATTCTCTTATTCTGGGTTAACAATTTGATTAAATAAACTTTCTAATTCTAATGACAAGAAAAAAATATTTTATTGTCCAGTAGTCAGTTGCGTTTGTAAGTGTTCGGGTAGCGTTGATGTAGGGAAACGGAAGCGGGATTGTCTGGTTGGTCTTGTAAGGCAAAAAGGATTCAGTATGGTCGAGTTGTAGGGGTTATTTGTCGATTTTGTCTGTAGATGTATGAGTCTTTCCGAAATCTTTGTTATGTTTGTGCGTTCGTATAGTAGTTGGGTGGAGGGGTTGTGTAGTGGGTTTTGGGGGTGTCTTATTCGTGTTATTAGTCTTAGTGCAATTTGTTCTGTTGTTTATATATAACGTTTTGTCCTTTTGTTCCGTTGGTCATGAATATATGGCCATAGTCTAGCAAGGGTCTACAAATAGCTTTATATATTTTGGTGGCGGTATTTGTGCTAATTTCTCTGTCTGTGTAGGTTAGTGATCGGAAGTGTTTTGTTCTCTTGATTGTTTCTGCCCTGATGTTTCGTATGTGTTTAGTGAATTTAAGTTTGTGGTCAATTGTGATTCCAAGGTATTTTACGTCGTTTTTTGGTTGTGTCGTTTGGCCGTCTGCAGTTATTGTAGGGGAGTCAGCGTTGAGTCTGTGGTTTGTGAGCAGAAGTTGGTTTTTTGACGCGTTTGGTGTTAGTCTCCATTTATAAAACCATGTCATTGTGTTGTTTGTTAGTGTTTGGAGTCTTTGAGCTGCTCTCTCAGTAGTTTTGTCATGTACAATAAGTGCCGTGTCGTCTGCGTATTGTAATATGTATGCCGATCTGTCGATCTGATTTTTGTCTGGTAAGTTGTAATTGTACATGTCAGGGCAGTATATATTGTAGAGAAACGGTGAGAGCGGGGATCCTTGAGGGAGTCCATGTTCAGGGGAAAACGAAAAAGAGAATGTGTTGTCAATTCGTACTTGTAGTAGTCTGTTTTCGAGTAAGTTTTTTATGATGTGGGGTAAGTGGTGGAGTAAGCCCATATGCCAGACACTGTCAAAGGCCTTGTTAATGTCCATGAATAGACACGCCGACTTTCTGTCAGTTAGGTGAGTTGTTTGTACATTGTTGGCCAAAATAAAGAGCGGATGAATAGCCGAGTGATGTTGTTTGAAACCAAATTGGTAGGTAGGTATATATTTTCCGATCAGTTTTTCAAGTCGCTGCTTTATTATGTACTCAAAGACTTTGCTAAGTACTGGGAGTAATGTAATTGGTCTGTTATTGCTCGGTTGTGTATTGTCCAGTCCATTTTTCGGTATGGGGATTATTAAGCCGTTCTTCCATGTTTTTGGGATTTTGTTTTTTGTGATGCAGTTGTTCAACTCAGCTAGGATCAGCCTGTGTGTTTCCTGAGTTAGGCCTTTCAGGAGTTTTGCCTTTATTTCACCTTTTCCCGGTGCTGTGTTTCTGATATGCGCTAGGGCTTCATCGTATTCTGTGTCTGTGATCAATTTGTATGTATAGTTTGGTGAGCTGTTAAAATAGCTCAAGTACCAGTCGTTGATCAAGTTCCAGTTGTCATTGTCGAAGTTAGGGTTTGTCGATATGCTGAAGGCACTTTGATAGTGTCTGGGGAACGCGTCAGCCTTCTCTTTGTCTGTGTAACGTTCTATTCCGTTTTCGTCAATTGTGTCAGTAGTGTTAGGTTTTTTGTATTGTGCTAGTTTCTTAATTTTTCGCCAGTATGTTTTGCCTTTGTCTTTTTGTATTTCTTTACATGTTTCTAGCCATTTGTCTTGTCGGTATTGTCCAATCAAGGTTTTAATGTTTCTGCTGACTTGGTTCAGTGTCTTTTTTAGGTCGTTATTTTGAGTGTTTGTATATAGTCTGTACAGTTCTCTCTTTTGTTTTATGAGTCTCAGTATGAATTTGGGTAGTGTATGTCGGTAGAAAGCATTTTTCATTTCCGGGCTAAATTTTCCTATGATTAGTGAAAGTTGTTGTTGTATGGTTTCTATTGAAATGGGCTGTGCTTGCGATTGAATGTAGTCATGTATATGTTGTGTCACTTTGTCTATGTAAGTCTTTCTTAGGTTCAACTTTTTCTCTATAGGAGGTGTACTGGAGATAGGTTGCGTATGTTGTAAGTCTATGTTAAACGTAATAGCCAGGTGGTCGGATCCAAGTTCGTTGGTTAAGTTTATGTTGTTGATGGTGTTTGTTAAGTTTCTTGTGTGCAGTAGAACGTCTGGTGTTGAATCTGGGTTTGCGGGCATCAGAAAAGTTGGTGGGGTGTGCTGTTTTATAAAGTCCGAATTTTGTAAAAATCTTTTAAGCTGTTTCGTTTTGTTTTTGTTCATGTCAGAAATATGTGTATCAGGTCATTATGTTTCAGGTATGGTATCGTAAAATGTATGCAGTCGTTCAGAGGGTGGTTGATAGAAGGAGGATTTGCTCTTCCAAGTTTAAATTTCGGTTTTAGGAGAACTTTGACCCCGCCCCTGGCATGCTTAATGGTATTTCCATGCCTATACTGCCAATTTCTGTACGTTGGTGTCTGTCCTAGTTTGGTTTTAGTCTCTACAAATATGCAGCAGTCTCTGTCGTTTTGTTCTATGTAATTGTAAATAAGTGGTTTTTTACTGGTGGAGGAGGTTTACTCTCCACAATCCTAAACACGCGACCAAGGAAGTGCACTGTGCGGTCTCTCATCAGTTTTTCGTATGTCGTATGGATAAATATATGACATGGTTTCTTAAATAAACAAAATTGTCGTTTTTGTTGTGAAAATAATCTACAAGATATTCATCGAAATCCCTTGCATTAAGTTACTGTCTGGTGTGCTTTTCGAGGGAGGAGGAGGCTGAGGCATTATTGGACCATATTTTTTCAAAATAAAGCTGGTGCTTCGGTTACTATGAATGGTGAGCGCTATTGATTTTTGTTGGCATCTTTTTTCTTATGGTCACAATATTAGCGTGAAATCTATATTATACAGATTTCATATTGTAATCTATGTTTTAATTATGTTTGTTAATGTATATCTAACTTTTTGTTTATGTTATGTATTTTATCTATCTTAGTACAACTCACTAGATCTTTTATAACTTTGCACGATTTGGTTGGGCAGGAGTATGTACAATCGGACAAAATTCATTTGTAAAATTTCTTGCTTCAAAAAAATGAAGCCACACCACATTTTACTAATGCCACATTATTCAATTCACACAATCACATTATTCAAAGAAAAGTTTGGTGAATCAATAATTTTCAGAAATACAACTGTTAATTGGCCTTCCAGAAGTTGTGATTTAACTACACATAGAAGGTGTGATGTTGTTTGTGCGTATATTTGAAGCCCATAGTCTATGAGAAGCAACCGTATACTATTTGTTCCGGAGTTGCTATCCGGCTCGAAGGACCAAATGTTCCGGAGATGCTATCCGGCTCGAAGGACCAAATGTTCCGGAGATGCTATTTCGAACCTTTGGATTGCAACACCGGAATAATTTGGGGAGAACTTTGTTTTACTCGAAGGACCAAAGGGTTTGAGATTAGTGTTTGGTGGGTATAGTTGGGGCAGTCGCAGAAATAATAAGCGCTATGGCCTTTTGCCAAGTGCGAAACCAGCACTGGTAACCACCGTTTATTACTTCAGTGTGCGATTGGGCTGGGCAGTTCTACCTTTGTAGACTTGTGACTATTTGTGGTGACAGCTCTTTCTGGCGAGGTTGAGTGCAAGACTGCTCTTTACTTTTTGGAGCTGACTACTGAGTGTAGTCCCGACGAGTGTGTGGCGAAGACTGTTTTGAGATGACTACTGGGTGTAGTCCCGAAGAGTGTATGCTCAAGACTGTTGGAGATGACTACTGGGTGTAGTCCCGACGAGTGTGTGGCGAAGACTGTGTGGAGATAATGAGATGATTACAGAGTGTAGTCCCGACGAGTGTGTTATCACGACTGCTTCCGACAAGTGTGTGGCGACGACTCTGTAGTCCCGACGAGTGTATGGCGAAGACTGTGTTTTGAGATGACTACTGGGTGCAGTCCCGAAGAGTGTATGATCACGACTGCTTCCAACGAGGGTTTTCTCACGACTGTCCTGGTCAAGACTTTGTTGAGATGACTACTGGGTGTAGTCCCGAAGAGTGTATGCTCACGACTGTTTGCGATAAGTGTGTGGGCGAAGACTTTGTTGAGATGACTACTGGGTGTAGTTCCGAAGAGTGTATGCTCACGACTGTTTTCGACAAGTGTGTGGCGAAGACTGTCTAGTCCCGACGAGTCTATGGCGAAGACTGTCTGTACTTTTTCGTCCCTTCTTTCGACTTGCGTGGTCCAAATTAGAGAAGCAGGGTGAGGGAAAGATGTTTCCCACGATTTGGGTTTCGGCCCCTTGGGTGGTCGCGCCATTGGAATGTGGGCTGATTCTAAAGGGTACCAAAAGTAGACCTCCCGCCGAACGCAATAGTGTGATTTCGCACATCCTTCAAATTCAAGACAATGGTCATCGGTCAGCTCTGACAAGTGAGCCACCCTAAAGAAAACAATGACCACTTATCTACAGGATGCTAAAATTGTCGCGACTATGATAAGCTGCAGAATCAACCTTTCAATCGCTAAACCCGGAAATAGCACTTGTGGTGACCGTCCCGAAGATCTTCGACAGGGGCGCACCAATTTCTATGACGCGTTGAAATTAAATATTCAGTCCTGTTTTGATCAGCACGTAAATGGCATAGCTTGTACTTCAAAATGACAAAAATTCGTTCTTATTGGAGGAACTTTTATTAGCTAAATATGTATATTACTAACTAGAAAGTTGATTTGTAGTCTCTGCCTATTAACCTTTATTTTGAACATCTAGAATACTAATTTTTTTTAATGCAGTATCATTTGCATATAAGATCTACATGGATCTAGGAAGCATTTCGGAAAAGATCGATAACAAAACTCACAAACCTGAGCCAGATAGGTGAAACATAACGATAAAGTAGTCATCATCTTCACTGAGTGATTACTCCAACAAAAACAGTTCACTCTCAGTTTGCCCATGAACCTTTTTGTGTCAAAACGTTGACGGTGCACATAAAGAATACTAAATATACTGGCAAAACTATGCCCAAACATTTCCAACGTGGTAATAAATGTCGGAGAGTGTAAGTAATTTTTCATTCTGTCTAAATTTTGAAGTGTGACTAAGCTGTATTTTTTCAGCGTTGATTTATCTGCAACTTTTCAGAATGGAAAACCACTTTTGCAGTGCATATTTTACTCATAGTGGGAGACAATGTAGGCAGGAATGAACAGGGCCGATCAACAAATACACTCAATCCTTATTTTTACTGGATTAGGGCT
This sequence comes from Dendroctonus valens, assembly GCA_024550625.1. Taxonomy (NCBI): domain Eukaryota; kingdom Metazoa; phylum Arthropoda; class Insecta; order Coleoptera; family Curculionidae; genus Dendroctonus; species Dendroctonus valens. The sequence goes on from JAJTJO010000814.1 coordinate 619,976, forward strand.
CCGACCCAAAGATGTCAAAACTTCAAACATTTATGGCCTCTACAGGACCTGAGTTTTGCCACAAAGCATAGTGTGTCGGAATCAGCGACTTCTAACACTTCTACTCGAATTTGAAATAGCTTTGCGCGTTTCAACTCCCCGAAAGTTAAACTAAATCATAAGAAACACTTGGAAATAATTGACTGTAAATCAGAACAATTTTACAAAACCTAGTAGGATGTATGCAGTTGAAAAATGAAAATGAGAATAACTCGAGTCAATTGCTTTTAAAGAAAATTTGAACCAGACAGCTAATAATGTACATACAATAATGTAAATTTTCGAGTTTCAACATTCCAATCAAGTTAGGTTTGGGATCGATTTGTCACAACATTCGTAGTCGACAATTGGACCTACATAACGTAGAGTCAGGTATTCCACATTATTCCATTGTTTGTTTTATGAGTAGTCGGTCTATTAGCTGAAAAAAAAACTGTTATGTATGTATTTCAGTTTTTTTTTAAATATTTTGCAAACACCTAAGTTTGAGGTTAAACAGAAAAAAGCTACACACACACACTGGCTTTGCCCTAAACTATAATAGCTACCTTCAGTTTTATATTCACAAATTGAAGGTAGCAACAACTACACATACCAACTGATGATGGTGGAGAAAGACACCGAAACCTAGTAATGAGTTGAATTAGTAAATAAATAATATGAATGACTGAAACCTAGGATTTTACTTTAAATTGCAATTGTAATTTTAAACTATTGAGCATTTGTAATAAACTTCGTTTCACATCAATGCCGGGCGCTTGTTAAGCCATGCACCGTGCTACCAGGCGCGATGTTTAGCCTAGAGATCCTGCAGCGGCTTCAATTGACTTGAGAGTTTGTGCAACGTGGGCTTAACTAACCATTATGCAGAAATTCGCATATCTAGTCAACAAAAGCGATAAGATATGGCCACTTAAAAAAGCTCCCGGTGTGGTTTTAGATGATCAATCATTGAGGCCAAAGAGTCTCCCGAAAGTAAAACGTAAAACCTTGCTGAAGGAAATTAACAGGTATGAAAAGTTTAAAAATGTTATCTGTGTATGTTTTAGCGGAAATTTAATAATAAAAACTTTCAGTAATACTATTTTTGTGTTTCATGCGGGAACGTGGAGCCAACCAAAACCACATAAGCACATTTTTCACACTATGCACGCTATAGTAGACTCAAAACAGTCCTAGATTTACTTTCAATCGGATACTCAAAGAAAAGTCTCCACATTTTATAACTTGGCAAAGGTTTCCCTTTTCAATTTATCTCAGAAATCATTTAGTGATATCGGACAATAGTAGTAGTAAACATCTTTATTTCGAAAAAAGGCTATCGACCTATCGGTCTTTCTGCCCTTGTTTAATACATGTAGTCTTAATCTAAATAAAAAACAAATATAAATATTCTCTTATTCTAGGTTAACAATATTATTAAATAAAATTTCAGTGGCAAGAAGAAATTATTTTATTGTCCACTAGTCAGTTGCGTTTGTAAGTGTTCGAGTAGCGTTAATGTAGGGAAACGGAAGCGGGATTGTCTGGTTGGTCTTGTAAGACAAAGGGGATTCAGTATGGTCCAGTTGTAGGGGTTGTTTGTCCATTTTGTCTGTAGCTGTATGAGTCTTTCCGAGATCTTTGTCATGTTTGTGCGTTCGTATAGTAGTTGGGTGGGGGGGGTTGTGTAGTGGGTTTTGGGGGTGTCTTATTCGTGTTATTAGTCTTAGTGCAATTTGTTCTGTTGTTTGTGTATAACGTTTTGTCCTTTCTGTTCCGTTGGTCATGAGTATATGTCCAAAGTCTAGCAAGGGTCTACAAATAGCTTTATATATTTTGGTGGCAGTGTTTGTGCTGATTCCTCTGTCTTTGTAGGTTAGTGATCGGAAGTGTTTTGTTCTCTTTATTGTTTCTGCCCTGATGTTTCGTATGTGTTTAGTGAATTTAAGTTTGTGGTCTCGGACAATAATTTTCGTCAAATGACCAGATTTTCCTGTTTCCATTCCAACTATACGAGGCGGTTTTGAAATGATCGTTTCAATTTTATTAAATAATTGAAGTAAATAATTCCGAGCAATTCGACAAAACATTCAAAGAATTAAATAATATATAAACGTTTGGGAAACTTTTGCAACTATTCTTTGCAGCTATGGGAACAAAGCTGCGTATTATTGCTACAATTTCTTGGCTGGGACAAAATACCATCCCGATCGATTCAAATTTTCAGATCAAGCTAACTGCGGTATTGTTCGGGTACGGAGGCGTTTCAAACGTTTAGGTGCAATGAAATTACAAATACATCGGCTAAAAGTAGTAATATACTGGGTATGAGCTAAATTTTGCACATATTCGTTTATATGTCACAACTTTAAATAACGCAGTAAAGTAATATATACCCATTTATGGAGAATGTGCTAACATAACTTTTAGTACTATTGCCTAATTTTCAATGAATAAACTGTGAACAAATTCACATAACTCGCTTGATCTAATTTCATTGTATTCGTGTTCATTTGGCTATAGTAGTAGTACACTTAACACAGGGTGGTGGCTAATAAAATAGTTTGGCCATACACTCTAGGGGTAACGGGTAATTCTTGGGGCCCCTTCTTGCAATTATCATCATAAAGCGCTTCGCGAGACAAAAGCATGCTATTTGTATTACAAAATTTGACAAAAAACGTGAAATTCCCGGATAAAATTGTGTAAGTTAGTTTCCAATTGATAATTTCATAAAAGCATGGGTCCTTTTGTTCGGGCAAACTAATTCGACCAACTATTAAACAAATGAGGTGGCTACGTTCAGCAAGAAGCGGTGAAAATATTCGGGAGATTGCAAAACACAACAGTATGGGCTGCCATACCAGCAAGGGACTGAATTGAATCGAATTTGCCAATAATGAAGAAAATAACGGTACATACTTTAAATTGAGCGGAATGTGTGCAAATTTGGCAAATTTTTTTGACGCCGCAATTGCGTGATTTTGAATTCACCAGTAGAGTCTGGATGCAACAAGAAAAAGCAAAGTCCCACACTTGAATTGTAGGTACGTGATTCTGCGGGTCGTCAAAGAAATGTTTCGCACAAGTTGATTTCTCGCAGAAGTGATATCCCACGGTCTTCGACAAGATGTAACATTACATCTCGCGGGATGATATTTGAAAAGTAGAGTGTATTTTAATAAACCGACGACTATAGTCCAATTAAAGCAAAACATCCTCGATTTCCATCTGCAAGTATCAGCGACTTCTCCAAAATTTGAGAAGTGGAGTGCCAGCTACGAGACGGGCACATCTCGATAATGATATAAGATGCATAAAAATTACAGTAGATGTTTTTAACGTTGAATAAATTATCAACCAAATAGCATTTGCAGTTTTCATTCTATTCATGTTTGAAAAGTGCAAACATTTATTGCCCACCCATTGAAAACCTGTATATGTGCTTTCATACATATACAGGGTGATTCAGGTTTAATATTGACAACTTCATGATTCGAAGTATCCGGTTATAATAATGTCCTTACATGATATAAAACTTTTCCTTAAAATAATCCTTTCGGAGATAGAGAGCGTTGAAGTTAAATTTGTTTTGCCGCTTTTCTTTCGTAACTTTTAAACCACTTCCTCCTGCACTTCTTTTGAGATATAGATCTTTTTTTTAGTGGCATATAATTTTGTTGCTGAAGCTCTGAAACAAATAAAAAGGGGATGGCACGCAAAATACTCCCGTAAAAAAGGTGTGTGGAGAATATGTAAGATTATCAGAAGTACTTCTGTTCTGAATTTTACATCAATCATCAAGAATAAGTGGTTCAAAAGTTATGAGGAGAAATTGGGAAAAATAATCTTGTTTCAAGGCATTTTATCTTTAAAATGATGAGATTTAGGGAAACATTTTATATCATATAGGGACATTATTCTAATCAGTTCCTTCGATTTGTGAAATTATCAGCAAGAAACCTGAATCACTCTGTATATAATATGAACGGTATTGTGTTGGTTGTGTGATCGCTCGCTTGAGATGGAGCCTTGGAAATATCACCAAATATTAATCTCACACTCTTCTGTAACCACTACCGTTTTTGTATTGGATTGTAGCATTCAAAGAATCATATTTGACAAAAGCTCAATATTCCTTATATGGATAGATTTTCAGATAGAAGAACTGGGCAGAAAGAAGGAACAAAGAAGGAAAGAAAAACTCAATAACTGTTGAGCTACAGCATCATAAACTTTCGGAATAAAAATAATTCATTTTTTGCAACACAACGCACCAGTGTCCGCTTCGAAAGTTAATGGATGGCGGTTTCCCTATATAAACCTGTGCGGGTGGCTCTAGACCAAAAAACCGCAAATCGTGAGGGTAACATACCATAAGCCTTCTAAGGGTAGCTTCTAATTACACTTTCTAAGCGCATTGTTGCCCATTTAGGACAAGAGTTAGCAAATTGGTAGGTTAGCAAGTTCGAATATAAACGTTCTCATTACGAGTCAATTTAGGATTTATATATATATATATATATATATATATATATATATATATATATATATATATATATATATATATATATATATATATATATATACGTATTTATGGTAAATGTTTAAATTACTCCTAGTTCCATTGATATTAATTTCACAGGAAAACATTAAATAAAAAACTTGTAGGAAATTGTATTCCGAAGAAAATGGCATAAGACATTTCTCCAAAATAACTGTCATTTTTAACATATGACACAAAGTTGAGTTTTTTTAAATGGCAACCATACTTGATTATTACTTTACCGAATAGAGTATTTTATTACGATTTCTGTGATATATCACATCGTTCGGGTTTTTTCGGAAGTAAAGTGTCTGCGAACAATTTATACTTTTTCAATTTAGTTGATCCAAGTTAGCCATGGAATATAGTATAAGACATACAGCATTATTTCCATAGCAACAAATAATAACAGTATGCTTCAGTATTTATTTTGACAACTACGTTAAAGTTGGCAATAACTTTATTATAATTAAGAGGGCTGCTCATTTAAAGTGTTTATTACAAAAATCAAATCATACCAATAATAATTAAAATTTATATTTTAAAGAAACTTTAATTTTTATTGTAAAACATTTTCAAAAAGTCCACCATTATTATCAATGGAAACATTGCAACGCTTTAAAACTGAATAAATCGCTATTCTGGCGGAGCGACCATCAATATTTTCAAATGCTCTAACAACAGCTTCTTTAAGTGCATTTAAATTGGAATATTTGTTTTTGTAAACTGTGTTTTTTACGGCTCCCCACAAAAAGAAATCCAAAGGTAAAAGATCCGGTGACCGAGGTGGCCATAAAACAGGGCCGTTTCGTCCAATCCAAGCCCCAGGATATGTTACGTCCAGGAGATTCCGCACTTGGGGAAAATTATGCGGAGGAGCGTCATCATGTTGAAAGCATTGCGGCTTTCGCCATGTTTCTAAATCTAAGTCGTCCAACATAAAATCCAGGTTATTCCGGAGGAATTGTAGATACCGACCCATTTCACGTGCCACCAAATAAATAGTCCAATAATTTTTGAACCTACCATTCCGCTCCAAACGTTAAACCCAAATTTAATTTGTGGTCTCCTTTGCTCAACGTGGTGGGGATTTGTTTGATTCCAAAAATATTCATTGTGTCGATTAAACATACCACAATTTGTAAATCGAGTTTCATCGGTCCACAATATTTTATAAGGGAATTGGATGTCTTGTTGGCATTTGCTTCGGAACCATGTACAAAAATTCACACGCAGCTCCTCATCCCCTGGATGTAAGGTTTGGGATACTGATAATTTATACGGATGGAATTTGTGTTTTTTTTAAACTCTCATCACGGTGCTTTGGGAAGTCCCGGCTTCTGCTGCGATCTCTCTGGTTGAAGTCTGTGGATTCTGGCTTATAATCGTTTTGTATAATCGCTTGAATGTCGAATAATTGTCGTATGATCGCTTGAATGTTTTCAAGGACGGTTGACGACGGTCAAAATACCTCTCAAAATAGTAATCAGAGGCTCGTCCAATATTTTATCACATCTAATGTAGGTTTCAATCATGTCGCGCTTTTCTTGATTGGAATAATTCATTTTTACAATAAAAGTAACTTAGATTTCTAAGTTGAATTTAAACTTGGATGTCAAAAATTGAAAGGTGATGTTATTATATGTTGCTATGAAAGCAATGCTATGTTTTAGACTATATTCCATGGCTATCTTCGATCAACTAAATTGAAAAAGTATAAATTGTTCGCAGACACTTTATTTTCGAAAAAAACCTAACGATGTGACATATCACAGAAATCGTAATAAAATGCTCTATTCGGTAAAGTAGTAATCAAGTATGGTTGCCATTTAAAAAAACTCAAATTAGTGTCATATGTCAAAAATAACAGTTATTTTGGAGAAATGTCTTATGCCACTTTCTTTGGTATACAATTTCCTACAAGTTTTCTATTTAATGTTTTCCTGTCAAATTAATATTAACGGAACTAGGAGTAATTTAAAAATTTACCATAAATAAGTTTTTCCCAAATATCTCTTGACAGCTGTCAAATTTTAGAAAAATAAGATCCACAGAACACAAGGACTCATTAAACCTCTGTTCTACTGAACCCCGGTACAAATTGAGCAGGAGTTAATTAAACAAATACGAGAACCTACTCGAGAAGAGTGCACAATAAGGTGATTACATAATAAAGGTGAAATAAGGTGAAATAATAAAGTGAAAAAATAAGGTGAAATATATGTTTATTTGTAAACATATCAATTCGAGGTTATGATGCAAATAAAAAACATTTTCTGATTGACAATATTGACATTTCGAAAAAGTGGGTCCCTACAATTAACGAATCCTGTCGAATTTACTGTTTAACTGAACCTATTTTATTGCCACTTTCTGTACTTTTTCATAGTTACTGGAGTTTTTAATAATTAAGAAACAATAGGTATTTACGTAATGATAATTAGGAAGATTACCTTGAAAAACATTGTTGCCATCCTTCTGATCTAGTTTTTTACAAATATCTCAGCTTTTAATAAAAATTATTATTTTTTACTATTTTTCTGTACTTTTAAAACATTCCTAGACAACACCTCCAGAGGAATGACGTCAATTTTGAATCCCCCTGTATATTTCGTTGATTTGGATTTTCATCGATATCATAAAACTAATATAATTTCATAAGTAAAAATATACATATTTGCGAGTGAAAATATCTACATATAGGTATTTTGCAATTAGGCAAGTTAACCAATCGTGCAATTACTGCAATGTCAACCTTGCTATGAATATTTCCACAATCTTACACTTGGCAAATATAAATTGAAGGGAACGCATCTATTTTTGTGAATCCAGTCCCTGTAAATTGTCAAAATAGTTCTCATTCTTCTTAATCCTAAAGTTGAAATACCACTTTAATTAATCGAATCCCAAGCGGTTTACTTTAGCTTCGGATACATAACTGACCCTAAATAGAAATTGTCTGGCTGGCTGTATCGTCCATCGAAATCAAATTACGCTCTTCTCGTCCCTCCAACGGGTTAATTGATATCCTTTAATCCCTTGTGATTAGAGATATATTAGTTTTCATCATGAAGAACATTAGTTTTCACAATTGGGGATATACCTACATGGAATTTGATGCTCGGATGTCGAATAATGTTCTTGTTTAAGATATGAGTAGCAAAATATCAATATTGTTGCGTTTGACCGAAACAATACGACACAAGTGGGGCGGGTTATACGTAGTTTACCTAACATAATTTATTTGTAGGTATTAAAATTTATTTGCACGTCATCGTTCTTGTTAAAGAGTAAAAAAATGCGCTCGTATAAAATCGGAACTACTTAAGTCGTGCGGAAATTGATCTTTCTATTACATGTGCTGTCAGATTATTCTATCAACTGCAAATTCAGGCAGCTGAACCAACTACGTGGAAGCAACACGCACCAGACCGTTGCTAGTGTTTTATTCGAATCGATCGAAATGTTCCGCCTAAAACGAGGGTACAACTGCCATTTTATGGATTTCTTTATAAATACGCTGTTATAGTTGTACAAGTTAATGATTCATATTGGTGATTTTTAAATTTTTTTAAATAATCAGGGTGATTGAAAATTGACGTCATTTCTCTGGGTGTATTGTCGGGCGAGAATGAGGAACTACAGAAAATAAACAAAAATTTGAATTCCCACTAAAACCTAAAATTTTCACAAAAAAATAATTTGCAGTAAAGTTTTCGAACCTCCGAACGACGTTCTTTTCAGTAGCATTACGAAAATACTTGCTAATATATGGCTGAATGAACAAAAGTAAAAGGACAATCAAAAAACAAATAAAAATTGATCAATGTATTAATTGAACTATAAATTCGCCACTTTCATCAGTTGAAAAAAAAATCAATATTTGAAAAGGTAGTTTTTCCAATTGGGTTCCCAAAAGATTGATATAAATAGCTATATTTCAATGCGTACACTCATGAGTGAGCACAGGAGTGAGCCTTTTACCATAGAACTGCTATAGTTCACTTCATAACCGTCTCACTTCACCACATTAAATTATATTGTTTACTAGAAGTTATGTTTGAATCGGCACAGTTTTGGAATAAAAGGAAACTTTTGAAAAAAACAACTGTGGAAAGTTCATAAAATGGTAGAGAGTAAAAAGACCATATTTCTTCAACTATGTATTGAATTTTTCCCAAACCTGTTACGGAGTTTCTCCAACAGATTGAGACCAACGAAAATCTACGCGAAACTTTTAAATGGCGCTTCATATCTAATGTAAGTGTTTGCTTGTTTGAAACTCAAAATGGTTTTACTCGCTGCTTATGATTAATGTTTTCAATATTTTAGAAATCAACAGTTCAGTTGTGGCAATTTTCGCTTTCTTCGGCAACTTACACTTTGTCAGTAAAATCACTTCTCATGTTGAAGCACCTCTAATGGTTTCATTTAAATAATTAACTATACTATTAGTCGAGCAATTGACAATTAAAATTATTAAGAAATAGCTTGATGCCAAAGTTGCAATAGCATTTTCCACAGCGAGCATATTCGAGAAATAAACCCAAAATATTTTTTTTTTGATTTTCTTTTTCCTTCCAAGCGCCTGTAACTTCGTAAAAAAATCATGCCAATTTTCATTTCATTTCATTAGTTAACTGATTTCTCTCCTTCATGTACTTACAAACTCTATTCCCTAACTCAGAGACAAGTTCTAGTACGGATAGCCTAAATCATCATCACCGTCTCGTCATAATGCTGGTGCTTGTATGAATAAACGTTTCGACCATTTGAATTTTGATAACTTTATCGAAAGTTAAAATCTCACTGATCCTTTGCGCTAACATGTACTCAGAAAAAGATGGCTTCTAGTACTATTTTTGAAACAACGTTCGTACTTTTGAATTTTTGGCAAAGTATATCTACCATAAAGATTCAGGAATCGAGAACTCTAGAAATCGGAATTTTTTCTTCAGCAAATTAAGCAGAAGTATTTAATTTTACATAATGCGTTCACACTTTTACGCATGTCCTCATATTACATTGCAAACATCATTTATATTCCGAAGGTTTTGCTCCAAAGCCTTAGCTCTTCATTTATTCCGTTAAAATGAATGGTTCTCGAGATAAATTGGTTTTTGTCAAGAGCGCCTGAAAAATTAAAATTATATTACACTGGCAGACGGTTAATTGATGATGTAACGTTACGTAATTACGATGCAATCTATGCCACATCGATAATGTCGCTAGGACAGTTGATCTTATTAAAAAAAAAACATGATAGTGATGTGGAAAGTTTTAGTGCGTTAAATATGCTCTCTGGACTTCTATGCATCTTATTACTCATCTCATTTCTCTCAAGTATTCATCAGTTTCATTTATCATAATTTGCCAAAACAATTATTTATTTTATTAATGTGTTAAAAAAATAATTTCATTCAAAAAGTTATCTTATGTTAACAGTTATTTTAGACATGGTATTTTTGCAATACATATTTTAAAATGTTAGTTTAGATTGCATCCAATATTTTAAAACTCATATGAAAAGCCGCATTTGTGAATGAAAACTCGTTTGAAGAAATTTATTATATTAATTTGGCATACTATGTATGCGACCAATTTACGCAAACCTCTGTTCGGATATTGGTAAAAAGGTTGTGAAAGTGTTTTAAAATTTATCTTCACAAATGAGATTTGCTAATTTCCGATTTCTGTCTTCTCTAATTTGCCGCCTACCGTGTTTGTTTAGTTATATTACTAAGATAAATTCAAACATGAAATCCAGACATAATCTGTAACATTAACATTCTTGTCCAATGTCTAATGTAGAGACAACATGATGTTGAGAAAACAGTTATGTTGAGTCAAAAGGTCAAAGTAACAATATGCATATACCAGGATTAACTGATAACGTTTATCTTGTCTTCACCAAGCATTCTGAAGGCATTTGGCACGTGACATAGTAACATAACATAGTTGCGGAATAGTTTGGCAAACTAACCCAATTTGTACACTTTTCAATAGTATTTTCTAAAAATAGTACCCTGACATTTGGTATCTTTTCGAAAACATGTTTTGCAACGTTTAGTAATAATCAAAATTCAAAAATAATACGTTTATATTCGACTTAGTGCCTATGCCAAATATGCCACATGGGGATAGAAAGATCAAACAATATTCGGCAATTTCATCTAATTAAGCTAAAACCTTGGTTTTCATGACTTGTCACTGTGTAGTGATCCTGTTACTGTACCGGCAACCAGCAAATGTGATTGGATAGCAATTAAAATATTATAATAGATTTGATGGTCCATTCAACACGTACAAAGTATTTGTAACTAATAAAATATAAAAAACAAAGCATTTTTGCTGCATTGGTCCTTCGCGCCGGATAGGTGTCTTCACCAAAGTCCTATTCTCGAGTGCCTGCTTTTGAACGGCTGGTGGTTCTGAGATGTGTCGTTATTGAAATATGACACATTCCCGTTGGCGTATTAAATCTTCCTCAGCATTACGAAATAGACCGAAAATAAAACCCTGTGATTGGCTGGCCATGTGACGTTTAGTATGAAGAAGACCAACGACGGGGAAGCGAACATAACCTTACTTGGAATGTTATTTAGCTCTTTATTTTTGTAGTATTCGCAAAGACTAATTACTCTTTGGTGTTAGTGCCTTTACCTATTTTTAAAAATGCATAATCAATCATTGTGCTGCCGCTTGTCATCGAATATTTGGTATTTGTCTATCGAAAACGGGCTTGTTTGTGATGTTTACAACGATTTTGTGATTGAAGTGTGGAAGTACAACAAAGGGGGCAAGTGCCAAAGTGCATGTTTCAAGATAATTGGAAAAATGTGCAAGCAAACAAGTTAAGCACTTGGCGGTGCTACATCTTTGATACCAGACAGAAAGCTTAGCATGAAGATAGGTACATAGCGCTTTTGTAAAGGCATAAAGACAACAACTTCGTCGATCTTGATAATGGTCGTCAAATATCTACATTCGGATTCCCAGTTGTAAAATGTGGTCAAAAGCTTGGAGTTGCCAAAAGACATGTTCACATACATGTATATTATCACTAGGCCTAGAAAAGTTTTTCTATATGCAAATATGTCTATTGTTATAGGAAATTGACAAAAGATCAAATAAAGCAATAAATAAGAATGCTTGAATTGCGGGTTTGGGACTGGATTAAAAATTCCTTTTATACTCTAAAAATGGCCAACGTTCCGACACTTTGCTCGGGTCTTTCTCAAGGCCAGAAAGACAGATGAAACAGAAATAAATATAAAATGCCAGAGCTCTATGCAGTCAACCAACTATTTGTTGATATAATTTAAATATTTCAAAGTAAAGTTATAAATGTTATTATTGCGCACATGACGTCGCAAGGACAGCCAATCACAGGAGCATATTTTCGGTCTATGCTGTAATGCTGAGGGCAGTACAATACGCTTCCCGTTCGCCTGTGTATTGAAAGACCAAGAAAATCAATGTAACGACTATGCTATAAATATTTTTGCCTATTTACCCATTACAATAGCTTTCGCCACGCACCTTTCTAACTCGGTAACTAGCAACGGCGAATTTCGTTAACTGTTTGACACGGAATGTCAGCTGACTGTTTTGACAACATTTTCAAAGCAGTTTTTCTCAAAACCTTATACTTTTCCCGGCTACTTTCCACCGAGGATCAAGAAATATAGTATACGGTACGCGAGACGAAAGTCGAAGGCCCTCCACTGCGTGCATGACGTGTTAACTTCAAGCAGTGGCGGAACTTCGACTTTCGTCTCTTGTACCGTAATATACTGTTTTACGGGCTTAACGGACTATCCAATATATTCTTATAATTTGGAAACTTCTCAACTATATTATTTTGTCAATTTTTTCAAAGCTGGAGCGGACGCAGTTACAGGATCACTGCGCAACGTTAATAATTTAGACATTTTACACAGCATACCAGCAGCAGTAAACATTATTTTTTTTAAACGAATCGGCTAAGTTTACATTTTCCAATTGCCAATTCAGTTCTCGTTTTTAAGCGCTAAGCAAACTTGGCGTCAGCGAGTAGTCCGTATTGAATTCGAAAATTTCAGTTAAATTCTAAAACCCTTGGCCTCGTTCTATCAATGGTTTTGCTATTTCAATCACTTATTACCGCTAACTCTGGAATGCATTTAATTGCTTTCCACACCTGCACACTAAAACTTAATTTACCTATTTAGGATAACAATATTTCTTAGTACTTTTTGTGCACAAAATCGTATGAAATGCTATAACTAAGCACATTAATTTCATATTTTAATTAACTGCTGTGAATAGAAACACGTAGTTCGACAAACCGGCTGAAAGACTTATGATAAATACAATATTTCTTAATTATTGAAAGTATGTACAACTTCGCAAATTCTCTTGAGAGTGATATTATTAGTTTGATAAAGACAGATTTTCATAAATTTAATGTTCTTTTTCAATAAACATAAGTGATCAACAAGGCACTTTGGCTCGAATGATCATAAAGAAGCTCTGTATGTACATGATTGTACATACAAAAATAAATGGAACTTGCTCCAAATGTGTAAATCATGTTGATAAACCAATATGTCTATTGCAAGAAGGGACCTTCGGTAAAATATTGCTACACGCTAATGATATTAGGACACCAGCAAGTTCGTGAATTATTAATAAGTCAACAATTTTATTAACTTCCAGTGCAGATATAAACTTCTCATGTGCTTTGGTAATATTAGTGACACTTGCCTACAAGCCATTCCAAATTGAAGACAGTAAAAAACTATTTATTCCTATCTTTGATATAGCCATGTTTTTTTTACGGAAACGTTTTATCGTGTTAACCCGGATATATGAGTAAGACACCCGAAAACACTATTTTATAGTGTAACAAACTAAATTCGTTGGGTGATGAAGCGTTGCCGAAAACGTTTTGCATTGATTGGTCCTTGCCAGGCTCCCTCGTTCTCGTAATAATTTATGGCGGCACTTTGCCTCCTTCGAAAGCACCAGGCTGCTACCGGAAATGTAAAAATCGAAGAAATTTGTCGAGGCTTAAATTTTTAACGTCATTTGACGTATTAATCTTTGCCTTTGCCGACAAACAGAGAAGAAAAGCTTGAATTGCTCAGAAAACTGATTACTAGTTTCTATTCTGTTATTTCCTGACAGTTCTGTAAATAAAGGAGGAAAGGTTAGTAAATACTATTTAGGTAAATCATATTTTCAAAAAATTTAAGTGAGTAATGTGTAAACTCATCTATTATAAAACCTTCATTATTACTGTGAATATAATGCAGAAGAAAGAGTCTATAAGGCTAAATAAATCAATTGCTTACGTTTTATGAAGTTATTTCTACATCGTGAGGACATTTACTTTACATTTACATTAAATTTGTGTGGAACACACTTCATATACCTAGTTATCTACATTTTATTCCGCCTAAGGCATAAACGTTTTATTTTTATATTGTAGATATATCTATTTATAATTGGTTGTCTTCTATGTAAACCAGTACTAAACTCTACATGAATAAAAATGTAATTGTTCTATCTTCTGGTTTCCTAAACAGGAAAAAACTGAGAAAAAATATAGTTGATAGGTCTAATGTAAAACTTATTTGTAATACAATGCATTTTATATTCGTCTCTGGCTTACTTAAACGTACGTAATTTTTCCATGTATAGATTTCTCAATATTCCTTTCTTAATCTACTTCAGCTCCAAGGGCAAAACCAATTGCCCCTGGGACCACAAATTTACCGGGATTTAGTATCCGAGTATGAGATGCCGTCATGAGACATATGGCTTACTTATAGCATATACTTTTTCGCAGTTTCTCATTTGGTATTTAGTCACACCTCGAACTCGTTTCCAACATTTTATCTCGACAGCTGCTATCTGCACGCATGACTCACAGCCAAATGTTAATACAGGTCCATCGATAATTTAGAAAAAAATATTTTGGTTCTTAAATAAACATAAATATTTCGAAATAATTTCTCTCTGTATATTCGTGTGTTAGGTCTGTATCTTATTTTGTCATATGTGGTTTCTACATATTGAAAAGCGCATTATTATCCTATTGACTGCCTTGATGTTCATTTTTACTTCAACGGTTTAATTCCTGGGTTACTATTTAGTTTTCCTTATATTAAGTTTCATACCATTGTCTTGCCTTTGTCCGTGTCATATAGTGAGGGAGGAATGAAAATTTGCTTCGTTTTCAGTCTTAAAAAAAACTTTGCCTTGTCTGTAACTTGTTTGAAATGTTCTACATATTTTAGTCTTCATACTGCATGTCACAAATATTTCTGCTATCAATGTTATACATAATAATGGGCGTTTCGAGTTAGTATAATATTGTTACCAATGACAAAATAATAATAATAGGCTCATATGTTCTTATTACACTTATAGTTTTTCATATTCCTTTCTTTTAAAATACATTCCGACATTTTTTTAGGCACTTTCGTCAACTTTTTCTCCAAGTTTGTGTAAGTTAGCTATATCTTAAAAATCAAAATAAATTTTATATTTAAGCATCAAATTAAATAAACAATGAATCCCAGAAGTAATGTCTAAATTTATTTAAAATTCAGTATACTGTTTTTTGTAAAAAAGCTCAGATCAGTTACTTAATTTTTATTTGTCAAAGCCATTTTTTATACTAAACTTTTCAGACCTGAACTTAATAAGACTCGAAGATTTTACAAGGGAAAAATATTTACTTAAATTACAAGATGCAAGAAGAGTTTATTGACAGCCTTGAATGTTGTCAAGCCGTAAATGCATGCAAATATTGTTCTGTTTTTAGAAATGAGGCGGTCCTTTTCAGGACTACCGAAATTTGAACAAAATCGTCGCTATTAATAAATATAGTAGTAGTAGTAAACATCTTTATTTCTAAAAAAGGCTATCGACCTATCGGTCTTTCTGCCCTTGTTTAATACATACAGTCTTAATCTAAATGAAAACAAATATGAAAATTCTCTTATTCTAGGTTAACAATACTATTAAATATGTAAGATTTCAGTGGCAAGAAGGAATTATTTTATTGTCCACTAGTCCGTAGCGTTTGTAAGTGTTCGAGTAGCGTTAATGTAGGGAAACGAAAGCGGGATTGTCTGGTTGGTCTTGTAAGACAAAGGGGATTCATTAATAAATATAATATTGATAAAATCGTACATTTCTCGATAACTGTTTAGTTTAGGTTTTTTTAGGGTTAGGAGAATTAAAAATTGGAATAAAAAGCAGGTACTTCTATTTGAAAAAAATAAGTTGACGGTCGTGACTCATATTTGGGCTACCCTGTATAAATAAATTTGGTATATAAAAATTGCGTTAAACATGCAAGTTCCAAAATTGTAAGCAAACTATGCTATTAAAAAGTAAAATCTCATTTTAAATCAGATTTGTATAAATTGGAAAACTAATATCTTCCGATTACAAAAAAATCAAACTTAAAGGCAAATACCATTAACTAGAAATGCGACTTTACAGTTGTCATCAGCCCATAGACATCAATAAAGAGATTTAAAAATAGTTTTTTCACTTCCTTCATTTAGGATGCATGAAATCATTCGGTACACAATAGAAACATTTATTAGAAAGTAATGACCATATGTTCCCGCTCTGTCTGTATGTTTGAGAAAAAGATTACAATAATTCAAAGGACTTCAGAGGGAACGTTCTGTATGCTAGCTTGACATACATTTTAAATATTACCAATTATTGGGAAAATGTTCTATTCTACGTGACAGGAATATGAGACTTTCCAATAGCACCTGATGAAAGCTAAATTGAATTTTAAAGTAAAATAGAGCGCCAGAAAAGTGTAAACTGTTCGCAAAAGTGATATATGACTGTACGTTTCAGGCCAAACATTTTATCGATAATACCTAGTTTGTGGATGTTTATGGAGGAAAATATAAAAGGTTTAATAAAAATTAATGATGAATAATATGGACAGAAGCGCCAAAGTGAGTCCCCGAAAAGGCCGATATTTTAAACTCTCGTAAATCATCTTTTTCACCTTTTACGTGCTTCCTGAGTAAATGAAAATCCGTAAGGTTTTCGCCGCTTTCTTGAACTTCTCGCATTTTCCCGACGCATAAATAGCTCACAGGGTTTTCCATATTACAGGACACGACTGTGCAACGATAAAAAGAATAAACGTGCATGCATTTTTGCACAAAAAACAATGGATCAAAAGCGGGGCGGGTTTATAAACGTGCAGTTTCAGTTATTTAATTATTACCAAATTGCGTGGTTGGAACTGCAATATCTTGAAATTGCATGATCTCAAATTAAGATTCCACAAAGAAAAATAGTACGAAGCAATTTCCTAACTGTATTTTTGTTCGTTGAAGTATTTAAAAAAGTACGGACTTTTTCAACAGATCTGGCACAATTTTAACGGTTTTCTGCGAAGAGCTACACGGAAAAGGTGTCTTGAAGGGGATTCGAACAAAATTACTGAAATAATTCAGTCCAAAATTTAATTACTATGGACGAAAAAAGTTTAGTTACAAAAATTAGTGCAATCTCAACCAACGAGTTGGAGATAAATATTTGGAGTTTAAAGAACTTAAAACTTATGTACACCCACAGACGAAGTCTACAGTCCACATTACTCGAGAGTCGTTTTGATCTCACAAAACTAACTTTTGGTTTGCTCAACATATCGTTTGACTAGAATCCAATATTCTACAATATTATAAATATAAAAAATTATAAAACAAACTTTGTAGCTGGATACTTTATCTATGAAACAAACTTTGTAGCTGGATACTTTATCTAGAGGTGAGTTTGATGAGAGCTCATTGCAGAGATATCCACACCCACGAACTAATTCGTTAATACCAACGTGTTCAAAGTCAAGATAATACTCCTTATATAAGCTGAGAGCGAACAAGAGGAATTAATTTAATTACCACCTAGTTTCGCAGAGCAAGCGCTAGAGGAATGCTTTGTCGATCGGAATAAATTTAGACAGATTGTATCCAAAATGAGAGTCAATAAAGCAACTCCACGCAATAAATTTCGGTAAACGAGATAAAAGGCTTTGTTTCATTTCTTTGACGTAGGAAATACTGTAGTTAGAAAAATTTATAAAATTTTATATATTTTTTAGATTAAGATTTTATAATATCAATAATATACATGATCAATTATATAAATCAGAAAATTAAATCAAACTTATTCTCAGGACTCATTGTCCTATATCAGAAATTTAGGCAACCGGACTGAGAACGAATCTTAGAATCCTTAAACCAAAGGCGAAAGAAAAACGGGGAGCAATGACATCGGAACTGGATTTTACCCATTCAAGTCGCAAAGCCTGGACACTAGTAGGGAAACTGGGAACTCATCCTCCAGGATCATTGCAAAACCTAAAATAACAGAATCACAAATCGCACAGCACATAAAACATCGAGCCGGAACGGTTAATATATAATCGTATATACCAAACCATAGACGACACAATACCAGCATTTCAGGCAGGTTTTCAGGCAGCAACCGAAACTGCTGCAAACCAGTTCTAGCATTAACATCATTTATAGACGTGGATTTTCAAATAGGAACGAAAACATCTGTGGCTTGAAAGAGGACAATAGGATGCACGAACTTAACTTCTCTTATTGGAAATATGCTCACAAATCGCTCCTTTAGGGTGACAATCGAATCAGAAACAAGCAAGTTCTTCAAATTGGAAAATGGTATCCCACAAGGCTCAGTGCTCGCACCCCTGATGTTATCCTATACAGTAGCGACATGCCTGAGACTACTAGCAAGACGTTCGGTTACGCAGATGACCTAGCAATTGCAATACGAACAAAGCAACTAGAGGAAGATGAAACGATCCCTACACGAGACTAAGAGTTACTGATCTCTTACTACCAAAAGTGCAAACTATGCCCCAACCCCTATAAAACAGAGGTCGGCGCCTTCCACCTCAACAACCATCTGAGTAACAAACAATTGAATGTGAATTTTTGCCACCAGAGAGTAAAGCAAAGCTTTAATCCCAAATATTTAGGCGTCATCCTGGACAGATCACTAACATACAAAAACACCTGGAAGTCACTGGACAAAAGCTAAAAGCAAGAACTAACAAAATCAAACAATTGGCTGGCTCAACATGGGGAGCTCAGGCAACGACCCTACATACAGCCGCTATACCTTTGGTGTACTCAACAGCCGGGTAATGTGAACCAGTCTGGTAGGGAAATCGCCATGTCAACAAAGTGGACAAACACCTCAACGAGGCCATGAGAGTAATAAGTGGAACATTAAAAGCCACTCCACTACCATGGCTTCATGTCTCCAGTAACATCGCCCCGTAATCCAGTATGGAATAACGAATTCGTGAAAAGACCAATTTCAACATTTCAGAAGAATGGAAAACATTTGGAAACTCTCAACTAGGGACCATCATATAGTCCCAGATCCCTCAAAACCCCTATCAGGTTTTGATCTGCCAAGGAAGGAATGGTCTAAACTTAACCGCATCCGGACGGGCCATACCAAAACTAGATATATGCTCCACAACTGGGGACTGGTTGAATCCCCGAATTGCGACTGTGACGCACCTGAGAAAACGATTGACCACAGAATACAAGAATGTCAAATACGAAAATACGATGACCCTACAGAAGACATAATGACAGCTTCCTCTGAAGCACTGAGATGTCTAGTGCATTTTGGTCTTTGGTCTAGCATTATCCTTGCGTAGTTTATTTTCTGTTTTGGAGTTCATCACCTGTCTGTTATTATTGTCGGCGAGTTGTTTTTACTCTGGCGATTTGACAAAAGTAGCTGGTTTATTTCGTTGCGTTTTGGTGTTAGTCTATGTTTGAGGAACCATGTTATTGCTCCGCCTGGCAGTATTTGAAGTTTCTCAACCGCTTTCGCTGTCCTTCTGTCGTGCATGATCAGTGCCGTGTAGTCAGCTTATCGTAGTATGTAAGAGGATTAGTTTATGCGATTTTTGTCGAGTAGACCATGACTGTATATGTCATGGCAATATACATTGTATAGAAGGGGTGATAACGGACATTTTAGACATGCTGTTTTATAATTTTCGAGGTGTGTTTGTTTGTATATTGTTAGTTAGAACAAAAAGTCGATGTATGGTTGAGTGCTAAGGTTTAACACCGAATTGGTATTGTCCAACTAATTGTTGTAGCCTATTTTTAATTATGATTTCAAATGTTTTACTTAGCATTGGAAGTATTGAAGAAGATGTGTAGTTTCCTGTTTCTGAATTGTGTAGTCTAGTTTTGGGAATGGCTAACTTCCCCTTTTCCAGGCGTTCGGTATTCTGATATATCTGATACACTTGATTAATAAATTCAGTACGAGGCTGTGTGTTTGTAGAGGTAGTTTTTCACTGAACTTAGTTAAGTTCAATACTTAACTTTTTATATTGTTTGTTTCCGGGGTGGTATTTGTTGTGTGTTCAAGTGGTTCTTCATATTCTACGCCAGTCATTAGTTGATGAGTGAGGTTTCAGGTGTTGTTAAAGTAAATGTCATACCAGTCATTAGCTCTGTTCCAGTTGGGTCGCCAAGATTTGGCTTTGTGGAAGATGTAAAGGTCTCTTGATAATGCTAGCAAATGCCTCCGTTCTATCCTTGTCTGTGTACAGCTCTTTACCGTTTTCGTTGATTGTTCCGACAGAGTTGTTCTTTTTTGTATTGTTTGAGTATTTTTAATCAGTTGCCAAATTGTTTTTCCATTGTCTTGTTCCATTTCTTGGCATGTTTACAGCCATTTGCCTTGTTTCTATTGACTTTTAAATATTTTTAACATTTCTGATGTTCGTTAAGTACAATTCTATTTTGCATTTAATCATTCCTTATTATCTGAGTTGGGAGTTTTTAATGAACCATGTTTAAGTTTGGGTGAGGTATATTGATATAAGATTTAAATATTAAATTTTTCAAGTTTTAACAAACTATCAGTTGCTACTATAATGAGATGTTATGTTGTACATTATTTCTACAACGAATGTTAAAAACGCAAAAACTTCTTTTCATTAAAAAAGTTAATAATTATTTAACTGTCCCTGATGACTCAAATAAATCTAAAATAAAATGTGTCGAAATTGATACATAACACTGCTCGCAACTTCAATGTGCCTTCCGGACATAAATGACCCTTCTAACAATGAAAAAGCCCAGAAGCTCATCTGCGAATTAGGAATATTTTGATTACTGCCAAACAAGGAAATGCTGTTAGGACTTGTTTAAAATGCATATTCGCAAATGAAGAGAGGCAAACTCCGAACGCTACTCTCGATTTGAATGGCAGCTGAATTAAATATTAAACGTCCGGTTGTCAGCCCCAGTTTTCCAAATTCGTTTGCGTTCCGAGGGGAAATATTGGTCCACATCCTGGACATCGCTCTGCACTTTGTTTTTAACCATCATCCAGGCAGTAATCGTTTGTTTAATTTTTCCTGTTTTGCAAGCCTAATGTCTAACGAGTTGAATACCGGCTTCTGGCTAATCATATTGAATATCAATTTTAAAAATTGATACTCTATCCAGAGACGATTTATTCATATAAAGCATTCGTATAGAATTAATCGAAGAGAAATTTTAAATCTAAAAATGTATTCTTGTTAGTAAAATATGAAGGTAAATTCGCCGAATTTACCTACTTATGCATTATGCTTTGAGTAACTTGTGCAGAAGAAGAACATTGGTGTTATCTGTACCCAGTTGAAACAGGTTGCATCTTTTTAAAATATTTGTAATCTAAAAATTTTTAGATTACATTTTAATTTTTTAACTTACTTTAAATTTTTAATCATATCATTTGAACAAGGCTTCAATATTGGATTTGGAATCGTGTGCTTTCTATACTACGTATTTCCCTTACAATATAATGGAGTAAGTCCAGTTACACACCGGTAATTGTGATATTTTATTATAAATCCACGGCAGCATTAAATTACGAATATTTATTTTTCATTGTACAGAAATAAATTTTTACATTACAAAGAAGTAATACACAGTAATGCAGAGTGTGCAAAAATAGTCTTCTGCAAATCCACAAACCTGGTTTTAGTCTTTCAAAATAGCGTATGCACCTCAAACAAGATAATTTTTATAAAATTTAAATATGCCTCCACAATTCTTACCTTTTGTGGTTTTGCAAATTTATTTTTTGACCGAAATGAATTACTCACAGTTTGTTACCCGTCCTGATCAAACGCGAACATTTATTGTGCCTTTAATGATTCAGTTTTTGAAACTTTCTCTATTTACCTATAAGTATAAATATTTTCAATGTCGTCAGTACTCCCTAAACACTTTTCCAGAAATCTTTTATCAAAACAACGCAATATTGAATCACTCTTTACGTCAGGTAGTGCATTTGACGAGATTTGATTCATTGAAAAATAGAACATGACATAAAGTAAGTTGTGTGCCCACAACGACTGCAGGATCAAATAGGATTCTGTTCTAAAAAGAGATATTTTAAAATTGGATCCGATCGGGCAATCAATTCTAGCGAAAACTTCAATTTCTCGAAAGTTTTCGTGTGAATGACTCGGTTCTGCGGGACGAACATGCAGTTTGTGCATTGCCAAAGCGGCGCCCAATCGACGGGAGAAGATCTATTGAGGATCACATCGACTTAGCTCTATATAAATATAAGGGTAAAGATAAAATATAATCTGAAAAAGACACATTCCACCAAAATTAAAAATTTTACTCTCTAGAAGCTATAGAATGAGACGAAAAAGACGGGGGAGGCGGAAAGTCCAGCGGCTATTACACACGATGGTCCAGTTTCATCTGCAAAATATTTAGAAGATATTCTACACCTACAAATAAATCCTATTTGACTTTAGTCCAAAAGTGTTAACTAGCGGAACTAGAGGCTCATAACAGTACAGTCCCTCAATAAGTATTTCATTTTAAAATTCTTAACGACAGCAGTGGAAAAATGAAACTGGGTAAGTATACATTATAAGTCTTTCAGGTTACGGCCCGAATTACCGCTCATGGTGATTTAGCAAATCTTCTGCCAAAAAGTTAAAAAATATGTCCGAATTAAGCCTTGGTGGTGGTTATTGAAGTCTCATTAAATTACAGTAAAGAACTTCGAGCAAGGTCTTATACCTAACATGAGGGTTTCCGTTACTACATAAATGTTGGTTATAGAATATTACTTTATACACTGCTCCTTGTGGCTTGCGTCAGTTTTACATTGTAGGGCATGAATGAATGCTTCAGCGTTAATGTTACGTTACGATTACATGACTTACCGACGGACATTTCTCGATAGAATGTTCCCCGACAGAAACGTATTTGTTGGGACAAACCATAATTTTCGGGGAGTCTTAAACCGAGCTTCGTGGTGATAAGACGTGTTAGCATATTTAAGGCAAGGTCGTTTACACATCGCGCAAAGAATTTCAATAATTCAACCGCATTTATCGAGTAGAATTCATATATATATACATACATATACGAGTGGAATTCAAACGAAAGGATGAACCCTGGGAGTTCGCAAGAATCCGAATCGGATTATGCCTCCCAGGATGGTGGGTTCAAAAAGCCACAATCGAAAAAACGGGGCAGAAAACCGAAGACGACCCAGCCAACCCAGCCAACCCAGCCAACTCAGCCAACCCCCACAACCCCCACAACGCCAACACCTGAGGCCAAACGAATAGCTTTGGACTATCAGTCTACAACCAATAAAAACCAAACAACAAACAGCAAGACAACATCAACAAGATATCCCACGTATTCGCACACATTCACAGCGAACGCATTATCGACCATCACCAGAGTCCAACTTGCAATCAGGTGGGAGGAACTCAACCCCAACAACAAGGATGTGATTATCAGACAAGATAATTACTTCCTAATTAAAACCAACCAGGAGGACAAAACATCAAAAATTTTACAACAACTAAAACAAGAAAACACTGTAACAAGTTACAAATTACAAAAAAACGATAACCTCCCACTAATCCGACAACAAAAGTCAGGTCACCACCATATTACACCATCATATTCAGTCGTCGCCACTGGGGTCGACCTGGACATTGAAGACAGCATGTTTCTGGAACGCCTGGAGCAGCAGGGCTTCAAAATAAGGTTCTGCAGGAGAATTATCTCGCGAGAGCGCAACGCACCAACACTCATGATGAGGTTAATAACCGGCGACATATCCACATACGAAAGGTTGATGAGCGACCGTGCGGTTCATTTTTTGGGCCGCATTTTCAAAATCACCGAAAGTAAACCACCAGCACCCGTGCCTGCGCCGTGTGGCAAATGCAACATATTCAGCCACAAAACTGAAGATTGCAAACAATCGCCAAGATGCAACAAGTGCCAGGGACCCCATCCAACTTCCAGGTGCGAGTCGCCACTGCCAACCAAGTGCGCAGCATGCAACTCAGAGGACCACGCAGCATGGAGCATGAAGTGCCCAAAACGACCGACAGCCCCAATCGTCGGAATACCAAACGTGAAGGTAAAATGCGTTAACAAACGTACGTCCGAGATTGCGGAGACAACGACAGTGGCAAGTAGAATACACACACCCATTACAACACATGACCACATCATAAACAAATACAAACATCAACTTAACAAGACAAACAATACCAACAGAGACGAACTACTAAAAAAACTACGAAAACAATTTATAGAAGATTTTGACATCGACACCTCAGTGGTTTTCTTCGGGAACCATGTCTACATATTAATGTTTGACATGCTCCTGCCCGAGAGACGCTCTCCAACGGAACCCTGCGAACAGGTGAGACAGACGGTGACAAAAGTACAAGATTCAATATGAAAGTACTTTACGCGAACATCAACGGACTTAACAGTAAAAAACCACTTATTTACAACTACATAGAACAAAACGACACAGACTGCTGCATATTTGTAGAGACTAAAACCAAACTAGGACAAACACCAACGTACAGAAATTGGCAGTATATCTATAGGCATGGAAATACCATCAATCATGCCAGGGGCGGGGTCGCAGCTCTCCTAAAACCAACAGCTAAACTTGGAAGAGCAAATCCTCCTTCCCTCAACAACCCTTTGAACGACTGTCTACATTTTACCATACCCTACTTAAACGACCTGATACACATATTTCTGACATACATACACCCACACTCCAACCTAGAACAAAACATACTGACTAAGGCGAACATCTACAAATATGCAATAATTATAGGCGACTTTAACTTGAACACGAACAAAACGAAACAACTTAAAAGATTTTTGCAAAACTCCGACTTTATAAAACAGCACACCCCACCAACTTTTCTGATGCCCGCAAACCCAGATTCAACACCAGACGTTCTACTGCACACAAAAAACTTGACAAACACCATCAACAACATAAACTAAACTTAACCAACGAGCTGGGATCCGACCACCTGGCTATTACGTTTAACATAGACTTACAACATACGCAACCTACCTCCAATAAACCTCCTATAGAGAAAAACTTAAACCTAACAAAGACTGACATAGACAAAGTGAAACAACATATACATGACTACATTCAATCACAAGCACAGCACATTTCAATAGAAACCATACAACAACAACTTTCACTAGCCATAGGAAAATTTAGCCCGGAAATAAAAAATGCTTTCCACCGACATACACTACCCAAATACATACTGAGACTAATAAAACATAAGAGAGAACTGTATAGACTATATACAAACACTCAAAATAACGACCTAAAAAAGACAATGAACCAACTTAACAGAAACATTAAAACTATGATTGGACAATACCGACAAGACAAATGGCTAGAAGCATGTAAAGAAATACAGAAGGACAAAGGCAAAACATACTGGCGAAAAATCAAGAAACTGGCGCAATACAGGAAGACTGGCACTACTGACACAATTGACGAAAACGGAATAGAACGCTACACAGACAAAGAGAAAGCGGACGCATTCGCCAGACACTATCAAAGGGCCTTCAGCACATCGACAAACCCTAACTTCGACAATGACAACTGGAACTTGATCAACGACTGGTACTTGAACTATTTTAACAACTCACCAAACTATGCCTGCACACTGATCACAGACACAGAGTACGATGAAGCCCTAGCGCACATCAAGAACACTACACCGGGGAAAGATAAAATTAAGGCAAAGGTCTTGAAGGGCCTAACTCGGGAAACACACAAACTGATCCTAACTGAATTGAACAACTGCATCACAAATGGCAGAATCCCAGAAACATGGAAAAACGGCTTAATAATCCCTATACCCAAAAATGGACTGGACAATACACAACCGAGCAACTACAGACCAATTACACTACTTCCAGTACTAAGCAAAATTTTTGAATGCATAATAAAGCAGCGGCTTGAAAAAGTGATTGGGAAATATATACCTACCTACCAATTTGGTTTCAAACAGCATCACTCGACTGTTCATCCGCTCTTTATTTTGGCCAACAATATACAAACTACCCACCTAACTGACAGAAAGACAGCTTGCCTGTTTATGGACATTAACAAGGCTTTTGACAGTGTCTGGCATAGAGGCTTACTATACAAACTATACAAACTACACACACCAACATATCTACTACACACCATAAAGAACTTACTAGAAAACAGACAACTACAAGTACGAATTGACAAAACACTGTCATTTTCTTTTTCCCCTGAACAAGGGCTCCCTCAAGGATCCCCGCTCTCACCGTTTCTCTACAATATATACTGCCATGACATATACAATTACAACTTACCAGACAAAAATCAAATCGACAGATCGGCATACATATTACAATACGCAGACGACACGGCACTTATTGTACATGACAAAAGTACTGAGAGAGCAACGCAAAGACTCCAAACACTAACAAACAACACAATGACATGGTTTTATAAATGGAGACTAACACCAAACGCGTCAAAAAACCAACTTCTGCTCACAAACCACAGACTCAACGCTGATTCCCCTACAATAACAGCAGACGGCCAAACGACACAACCAAAAAACGACGTAAAATACCTTGGAATCACAATCGACCACAATCTTAGATTCACTAAACACATGCGAAACATCAGGGCAGAAACAATGAAGAGAGCGAAACACTTCCGATCACTAACCTACAAAGACAAAGGAATTAGCACAAACACCGCCACCAAAATATATAAAGCTATTTGTAGACCCTTGCTAGACTTTGGACATGTACTCATAACCAACGGAACAGAAAGGACAAAACGTTATACACAAACAACAGAGCAAATTGCACTAAGACTAATAACACGAATAAGACACCCCCAAAACCCACTACACAACCCCCCCACCCAACTACTATACGAACGCACAAACATGACAAAGATCTCTGAGAGACTCATACAGCTACAGACAAAATGGACAAACAACCCCTACAACTGGACCATACTGAATCCCCTTTATCTTACAAGACCAACCAGACAATCCCGCTTCCGTTTCCCTACATTAACGCTACTCGAACACTTACAAACGCAACGGACTAGTGGACAATAAAATAATTTCTTCTTGCCACTGAAATCTTATTTATTCAATAACATTGTTAACCTAGAATGGGAGAATTTTCATATTTGTTTTTTATCTGGATTGGGACTGCATGTATTAAACAAGGGCAGAAATACCGATAGGTCGATGGCCTTTTTTAGAAATAAAGATGTTTACTACTATTGTTAACCTAGAATAGGAGAATTTTCATATTGGTTTTTTATCTAGATTAAGACTGCATGTATTAAACAAGGGCAGAAAGACCGATAGGTCGATAGCCTTTTTTTAGAAATAAAGATGTTTACTACTACTACTACCATAATTTTCGTGAAGTTGGACTTCCATTTGTTGGGAAAAAACCAACAGATAAATAATAAAACGAAACCGAAACTTTAAGCATATTTAATGCAGATAACGTTTAGGTACTTGAAACGCGGCTTATTAGTTATGTCGTCAAATATAAAAGTTTCAAAACGTTAAGTCTTATGTATCTTACATAAACATAGCTTTACTATTCAGTAGCAATGCAACATCCACAACCAGAAGATGGTCCGTTTCTTGGACTTTTTTTTACTCATGTAAACTTCTTCCTTTGCTCCTTGGAAGCTCCTATAATTTATAAGTTTCAAAGAAAAACTATTTGGACTGATGAAACAAAGTTGACAAGGAGTGGGCAATTAATTTTCCATAACTTTTGCGGAGTAACTAAAATTTTCGTGCAATATGACCTCGATGATGATTTAACAAAATCGCATGGAAAACATAACTCCACATGACAACAAACATGGCTATATGAATGGCCATCTGTACATTACGGAGGAAAACTTCGAGAGTGATGTGACATTTATTACCGGTGTTTATATGTTGTTATATGAAATAGCCAGTCAAATGTGAAGGTAGAAACAACTATAGAAACAACTATACACACAAACTGATGATGTTGGAGAAAGACACCGAAACGTATTTGTGACATTTTAAATAATAAACGATAAAATTGACTCAAACCCAGGAATTTTTTTGAATTACATTTATTACCCTCACAGGTGGATTGGGCTATTTTTTTAGGGGGTACCCGTACTGAAAAGGTTTATTTGACAACGGTCACGACGAGAGAGGAACTAAAGTGAAATGCAAAAATAAAGTCGAGTGTGAGTTTCAAATAAAAAATATATTTGTGGTATAAGTCTGAAACATTTATTTAATAATGAAGTATCCACCATGGGGTTATGGATGGAATCAAACATTGGACAAAATGTGCTTTGCAGGCACTAAAGTGCTTTTTAATCAAAGTTTCAATCACTGTTGCGCATAAATTTGACCGTATTGAGTTAACTTATTATTATAAGCAGTTATTGATGTCTAACATTTGGCCAAATTCTTTGTACTCTGCTAAAACATTTTTGCAACTATTGGAAGCAGTATGTTTTGAGTCAAAAAGGTACCAAAAATCGATTGAGATCAAAAGTCAAATGTTTAAACGGAATTAATTTTAACTTAAGAAATTAATACAGGAACTATTGTTATATTAATGTCCAATGATAAGCTACGAAGGTTGTGTTCAAGCAATAACTAATTATTGTTGTGCTCAATTATTACTAATAAAATAACAAAGCTCATCGAAAAAGTAAGTCAATTTGGTCGTGCACATGTATTGGAAATTTAAAATCAGTCGAAAACTATGGACTTTTTGTTTAAGTTTCAAGACTCCCTTTCTCTCTGACTTAAAAAGTTTGCAGTTCTAGTTTCCGCGAATGCCCGCAATTGTCTTCTAAAAGAATTTGATCGGCCAAAGTTTATAAGCTACCTCAAAACTCTTAGCACGTTTTTCTAAATGAGTTGTCCGTAGGTTTAATAGTTAGCATCTAATACCAAGTTGTAATCTGATGCCTTTGGTGGTTGACAAATTGAAAAAAATATAATCGTTGAGAGGGCACTCTCTTCAAGAGCACCACCTACGCTAGGTGGCACTTTTGAACCTTAAAATATAATTTTTGTAATATTTTGGGGTGTAGAAGATGCCCTTAAAGTCTCTCAGATTAAAATTGGACCATCCTGTAGATTAAAGTCAATTACTAAAATAGACATTAGGCATCACGATTCATTTAGGAAGCCCGAGTTTGCTAAAAAATATGGTCTAATTTGCAATATATTATATTGTTTGACGAAAGTTTGCTTTTTCCCGTGCTTTTAACTGAAACTAAAATAAAGGGTCTCAGTAGATACGGACTACGTATAATAAAAATCAACATCAAAAACTTGATTACAGAAAATAAAATATTGGAGTGTAACGAAAGTGTACAGAAAGTAAAATATCTCCAATATATTTTTTTATGTGTTCAATTTTATGTTGCATTGAGTGTGAAAGCCAAAAAATATTTAAAATGTATTTAATTCCCCCAAAACCCACTACACAACCCCCCCACCCAACTACTATACGAACGCACAAACATGACAAAGATCTCGGAAAGACTCATACAGCTACAGACAAAATGGACAAACAACCCTTACAACTGGACCATACTGAATCCCCTTTGCCTTACAAGACCAACCAGACAATCCCGCTTCCGTTTCCCTACATTAACGCTACTCGAACACTTACAAACGCAACTGACTAGTGGACAATAAAATAATTTCTTCTTGCCACTGAAATTTTATTTAATAATATCGTTAACCTAGAATAAGAGAATTTTCATATTTGTTTTTTATTTAGATTAAGACTACATGTATTAAACAAGGGCAGAAAGACCGATAGGTCGATAGCCTTTTTTGGAAATAAAGATGTTTACTACTACTGTATTTAATTGTATCAGTACCTGGTTTCCTTGTTTCAATAAACATTGAATTGTTTGAATTTAACTTCTAATTCCACTGATTTTATTTACTTTTACAATCCGGTTACTGACACAAATGTCAAGGAATATATTATATGGACTATATTTATTATGTCTGAAAATGCAATATTCCCAGGAAATGGAAAATGCTTCGGAATTTTATTTACTAGAGAGACACGTAAAGTCAGAGGGAGATGATTTATGAGTGTTTAAAATACTGACACTTTCGGAGGAGTCTCAAATAAACTTTTCACTCAAAGCTCGCTCAGAGGATTAGCTACAGGGAAATGTTTTTGACTTATTTGTAGAGTTAATTCCCAGTGTTTGTACCAACAGCAATGGGAATCCCTTCCATTTTATCAGAGCAGTCACTGAATCCCGAAGAAAAATAATAATTTTTTTTTGATATATTTCGCCTCATTATAATAATCACAAAATAAAGTGTCACAAAATTTGTGACAAATCTTCTGATTGTCTTGATAATTTTCCAAGCTGCCCATTCATTCCATTAATTATCGCATGACTAGACCAATAAATCAACCATTTACAAGAATATCAAAGTAGTGGGGGAGGCTATTATGAGGAAAATGTAACAATGAGTCAAAAGACCTTGGAAATAATAACAGGCTGGCACGCTTTGTTGTGCATATCGTTATAAATAATCAATACCACGATATATGTTTATGTATGGTTTGCCTCGTAAATGTGGATAATATACGACTATTTACCTGTGAAAGCTAATCTACCTTAAAGGGTAACGAATCTGCTGGTTTGCCAGCAATAAATAAAAAGTAATTTACTGGGATATATTAATCTTCTGATATCAGGTTATTTTGTTTCCGCTATTCATGCTAAATGAATAAATTGCTGGAGTCTTGTCCGATGGAGGCAAGTTTATAGCAATTAATCAATTCCCCATTATTTTAATTAATATAATACATAAAAATAACATATCCTTGATAGAATGGCTGTAGCGTTTAAAATTTGCATCAGAAAAAAATGTATTTATAAAGTAATTTAGGCTTATCATGTTTTCCGCCTAATGACCTGTAAAACGACTGTATGTTTTATTACCTATCTGTCTATCCATACTTATGCATTCCATTGGAAAACTTAAGACACATGTTTACACCTTTAAACAAATTTCGAAGGGTTTAAGTTTTGATACATTTTTTTTCAAATTGAAAAAAGCGACAATGATGCATTCAGGTAGCTATTTTTAAGACAAAACTTTAAAAAAATAAGCTATGTAAAAAAGCTAAAAATAGTGTATGTTCCCTAAAGCATTGCAACTCCTTTAAAGGAGTGACGTCAATGTTCTCCTGTAATAAAAGAAATGCTGTGACGACATTGTGCACCTAGTCAAGATTTGGAAAACTGACACGATAGGTATAAATAAAGCAAAAGCATACGCCGGCATCGAATTTCCTATTCCGATTGTCACTGACGACTTGATGGAATAGTTTCCCAAAGGATAGCTCCATGTTTCGCCGCCAGATATCCATTGCTTCCAATCCGAAAGAACTGTCTAACTCCTCAAAGTAGAGTTTTTCGCATTAATAGATAATGGTTTTGCTTTTAGGTTTGAAGGAAATCAATTATTTTCTTTCTTTTCGAACAGCTCAACTTTCGAAAAAGCTTGAGATAAAATACTCAGTATGTATTCTCAATTACTGTTTGCTTGATAATCTCTAACTTTAAGAATTCGGCGAAATAACGTTTAAACCTTTAAGGTCTAGCAGTGTTCGTTCCTTTTAATTCATTTAACGTCTAACAATAGTTTTAATTAAAGAAGCGCATTCCTAAAAATATTGTAGTAATTATTGGCGTATATAAATGGTTGTATTATATACAGGGTGTCCCGGAATATGTGGGCATGCTCTCGGATTTGTACAGGGGACGTTAAAAAACATAACAAGTTTCTATAAAAAAATTTCCAGACGGCCCCCTACGGAGATACAGGCGTCCAAAGGAGCCTCCTGAAAATCGATTTTTTTAAAATGACTTAAAAAGGACCCATGAAAACATTTTTCGCATTTCGGTTTGCCAGGGATGGACTAGGTCGAGAACAATAATAGTAAATGTTTTTACCCTTTACAATGGAGACACCATAATAATGTATTTAGGTAGCTTTAGCTTTAAACTAAAAAAAAAGACACTCTCGATTTATATTGATAAACAGAACGGTTTTCGAGGAAAAATATTTTTATTGACATATGTATGTATTGATGTTCGACATGCTCCTACCTAACAAAAACTCCTCGACAGAACCCCATGAACAATTAAAACAAACAATCACTAATGTTAGTTGCTGGAAGGGTCTATGTAGACCCTTCAACATGAGACTACTTTACGCCAACATCAACGGACTTAACAGTAAAAAACCACTTATTTACAATTACATAGAACAAAACGACACAGACTGCTGCATATTTGTAGAGACTAAAACCAAACTAGGACAGTCACCAACGTACATAAATTGGCAGTATATCTATAGGCATGGAAATACCATTAATCATGCCAGGGGCGGGGTCGCAGCTCTCCTAAAACCAACATTTTAACTTGGAAGAGCAAAACCTCCTTCCCTCAACCACCCTCTGAACGACAGCATACATTTTTCGATACCTTACCTAAATGACCTGATACACAAATTTCTGACATACATACACCCACACTCCAACTTAGAACAAAACATATTGGCCAAAGCAAGCATCTATAAATATGCAATAATTATAGGCGACTTTAATCTGAACAAAAACAAAACGAAACAGCTTAAAAGATTTCTACAAAACTCGGACTTTATAAAACAGCACACTCCACCAACTTTTCTGATGCCCGCAAAACCAGACTCAACACCAGACGTTCTACTGCACACAAGAAACTTAACAAACACCATCAACAACATAAACTTAACCAACTAACTTGGATCCGACCACCTGGCTATTACGTTTAACATAGACTTACAACATACGCAACCTAGCCAAAGTACACCTCCTATAGAGAAAAAGTTAAACCTAACAAAGACTGACATAGACAAAGTGAAACAACATATACATGACTACATTCAATCGCAAGCACAGCCCATTTCAATAGAAACCATACAACAACTTTCACTAGCCATAGGAAAATTTACCCCGGAAATAAAAAATGCTTTCTAGAGACATACACTACCCAAATTCATACTGAGACTCATAAAACAAAAGAGAGAACTGTACAGACTATATACAAACACTCAAAATAACGACCTAAAAAAGACACTGAGCCAACTCAACAGAAACATTAAAACCTTGATTGGACAATACCGACAAGACAAATGGCTAGAAACATGTCAAGAAATACAAAAAGACGAAGGCAAAACATACTGGCAAAAATTAAGAAACTAGCGCGATACAAAAAAACTAACACCACTGACACAATTGACGAAAACGGAATAGAACGGTACACAGACAAAGAGAAAGCTGACGCGTTCGCCAGACACTATCAAAGGGCCTTCAGCAAATCGATAAACCCTAACTTCGACAATGACAACTGGAACTTGATCAACGATTGGTACTTGAACTATTTCAACAGCTCACCAAACTATACATACAAACTGATCACAGACACAGAGTACGATGAAGCTCTAGCGCATATCAAAAACACGGCACCGGGAAAAGATAAAATAAAGGCAAAACTCCTGAAAAGCCTAACTCAAGAAACACACAAACAGATCCTAACTGAATTGAACAACTGTATCCGAAATATCAAAATTCCAAAAACATGGAAAAACGGCTTAATAATCCCTATACCCAAAAATGGACCGGACAATACACAACCGAGCAATTACAGACCAATTACATTGCTACCAGTACTTAGCAAGGTTTTTGAGTACATAATAAGGCAGCGACTGGGAAAACTGGCCGGAAAGTACATACCACCGTATCAGTTCGGATTCAAACATCAGCACTCGACTATTCACCCACTCTTCACTCTGACTAACAATATACAAACAACCCACCTAACTGACAGAAAGACAGCTTGCCTGTTTATGGACATTAACAAAGCTTTTGATAGTGTCTGGCATAGAGGCTTACTATACAAACTATACAAACTACACACGCAAACATATCTGCTACACACCATAAAGAACTTACTAGAAAACAGACAACTACAAGTACGAATTGACAAAACACTGTCATTTACTTTTTCCCCTGAACAAGGGCTCCCTCAAGGATCCCCGCTCTCACCGTTTCTCTACAATATATACTGCCATGACATATACAATTACAACTTACCAGACAAAAATCAAATCGACAGATCGGCATACATATTACAATACGCAGACGACACGGCACTTACTGTACATGACAAAACTACTGAGAGAGCAGCTCAAAGACTCCAAACACTAACAAACAACACAATGAGATGGTTTTATAAATGGAGACTTACACCAAACGCGTCAAAAAACCAACTTCTGCTCACAAACCACAGACTCAACGCTGACTCCCCTACAATAACTGCAGATGGCCAAACGACACAACCAAAAAACGACGTAAAATACCCTGGAATCACAATTGACCACAAACTTAAATTCCAGGGCAGAAATAATAAACAGAACAAAACACTTCCGATCACTAACCTACAAAGACAGAGGAATTAGCACAAACACCGCCACCAAAAGATATAAAGCTATTTGTAGACCATTGCTAGACTATGGACATATACTCACGACCAACGGTACAGAAAGGACAAAACGTTATATACAAACAACAGAACAAATTGCACTAAGACCAATAACACGAATAAAACACCCCCAAAACCCACTATACAACCCCTCCACCCAACTACTATACGAACGCACAAACATGACAAAGATTTCGGAAAGACTCATACATCTACAGACAAAATAGACAAACAACCCCTACAACTGGACCATACTGAATCCCCTTTGTCTTACAAGACCGACCAGACAATCCCGTTTCCGTTTCCCTACATCAACGCTACTCGAACACTTACAAACGCAACTGACTACTGGACAATAAATTAATTTTTTCTTGTCATTAGAATTGGAAAGTTTATTTAATCAGATTATTAGCCTAGAATAAGAGAATTTTCATCTTTGTTTTTTATTTAGATTAAGACTACATGTATTAAACGAGGGCAGAAAGACCGATAGGTCGATAGCTTTTTTTAGAAATAAAGATGTTTACTACTACTACTATTTTTATTGAATACGGATTTTAATGCATGCAATGGTGGACTGTGTTTTTTGTTATTTATTAGTGGGTTTTTTAACGTGCTGAAGTAAGGTAAAAATTATTTGTCACTGTCTGTTGCTCAAGATGATATTTTAAATGCGGTAGGAGGAGATCTGTCAATAAGTGTCCGGAAATTATGTGTCCGGTTTCAATGTCCAAAATGTACAGTTTTTAGGGTCGTTAAGGAACATCCATTGCATCCTTATCACCTACAAAAGGTTCATGCACTTCTTCCTGAAGACCTCCCACGAAGGATGGAATTTTCAGGCTGGCTTTTATGTATGCACAGAAATAATGCAAACTTTGTCGGTTCAGTTATGTTTACGGACGAAACTTGATTTTCTAAGTATGGAGTAATAAACTCTCAAAACTTGCATTTATGGTCAGAAGAAAATCCGCAAGATTTTATTGTGACTCACCATCAACACCACTTTCAACCTATTAATGTATGGACTGGAATCATCGGACATTTAGTAGGACCATACGTATTGCCTAACAGGTTGACCGGGGCACTTTATTTGGAATTTCTCCAAAACAACTTGACAGAACTTTTAGAAGTCTTACCTTTGGCAATACGACAGGCGATGTGGTTCATGCATGATGGGGCACCACCCTATTTCATCCTGGCAGTTCGAGAACATTTAAACACGCAATTAGGACAACGTTGAATTGGCCTCCTCGATCGCCAGATTTAATCCCTTTAGATTTTTTTTGGGATATTTAAAAACTTTAGTGTATGCCAATCCTGTCGACACTAGGGAAACTTATTAGAAAGCACTAATTTTCATTGCGGCCAAATAAGAACCAATGTTCAAGCATTGTGGAGAACGCAACAATCTACAATTCTTCGAGCTAGTGAGTGCATAAGATTGGAACCAGCTCATGAATCAAGAGTGTATTTTTTCTAGTTGAAGGTTAGAGCTACCTAGATACATTATTTTCGTGCCTTCATTGTAAAGGGTAAAAAAATAACTATTATTGTGCTCCACCTAGTCCAGCCCTGGCAAACCGAAATGGTAAAAATGTTTTCATGGGTCCTTTTTAAGAGCAATGATGTACTGTTCATTGTATGGAAAAATCATGAAATTGCATGAAGTATTATAAAAGTTATTTCAAAAAAATCTATTCTCAGGTGGAACCTTTAGAGGCCTGTATCTCCGTAGGGGGCCCTCTGGGAATGTTTTCATAGAAACTTGTTATGTTTTTTTAACGCCCCCCGTACAAATCCGAGAGCATGCCCACATATTCCGGGACACCCTGTATACATCAGGTTAGATATTAAATTAGTCTAGTAATCTTCCCTACCAAACATAATATTAAGAAATAAATTGCTTGAGTAATTACCATTTATATTTATATTACTATTACGAGACAAATAACTTGAACTTTTACTGCCATCGTTTCATTAATGCTCTGATGGTTATTTTTCATACTTTTCGGTGTAATCTCTGTTCGCACATAAACAACAAGGAAATCCCAGTAATAAATAGATGAAACTTCGCCCTACGCCATCTCGCAAGGAGTAATTTTGCACGTCTATTTATGGCTCTCCAGGCGTGTATAAAACAAAACACAATCCTTCCAAACCAAACATTTATCCGAGAAAAAGGTAATACTTTATCGTTCGCTTTATTAGCACCCTGGAAAAATGTCAACATTGAGATAATTATATCGATCCGCAGCGTCTTGAGGTATTTTTAATGAGATTTCCCGATGCAGTTAAAGCATTTTAACTGTTTGCAAATTTTACAAAGTAACGTTTTGAAATATATGAAAATCTCGTTCAGATAATATGTTGCTAACTACTTTCACGAAAGTAGATATTTTGCAACAAAATGACACCAAAAAATTCAAGTCAGGTCAAATTTGAACTCAGTCAAGAGATTATTAAATTCACCATATATTTTGCCATCGTTTTCATCTCAAATAGATTTGGCGAACATTGTTACACAAAACTAAAATAACGAAAATTTTGTCGAGACATTTATTGCGAGCAGATACGAAATGCTTGAGAAATTGATAATACAAAAATAATTGATTACAGTTTACATTAGCTGAGTATTTACAAAATTTTGAAATTCCTTCCTGACATTTCGTTCATATCTGCGGAGTATATTATAGAAGTCGATGAGGTAACGGTCGAAGTTGTCTTTCATGGAAGGACATTTCTAATGTTTTACGCCTTATAAGACTTTTCAGCTGATATTTTGACCGGCCCTGAAAACCTGCATAGTCTTATACAAAAACTGTTCGTATTGAAATGCTGCACACAGATTATAACTCTATATTTGCGTAAAAACTGCTAGTTGTTAAAGCAGCTATAGAAATAATACGTCAATAATAAAACTGAGGTCACAGAATTATAATATTTTATTATTAGCACAAGAATGAAATGCCCTAGTTGTATATGTTAGTGGATATTTTTAAGAAAACGGCTTTACGACTTCGTACAATATTTATCTTAGCTATAACATTTTATGTGACAGTTCCACATCATATAGGAGTTCAAGGGTTACGAACTCTACGCGCATTTAAGAGCTTAGCAGCACCGCCTATAAGTTTAATAGATCCTGCAATATCCTTAAAATATATTATTGCGTCAAATTTAAATATATTTTATCTTATGTTCAATGATTAAGGTACTTGGTATTATTAGGGCAACAAAAAAAATGTTGAAACTCGGGTTAAGCAGCCACACTTCTACGTAAAAGAAAAATTACCGTAGTTGATATGATATTTGAAGATGATTTTATTTCAAAGTACGGATATATTTAAGGATATGTGATGAAATTGGTAGTGATTTTTCAGTGCATCAATAGAAGTCAGTTGAGTAAAAAAGCTCACGCCCGGAAATGTTTGGGTAAGGCACTAACCAAAATTAGATTTAACTCATAAAACTTATATTTACGAAACCAATTTTTCAATACTTACTGCGACGTATTTTCAATACTTACTGCCATTTGTTAGCAGAAATGAAGCTTACCTGAAACAAAAAATAACATTATTATTATTTTATGTTGGTTATTTTTTGACGAGCATTTATCTAAACAGCTGCATTTAAGTAATTTTTTAATACCGGAAGATTTCTTGAGACCCATCGATTTGCATTTAATGCTAAAATTCAATTTACAGGCACTTTAAAATACTATGGCTGCATAACTTTTGATGTAAGGTACAAAATAAACATCGAATTACAACATAGCAGAAAAACATGAACAAAATTTTAAAACATAATTAAGATAACGCATATTAATATTCTGGCTATTCGCAGAAAATCGCTGAAGTCATCAAGATCATCATAAATCGCTGATTTTATCGGCCTATTTTAAATATCGTTCAAACGCATAGATATATTTTGGTCCCTCAGAACTAGAATATCCTTTAATCAACCGGTGGATTTTTAAAATGCTTATGTCTACTTTTCCAATTTCCTGTAGGAAGCCGTGTTCAATAAAATTCTTATTTTATGCCCAAAAGGCCAACGCGCTCTATCGTGATCCAAAGCACAAATCCATAGCGAGAAGTCATCAGAAGACCTTTTTCTTTAATTCAAATCGAGCTGAACTGACCCAGGAGAAGCGCGGAGAATATCAGCAAATAAGTGAGTAAAAAGTTATATTTTATTCCTATTTTTGCCTACAATATTTCTAATAGTCAATAGATTCTATAACTCATTTGGAAGTGCTGGTATAGCGTGACTATAGTTCATAAAGTCGTAAATTATTAAATTAATTAGTTTAGTTTTCTGCAAATTGTGCAAATTGAATATATCATTTCTTGAAAGGAAAATATTTTTTCTTAGTGTGAAGTTTGTCCAGGTTTGCCAAGAACGACGTACGTTTAAGAACGCCTTGATAACGGATCGAACGTCGTCTGAATCCATGCAAATGCATTTTCGTTGCTGCATCTAAATGCATTAAGAAGTATCTTATTTTCTTCCGTTGTAAAAATTGGTGTATCTAAAAAAAATATTTCGCGAAATAACCCATTGTAATCTGAAGGAGACCAAGGAAATAAAGTATATAGGAAGGTGATTTCCATTGGAAAATTTTCGGAACATATAATAAAGTTCCGAGTTAGCACCCTTGGGAGAGGCAATCGATATCCATATAAATATGAGGTATATATTTCTCATAGACCTATCACGAACAAAAAGATCATTTAAAGGCCAGCAAACGAACATTACTCTTTAAGCGACACCTATTTGAAAATACCCAGGAAAGTTTCCTAAAACTTGTATGACAAAATACAAAATAAAATAGAGCACGAGTGCGGTAAATCCAAAGCGGAGCTACGGTTTCCCAATATGTAAACGTGAATCGTGTTCGTTGGCCTAAATTTCCAGCTATATGTCAGCTTCGGTTTGTCTGATTAATTATTTCGTTATTCAATGTAGTTTATACAGCTGTTTTTACTGGGAATGTTGGGTCGAGTAAAGCTAGACTCTTATTATCAACACCAGTCGGCTCATTAACTTTAAATCCCGAAAATTACATTTAAACTTAAAATTGAATTTTAACCTGTAAAACGTAAACAGGTTTGCGATTGTGTCTCCGAGGATTATGGAAAATGAGCAGTTGACCAGAGACAACCGACATTCTGTTGCTGCAAGATCTAAAATTTTTAAGTACATACTACATTCAAGGTGGTGTTTCAGTTGCAGATTTTTTTGATGCTAATGAATAAAAGGTTGCGTCACAAATATTGATATAGGCTTAACATTTTTATTTCTTAAGTTGAGTAATTTTATATGGTTGAAACAAGTACAAATTTGCAAATACTCATTTAATAATTTCGAAAAATAACAAAAAAATCACTATAAAAACAATCTTATTGCAAATTAAAACATATTATTTATGCGAAAGACCTACAGAAGAGGATGACTTTTAGTGAAAATATTATGTTAAAAGGCACCTTAAGATGCTATATTCGTTAGCATTAGTTTATTTAAGCAAAAATATATTTGAACGAATGTGAACTTCATGTGACTTATATTTTTATTGTTATATGTCTCTTACTTCTCTTGGTATTCAATTATACCTGCTAATCGATGAAGATATAAAGTAATTCGATCGGCGCTAATACCTTATATACTATGTGAACTGTCGACGTTCTTTCTTCTACACATGTTCAATACACATGTCTGTGATTTTCCAACTATGTGCCAACGCCGGTATGCCAGAAAATTGCCTATATCCGCCTAAAAACTCCACTAACAACAAAAACACTCGAACAGTAAATAAAGCTATTTTAATTAATTAGCATAAAATTGGGAAATCTGCTCATTTATTAAAACTAATATTAATACTGAATCGAGATACTAAAGTATCCCATCTCTACTATATAGTTTTCCAATTTAGTGACAAATCAAAATTAGACAAAACCTATCTATTCTTTAGAATACGAAATACACTTATTGCTGATTCTGCTAAAAATACACTGTTTAATAAGTCTCGGTATTATTGAAATGTGCTAGTTATGGAAATAAATATTCTAAGAGTTCTAAGTAAGTAAATGGTAATGCCTGCTTCAATATACTTGAATAATTCAAATAATCATGTTTCTTCTTACGTTTTAACATCACATTAGAAGGGAGCTTAACATTGAGCAAAAAATTAACAAATCAGATTAGAAGAAATACCACCCAAAAAAATTGCATTTTAAAAGGCATTTTATTTGCTGCAACAAAACGCAAGTGGATTTGAACCAAAGCTTAGAATTTTCGAGTGTCTACAGAAAATTAACGGAATGGACTTCATGATAATTAAATAAATAACAGACCCGACAACGAGGTTGATCTCAATCATTTAAAAACGCAAACCGTTCCTTTATAGGGATATGAAATTGAAAGTTTACATAGGTTTTTATTGTTCATTTATATACCGTTCCAGTTGCAACGGTTTCGCCATTAAAAACCATAGCAAACTCGCTTTATTTGCTATCCAAATGCGTTTGAATACTTAATATTATCACGGCAGGATTATTCTAATTTTAGGACCAAACACGCAACATGTGAGTAAAAAAAGAAAAATATTTAAAAACCGAATCACGCTAGATTTCATGTTTCCACCACTAATTTTCGCAATGCGTTTTTCTATAATTTGTATTAAATGAGTCATACATTGTTTAGCTTCATAAAAAAAGTTTTAACTTATCGGTCAACTTTTTCTTTATTTTTTCAGGAAGTTTCCACCATTTGCCAAAAAAGTACTGAGTATTACCATAACCACAGCACTTTTCAGAGTAACCACTTGAAAGCGGCTGGAGATTTTATCATAGCAACTCAAAAATGATTAAAAAAACATCCCTGCAAGGTAATTTAAATCCGAATAAACCAGAAACAAACATTATTTCCGTTTGCAAATAAAAGCGTTTGTTCATGTTGGTATTGTGGAATCAATTGGTCTTAGGTGTGAGGCAATTCAAGATCTGCACATTAACACTCATACTGAAACTCGAAGGTGTCCAAAAAGACAAGTAAGTATGCTTTCGGGTGAAATATGGAAGGCTGCCGTGAATACTAATGAAGCAGGACCTATTAGGTGCCACAACCTGTTGAAACGTAAACCTCGTTCAACAGACACCACTATAAGTATTTATCCAGGCTTTGACCTTACATTCTAAGTTATTTTAAGACTTAAGAAGTATAGAGAAAGATCCTTATTAGGTCTAGATGCCTAAATTCCTATGACAAATTGTTATTTTTGTTATCTCAGGATTACCAGTCTTCTAATAGATAGTATAACGTACATTCCACGTGATGGACGAGGCCAATAAGAACAATTATAAAAACTTTTCGTGAAAGGTCTGATTTAGATGTTGGTCAGGTGGTCAGGTTCAAGATAGTCAGGGAAAAGTTGTTCCCAGTTTCGCCGAGAAAAAGGTAATGGGTTCTGGTCTTTAATTTTGGACAGTATTGCAAAAGACGAGTTGAGGCTCTGCGGTTGAAGAGCAACGAAAACTACATTTCGAGCGCTTGACGACTCATTTTCCATTCCTGACTAGCATATGGAATTTGCCAGAGTTCTCTGAAGGTTTTTAAGGTACCGCTTGAGATGTGCTCACGTCCCAAGAAATTAGGTTGTATTTAAATATTTCATTGTCTCTAAGTCCCTCGGTTCTAAAATCCGAGTTCGAAGTCTTACATTCTTCACTGTCGATTAAACTCGGTGCCACATAACGAGAAAATGGCAAGCATAGGCAACATATTACAGCATAAGAAACATATTGTGGGAAAAACTCATGGCATTGCTCATGTGTTTTGGGAATGAAATAATGGATATAAAATAATATACAGGTGTCACGGTATAGCTGTTAAATTTTAAAAAATGCCCAAAGAGATATGACAAAATGGTTAATACTGGAAGTCCATTGGGCAATTTGAAAAAATGTTTATTCATAATTTCTCTACACACAAAGATGTGAAGATATATTATACTAATACAAATTCTTAAATAATAAACAAACTATTTAATTTAAATTTTAAATTAAATTAAAATCCTAGAGATTTTACAGCCTTTACAGTCACTTCTACTATAGCTTTGGTCCCCTGTCTTGGATGACAATCTTGTACATTATCTTACTGAAATCGCTTACTGGGGAATTTCTTCGGCATTAATAAAATTTTCATTACAAATTGTAAATTGGTTCCTGGCATAAAGTTGATTTAAGATTGCATATTACGTGCCAAATTTATAAAACTTGGCATCTGTTATTTCAAGCACAAATGCCAAAATATTTCTTCCATCGGTGCAGGTCGCACCCATGTCCTGTCAAAATCTGGAACTCGAACTCTAACCGTGTCACCCTTTTTGGCTGAGGAGTACTTTGAACTAGAGGCTTGAAACATTTTTTAAGCTTGCTTTTTGAGATTGCTTGCTAAAATCTTCTTAATTTGTAAAATGTCGGTTTGTAGTTTTTTCACATTGGAATCTTCTAATAAATGTTCACAATCATCATACGTGCGTTTTTCGTGACCGGGAACTTGAAATTCAGATGGCTTTGACACATTTATTTTCTTTTCAGTAGTAGTAAACATCTTTATTTCTAAAAAAGGTTATCGACCTATTGGTCTTTCTGCCCTTGTTTAATACATGTAGTCTTAATCTAAATAAAAAACAAAGATGAAAATTATCTTATTCTAGGTTAACAATATTATTAAATAAAATTCTAATGACAAGAAAAAATTATTTTATTGTCCACTAGTCAGTTGCGTTTGTAAGTGTTCGAGTAGCGTTGATGTAGGGAAACGGAAGCGGGATTGTCTGGTTGGTCTTGTGAGACAAAGGGGATTCAGTATGGTCCAGTTGTAGGGGTTGTTTGTCCATTTTGTCTGTAGATGTATGAGTCTTTCCGAAATCTTTGTCATGTTTGTGCGTTCGTATAGTAGTTGGGTGGGGGGGGGGGAGGGTTGTGTAGTGGGTTTTGGGGGTGTCTTATTTGTGTTATTAGTCTTAGTGCAATTTGTTCTGTTGTTTGTATATAACGTTTTGTCCTTGCTGTTCCGTTGGTCATGAGTATATGTCCAAAGTCTAGCAAGGGTCTACAAATAGCTTTATATATTTTGGTGGCGGTGTTTGTGCTAATTCCTCCGTCTTTGTAGGTTAGTGTTCGGAAGTGTTTTATTCTTTTTATTGTTTCTGCCCTGATGTTTCGTATGTGTTAGTGAATTTAAGTTTGTGGTCAATTGTGATTCCAAGGTATTTTACGTCGTTTTTTGGTTGTGTCGTTTGGCTGTCTGCAGTTATTGTAGGGGAGTCAGCGTTGAGTCTGTGGTTTGTGAGCAAAAGTTGGTTTTTTGACGCGTTTGGTGTTAGTCTCCATTTATAAAACCATGTCATTGTGTTGTTTGTTAGTGTTTGGAGTCTTTGAGCTGCTCTCTCAGTAGTTTTGTCATGTACAATAAGTGCCGTGTCGTCTGCGTATTGTAATATGTATGCCGATCTGTCGATTTGATTTTTGTCTGGTAAGTTGTAATTGTATATGTCATGGCAGTATATATTGTAGAGAAACGGTGAGAGCGGGGATCCTTTAGGGAGGCCGTGTTCTGTCAGTTAGGTGAGTAGTTTGTATATTGTTGGCCAAAATAAAGAGCGGATGCACAGTCGAGTGATGTTGTTTGAAACCAAATTGGTAGGTAGGTATATATTTTCCAATCACTTTTTCAAGCCGCTGCTTTATTATGTATTCAAAAATTTTGCTTAGTACTGGAAGTAGTGTAATTGGTCTGTAGTTGCTCGGTTGTGTATTGTCCAGTCCATTTTTGGGTATAGGGATTATTAAGCCGTTTTTCCATGTTTCTGGGATTCTGCCATTTGTGATGCAGTTGTTCAATTCAGTTAGGATCAGTTTGTGTGTTTTTTGAGTTAGGCTTTTCAAGAGTTTTGCCTTAATTTTATCTTTCCCCGGTGCAGTGTTTTTGATGTGCGCTAGGGCTTCATCGTACTCTGTGTCTGTGATCAGGTTGTAGGTGTAGTTTGGTGAGCTGTTAAAATAGTTCAAGTACCAGTCGTTGATCAAGTTTCAG
This sequence comes from Dendroctonus valens, assembly GCA_024550625.1. Taxonomy (NCBI): domain Eukaryota; kingdom Metazoa; phylum Arthropoda; class Insecta; order Coleoptera; family Curculionidae; genus Dendroctonus; species Dendroctonus valens. The sequence goes on from JAJTJO010000814.1 coordinate 664,668, forward strand.
TTGTCATTGTCGAAGTTAGGGTTTGTCGATATGCTGAAGGCCCTTTGATAGTGTCTGGCGAATGCGTCCGCTTTCTCTTTGTCTGTGTAACGTTCTATTCCGTTTTCGTCAATTGTGTCAGTAGTGCCAGTCTTCCTGTATTGCGCCAGTTTCTTAATTTTTCGCCAATATGTTTTGCGTTTGTCCTTCTGTATTTCTTTACATGTTTCTAGCCAGTTGTCTTGTCGGTATTGTCCAATCAAAGTTTTAATGTTTCTGTTAAGTTGGTTCAGTGTCTTTTTTAGGTCGTTATTTTGAGTGTTTGTATATAGTGTGTACAGTTCTCTCTTATGTTTTATTAGTCTCAGTATGTATTTGGGCAGTGTATGTCGGTGGAAAGCATTTTTTATTTCCGGGCTAAATTTTCCTATTTGTTTATCTATAAATCTATAAAAGTTGTTGTTGTATGGTTTCTATTGAAATGTGCTGTGCTTGTGATTGAATGTAGTCATGTATATGTTGTTTCACTTTGTCTATGTCAGTCTTTGTTAGGTTTAAGTTTTTCTCTATAGGAGGTGTATTGGAGGTAGGTTGCGTATGTTGTAAGTCTATGTTAAACGTAATAGCCAGGTGGTCGGATCCAAGTTCGTTGGTTAAGTTTATGTTGTTGATGGTGTTTGTTAAGTTTCTTGTATGCAGTAGAACGTCTGGTGTTGAATCTGGGTTTGCGGGCATCAGAAAAGTTGGTGGGCTGTGCTGTTTTATAAAGTCGGAATTTTGTAAAAATCTTTTAAGTTGTTTCGTTTTGTTTCTGTTCAAGTTAAAGTCGCCTATAATTATTGCGTATTTATAGATGCTTGCCTTGGTCAGTATGTTTTGTTGTAGGGGTTGTTTGTCCATTTTGTCTGTAGATGTATGAGTCTTTCCGAAATCTTTGTCATGTTTGTGCGTTCGTATAGTAGTTGAGTGGAGGGGTTGTGTAGTGGGTTTTGGGGGTCTCCTATTCGTGTTAGTAATATATAATTCGTGTTAGTAATATATAACATCAAAAATTGGATTATATCCTAAAATGAAACATCGCAAACGAATAATTCGAAAAAATTACAACTATCGAATAATTCGATAGTTTCCATCATTAATCCTAAGCATAAAGATCAGCATCAGACATTCAGCATGCGAAACACGTTCTTCAGGAATTTTTAGGTGCCAAATATTTTAAATTTATTTCATCACAATAGTTTATTGCACTAGTTTCAGGCATTTTTTTAGCCATCGGACTTCTGAATTCATCTCTCAATTGATACAGTTTCTAGAATTTATTAATTGCCTCGCTGATTAAATTGTTTTGGACTAACACGTTTTAATTGCTGACATTACGTATACTTTCTGAAAATCACTTTGTAATTAACTTCGAAATATCTAGGCCATATTTATCCGTCGAACTACTATATAAAATATCCAGGAAATTTCCAGCAATTCCGACGAGAAATTTCAACCTAGCCGAGCGGAAGTAAATAAATTCTCTGTAAACGGATGAAGAATTTATTAGATCCCTTCCAGGACAGTGGAACAAGTCAATAAAATGTCAAACGGATGGAGACGAACGAAAAAATCGTTCTGTTATACATTATTTATAACGGCGTTAGCCGCGAAAGATGAGGGAAGACAATTCGATGCAAAACTAAATTCAATTTTCCTGTAAAATGACATTTTAATGTAACCGCCAGAGTGAGAGACATGTTTATGTTGTCGCATTTCTTCTGCAAATTACATCCCGCTGGTTTATTGCACGTCCAGAGATCCCTTGCGAGAGGAATTGTTGAAGGAAAATAAAGGGCTAATAAGGTCTTAGTGGAAAACATTGTTCGGTGTTCTAAATGGGTTGTTAGTAATGTCTATTGTTGCGTTAGTCTCTTTATATTCGGTTAATTCTCTGCTGCATTAGCAACGGAAAATTTCTATTACATTGTTCGGAAAAAGGTGGGTATATGAGATAATAACTCTTAAGAGTGATGGTTCACCATCCCATGTGACATTAGTGGTTTCATACAATCTCATCCAGTAGAAACGCAAAATTTTGTACAACAAAGACAGTTATATTGAAAAAGAGTTTTGAGAAAAAAATTCCCTAATATTTACATTAGAACGTGTTTGTCTATAGAAAATGTGTTTTATTTTTTATAAAAATTACTGTTTGACTTTGACTGTTTATGCGGTTGTCACATTTTGTGGCCGTAAAAATATAAATTTGCAGCTATTTGGTTTTATTTCGATTAAGCTCGAACTTGGTGCAACAAAAAAGGTGTTTTTGTTGCATCTAGCCTGGTAAAACTTGGTTCAGTTTAATTAGAAAATACATTACATTTTTTAATAATCACAGATTTCATCTCTGCCTGATATAATTTTACTCACCCTACATGTGAGCCACTCACATCTTTTAATTGAAAATCTTATGCAATTTCTTCTCAACATCTTACTAACAGTTTAAAGTAACACACACCAAGAGAAACGTAACAGAACTTTATAAAACATAGAAACTGTTCTTATCTTTGCGAACGGAGATACCATAAAGGTCCATACCATAATTGTCGAACAAAATAATTTATTTTCAAAACTTACTTACAAACACCCAGATGTTTTAACAACTCGACGTTTTCATAAAAAATTTAATCATTGTGTTGATTTCCTTCGGAAATGAAGTATTCGAAGGATGTGTATCAACAATACAGAGCCCGATAAAGTACTGAATTCTTGATATTCTTCTATCAGTTGTTTGAACATCCATCGGCTATACATCGGTTTCTCTGATATTCTTCTCGTTTTAGAATATTGAGATTATTGCCTCAGTTCACAAGAAACCTGACAAACACCATCAACAACATAAGCTTAACCAACGAGCTTGGATCCGACCACCTGGCTATTACGTTTAACATAGACTTACAACATACGCAACCTACCTCCAATACACCTATAGTGAAAAACTTAAACCTAACAAAGACTGACATAGACAAAGTGAAACAACATATACATGACTACATTCAATCACAAGCACAGCCCATTTCAATAGAAACCATACAACAACAACTTTCACTAGCCATAGGAAAATTTAGCCCGGAAATAAAAAATGCTTTCTACCGACATACACTGCCCAAATACATACTGAGACTAATAAAACATAAGAGAGAACTGTACAGACTATATACAAACACTCAAAATAACGACCTAAAAAAGACAATGAACCAACTTAACAGAAACATTAAAACTCTGATTGGACAATACCGACAAGACAAATGGCTAGAAACATGTAAAGAAATACAGAAGGACAAAGGCAAAACATACTGGCGAAAAATTAAGAAACTGGCGCAATACAGGAAGACTGGCACTAATGACACAATTGCCGAAAACGGAATAGAACGCTACACAGACAAAGAGAAAGCGGACGCATTCCCCAGACACTATCAAAGGACCTTCAGCATATCGACAAACCCTAACTTCGGCAAAGACAACTGGAACTTGATCAACGACTGGTACTTGAACTATTTTAACAACTCACCAAACTATGCCTGCACACTGATCACAGACATAGAGTACGATGAAGCCCTAGCGCACATCAAAAACACTGCACCGGGGAAGGATAAAATTAAGGCAAAAGTCCTGAAAAGCCTAACTCAAGAAACACACAAACTGATCCTAACTGAATTGAACAACTGCATCACAAATGGCAGAATCCCAGAAACATGGAAAAACGGCTTAATAATCCCTATACCCAAAAATGGACTGGACAATACACAACCGAGCAACTACAGACCAATTACACTGCTTCCAGTACTAGGCAAGATTTTTGAATGCATAATGAAGCAGCGGCATGACAAAGTGATTGGAAAGTATATACCTACCTACCAATTTGGTTTCAAACAGCATCACTCGACCGTTCATCCGCTCTTTATTTTGGCCAACAATATACAAACTACCCACCTAACTGACAGAAAGACATCTTGCCTGTTTATGGACATTAACAAGGCTTTTGACAGTGTCTGGCATAGAGGCTTACTATACAAACTATACAAACTACACACACCAACATATCTGCTACACACCATAAAGAACTTACTAGAAAACAGACAACTACAAGTACGAATTGACAAAACACTGTCATTTTCTTTTTCCCCTGAACAAGGGCTCCCTCAAGGATCCCCGCTCTCACCGTTTCTCTACAATATATACTGCCATGACATATACAATTACAATTCACCAGACAAAAATAAAATCGACAGATCGGCATACATATTACAATACGCAGACGACACGGCACTTATTGTACATGACAAAACTACTGAGAGAGCAGCGCAAAGACTCCAAACACTAACAAACAACACAATGACATGGTTTTATAAATGGAGACTAACACCAAACGCGTCAAAAAAACCAACTTCTGTTCACAAACCACAGACTCAACGCTGACTCCCCTACAATAACTGCAGACGGCCAAACGACACAACCAAAAAACGACGTAAAATACCTTGGAATCACAATTGACCAAAAACTTAAATTCACTAAACACATACGAAACATCAGGGCAGAAACAATAAAGAGAACAAAACACTTCCGATCACTAACCTACAAAGACAGAGGAATTAGCACAAACACCGCCACCAAAATATATAAAGCTATTTGTAGACCCTTGCTAGACTATGGACATATACTCATGACCAACGGAACAGAAAGGACAAAACGTTATATACAAACAACAGAACAAATTGCACTAAGACTAATAACACGAATAAGACACCCCCAAAACCCACTACACAACCCCCCCACCCAACTACTATACGAACGCACAAACATGACAAAGATCTCGGAAAGACTCATACAGCTACAGACAAAATGGACAAACAACCCCTACAACTGGACCATACTGAATCCCCTTTGTCTTACAAGACCAACCAGACAATCCCGCTTTCGTTTTCCTACATTAACGCTACTCGAACACTTACAAACGCTACGGACTAGTGGACAATAAAATAATTCCTTCTTGCCACTGAAATCTTACTTATTTAATAGTATTGTTAACCTAGAATAAGAGAATTTTCATATCTGTTTTCATTTAGATTAAGACTGTATGTATTAAACAAGGGCAGAAAGACCGATAGGTCGATAGCCTTTTTTAGAAATAAAGATGTTTACTACTACTGCCTCAGTTCAAATATTAGCTAGAAGTTTGAGCGAGGTGCTAGAAGTTATATCGGCAGTCTGCTGAACTAATTATATATTTTTCCAGTAGGCGGGTTTTCAGACCTTTTTCCTCATTCTGATATTTTCCCATATTGTTATATGACACTAAACAACTACTTGTTTGTATAGAAATACACCACTCGTCGAACAGTAACTTGCGTTTAACATTGTTTAAGCTTAACAGTACAGCAGATACCAGGTATATAGGGAAAATACAAAATTATCTGTTGAGGTAAATTATAAAAATAAAACTCTTTTGCAGATATATCCGGATACATTCCGGTACAGGCACCAAGAGCTTCGAAAGCCATACTTACTGCACTAACGTTATTTTACGTTTACTGCACATGCCAATAAAAGCATTATGAAGTCTGCTTAATATTCTCAGAATTTGTATACATTGGAACCTACCAGCTCCAATAATGTTTATTTTCAAGCTGCTACAGAAAATATCGCTCACAAGAATTGGAAACACGGCATCACTGACGAGTTTGGCTAACTGACACATTTCAGCGATAAAATTTCCTCATGATCAATAAACAAACCAGCAACAACCAATTAAGCCAACGCAACACCAAGAATCTCATTCGAAAGCGAGCAGCTTGCAAATTTCGCTCTGCAATGCAAACTAGCGCTTAGTGGTTCCTGCAAATTGTCAGCGGTGGATAGAATAACTGAATTCTTGGTCAGATATATTAGTTCTGCAAATTACTAGATATGTCAATGGTTTTTAAATCAATAAATTCATTTTAAGTATAACTAGTATAAAAATGTAGTTAGCTACAGATTTTTTAATAAAAGTGGTTACAAGTTTTATACACGGAAGGCAAATTTGTTGTCATTCGTTGGGAGAGGTGGTTGAAAGTTCTCTTTAGATTGTTCAGAGGATATTTTTTTATTTACTCAAAAAAAAGCAATGCAACCAACACATTTCTAATAAGCATTAGACTGTTGAATTAATTCCTAGATCGAATACTGCTGATTCGAATCGAAAGAATGCATCGAAGTGAATCTGCTCTGCGATATGCGATTCTTCGTAAAGATGGGAATAATGGCTATATTTTGTGAGCGCGTTATGTCATAAACGCCATATTCATACAGCGGGTTATTTTTAAAACTACATTTAAAATTTTATAAATTTTATTTGAGTGCTTGCTTATGATGATAACAGGTTATTTTTATAAGCACACATGAACAAAAATAACTGACCGTTTTCACTTATCCCAGAGTTTCAACTGAAACTAAACTAGAAGTAAAGCAGCGAATTTATAACCCAAACTAACACAAATTAATCTGCAATTTGTAAATATCAAAAGTTTAGTAAAAACCATTGTTAGTGTTTGTTAGGCCACACCAGGTACTTCAAAGTTACGTGAAGACGTACCGATACGTACAAGATGAAAACGAAGAGAACGATACATTAATTAATGCCTATTAATAAATACATTATATTGTATTAAAACAATGTAAAATTTTGGAATTGTCAGTTATCATCCATTCTCATCTTAAATCATATAGTAATTAAAGATATTTAGAAAATGTAGACATTATAAACTGCTGGATTTTATCAATGGTATATCGCACATAATATTTTAAACACACATCTCGTAAATGAAATCATCAAATTTTAATACTTGCTAATACTTGCTAAGAGTAGTAGTAGTAAACATCTTTATTTCTAAAAAAGGCTATCGACCTATCGGTCTTTCTGCCCTTGTTTAATACATGCAGTCTTAATCTAAATAAAAACCAAATATGAAAATTCTCTTATTCTAGGTTAACAATACTATTAAATAAATAAGATTTCAGTGGCAAGAAGAGATTATTTTATTGTCGTGTGTCTGTAAGTGTTCGAGTAGCGTTAATGTAGGGAAACGGAAGCGGGATTGTCTGGTTGGTCTTGTAAGACAAAGGGGATTCAGTATGGTCCAGTTGTAGGGGTTGTTTGTCCATTTTGTCTGTAGCTGTATGAGTCTTTCCGAGATCTTTGTCATGTTTGTGCGTTCGTATAGTAGTTGGGTGGGGGGGTTGTGTAGTGGGTTTTGGGGGTGTCTTATTCGTGTTATTAGTCTTAGTGCAATTTGTTCTGTTGTTTGTGTATAACGTTTTGTCCTTTCTGTTCCGTTGGTCATGAGTATGTCCAAAGTCTAGCAAGGGTCTACAAATAGCTTTATATATTTTGGTGGCGGTGTTTGTGCTAATTCCTCTGTCTTTGTAGGTTAGTGATCGGAAGTGTTTTGTTCTCTTTATTGTTTCTGCCCTGATGTTTCGTATGTGTTTAGTGAATATAAGTTTGTGGTCAATTGTGATTCCAAGGTATTTTACGTCGTTTTTTGGTTGTGTCGTTTGGCCGTCTGCAGTTATTGTAGGGGAGTCAGCGTTGAGTCTGTGGTTTGTGAGCAGAAGTTGGTTTTTTGACGCGTTTGGTGTTAGTCTCCATTTATAAAACCATGTCATTGTGTTGTTTGTTAGTGTTTGGAGTCTTTGCGCTGCTCTCTCAGTAGTTTTGTCATGTACAATAAGTGCCGTGTCGTCTGCGTATTGTAATATGTATGCCGATCTGTCGATTTGATTTTTGTCTGGTGAGTTGTAATTGTATATGTCATGGCAGTATATATTGTAGAGAAACGGTGAGAGCGGGGATCCTTGAGGGAGCCCTTGTTCAGGGGAAAAAGAAAATGACAGTGTTTTGTCAATTCATACTTGTAGTTGTCTGTTTTCTAGTAAGTTCTTTATGGTGTGTAGTAGATATGTTGGTGTGTGTAGTTTGTATAGTTTGTATAGTAAGCCTCTATGCCAGACACTGTCAAAAGCCCTGTTAATGTCCATAAACAGGCAAGCTGTCTTTCTGTCAGTTAGGTGGGTAGTTTGTACATTGTTGGCCAAAATAAAGAGCGGATGAACAGTCGAGTGATGCTGTTTGAAACCAAATTGGTAGGTAGGTATATACTTTCCAATCACTTTTTCAAGCCGCTGCTTCATTATGCATTCAAAAATCTTGCCCAGTACTGGAAGCAGTGTAATTGGTCTGTAGTTGCTCGGTTGTGTATTGTCCAGTCCATTTTTGGGTACTTGCTAAGATTGCCATATGATAGATACAACTAATTTTAACTGAACAGTTTTATTTAACATTTTAGAAAGCATTTAATTTTAATGCAAGTGTTCTCCCCTGGTCCTCAATGATATAGCAGTTCATAACATTTTCATTATACATAAATTGAAGCATTTATATAGGTAGACTTGGCATTAATGACGACGTAAAACAAATAGTGTTCGCCCTTTGCAGCTTTGGGACTCAAATCCTGTCAAAGTTATTTACGTTTTCATTTTGTCGAAATTCGTTGAATGTATTATTTATCTTATAGTGTATTTACATTATTTATTGCATTTGTATTTATAAAGCACTTGTTACTACTTCTACGCGCTAACACAATCTATAAATTTATATTCTTATAGATTGTGTGATTATAGAGTGTGTTCCGTCATTCTATATTTGTCCGTCTGCCCATTTTTGTAGCACATTCTGTGTCCGGCGAGACGATGGCACTAGATCCTATTAACGCCTGGGGCTTCTAATGATTTTAGGCACTGTTGAATGATTTTCACGAGTATTTAGCACATTTATATCTTCTGTCTTTCCAGCATGCTACATCTTGCAAATCAGTGGCATTTGTCATGTTTGGTAAGTATTCATCTTTATTAAAAATATAATTAATATTAATAGTATTTTTATCGAGGTACCCGGACCGAAACGAAATAACTGTTCCGTTCCGGTTTCGGTCCAAGGCAAAATTTTAAATTTCGGTTCCGTTACGGTTACGGTTTAGAAAATAATTCGATTCCAAAATCCGGTTTTTTTTCGGTTCCAAAATCTATAAATAACAACAAACGAGGACAAAGATAAAGGCTACTCTAATTAGGAATCTCACAACCTTTGTCCTTGCTTGTTGTATTATACAAGACAAAAGATGAGCAAACGATCCACTGCTTCATACGGTACTTCGGCGGGTTGTATGGTAGGGGGTAGGAGGACTATCAACCCCAGGCAATATTAGATACAAAAATTAATTTACTCGTATTTTTGAAAAGTAATTTGTTTTAAAAAAATTTCTGGCTTTAGCGCGTTCTTCTTTCACTCTTATTTCCGTTTAAAGATTGTTCTTCCTGGTTCATGTCTTCACACTCTTCACCATCTTTTGAGGAGTTGCTTTTGTCCAAAATTCCAATTTCAAATGTTTCGTTAACGAAAAAATTTTTTCGATCTCCAACGATTTCTTCGATCACCAACAATTGTTGGTTTTTGAGACATAAAGATTCAGAGCAAACATTTTAAAAAGGAATTAATCAGCACGAATTTTCTTCACAATGTTTATTTGTAGCCCTTAACAAAATTGAACATATTTTAAATTCGTATCAAGTGGAACAAAGCCGCATACGCTTACCGAAAAATGAAAACGATTTGTGATTTCTGGAAGAAAAAGACTGAGCTTAATCCCGAGTTATACATGCTTGCTCAAGTATTGTTAAGCGTACCGGCAACTCAAGTTAGTGTTGAGAGGTTATTCGCAGGACTCAAATTGTTGTTGATGCCTGCAAGGTCAAATATTAAAGACAAAATTTTAGAGGAACAATTATTTGTGAGGACCAACACTAACTTGAGTTGCCGGTACGCTTAACAATACTTGAGCAAGCATGTATAACTCGGGATTAAGCTCAGTCTTTTTCTTCCAGAAATCATAAATCGTTTTAATTTTTCGGTAAGCGTATGCGGCTTTGTTCCACTTGATAGGAATTTAAAATATGTTCAATTTTGTTAAGGGCTACAAATGAACATTGTGAAGAAAATTCGTGCTGATTAATTCCTTTTTAAAATGTTTGCTCTAAATCTTCATGTCTCAAAAAGGCTTCCATTTCATCGCTTGATGAAGAACTAGATGATTCCGTTTCCATATCGTGTTGGCCAGGGTCAGATTTAGAATTAGAATAAAGACAAAATCATCGAGCTAAATATTGGAGATCTATTTTCATTCGAATAGGTTTGAAATTTGGCAATTTTCAAAACTTCAAAGTGTGTAATTTCTTCGAAATCTCTTTGATGGTTCGTCACTTTACCTACAACCGACAGCTCGGTGCGAGCCGTATGCTGTGACATTTTGGCAGGGGACTTTGTAACGCCTCGACGTACGGGATGACGTGTAGACATACAAACATGTTAAGGTGCGAGGTTCTGTTTGACCGACGAACTTATGGACGCTGCTTTAGAGCACTTGCAAGTAACGCAAAAATAATTATAGCTAATCATGATTAGAGGAGGTGAGATTAATGATATTAAACGTCACCGAAGTTTGAAACCTCCAACAATTTCCAAAATACATTTTTATGTTCCTGTCGAAGTCCTGTGGCAAACTTCCTTGATGTCGATTATTGGCTCTACTAAAATGATTCCTATTACTCAACGCGTTTTCTGTCTCGATAGTTTTTCTATGATCATTCTAATAAATAGAGTAATTCCATTGTCAGCTAGTCTGGTCAGATTGTCTAACATATTTTATATGCTTAACCAATGCCATAAATTTGAATATAGAGACACGAAAGTCACACCGTGCGGCCACAATAAATTCGCTTTAGTGCCCTCATAAAGCATCAAATTTAAAAAATTTAACCAATACCCTCCATGGCGTAAAACCTGAAACAAGCAACATTTTATGTATTTATTTACGTCTTGGCGGCCTATACGTAACAAACACCTTGACGAACTACCCTATAACCTAGAAAAAAATTACGCCTTTTTAATAAAACTTTTATGTTTCTACGGATCGTAAAGTTGGGATCTTTTATAAACATCGCCGGTTGTATTTACGTTTCATTACTAAAGCCGGATTACCTGTAATCCAAAGCATATTTGAAAATTCATATACTAGAACGTTCTTCCAAACAACCAGCGTCTTGTTTGCATACGTACAAACACAGTTCGAGTTTAAGCTTTCTATCACTAAGAAACGCAGAAGTGTCATTCCTGATTTAAATTTAAAATGTCTTTGCCCAGGTGGAATAGATTAGCTGGCGATTCATTGGCTTAAATTGTGCGCGAACCCCACAAATGTGTAAAGTACATACTTGCTGCAAAAGCCTTATAACTTTTTACATGTGGAAATCTTTTTTCGAGAAAAGCCTTATTTATTATTACATGAAGATGATATGTTCCAATTTCAAGCAGCAAAGGTCGATGTTCACATCGAGTTCCTCTTTTTCTTACTTAAAGAGCAAGTATGGCTTGGATTTTCAAACGGGCAGCCGACTAAGATGTGACTCCGGCAAGTTAATCAAAATTTGGCTTCTCTTCTTTGCAATTTAAGTCAATCCAATTTAAGTTCATCCTATTGACATAATCTCTCACCGCTCTTTTTTTAGTCATCCTCCGTCTTATTGTCACTGACACTTCATTACTCTGATATCATTGCTTCGTATTTTGTCTGTGCCCGTCTTATCTGCGATTGATTGTAATGTATTTATATCGGCAGTTCTTATAAGCTGTTTATTATCAGCAGCCTCTGACTTTGTGTCTATACCTTATGAAAATTCTTAGTTCAGGTTCCTATTACTTCGTTCCTATTTCGAGATACTAGGAATGCATAACCTACGCTTTTATTTTACATCAACGATTTGCATCTTCTAGGTTTCCTAGATATTGTAGGATATGTCATCGGTTTTCTGCCTCCATATAATCATTATAATTTTTTATACAACTGCTTCCTTTCTTTATAGTAGCTTTTGCAAATATTTCTCATTTTCCGATATTACAATTGTGTCGTCAGCGTAGCAAATTATCTTAAAATTCTGTATTCCCATTCTGCATCCCCCACAGGCGGTTGAAACCTTTTTACTATTTTATTCATGCTGACGTTAAAAAGCATTACACTGAGAATATCGCCCTTTCCTATCATTATCGATACCGAAATTTTATTGGATATATCATTGGTTGCTCCTACATATGTGCAATGTTCAGTGATCGTGTCTCGAATTCTATTAGTTGCGTGTGATTTGAATCCCGTTGTGCTTTTCAAATGTTTGTGTTAAATAAATAAATCACATAAAAAGGTTTTTTATGTACTTTGTATTTCGTCTTTGTATAAATATTACATGTATGGTGAATATGTTTGTCAAAATCCTTGTGGTTCCTCACGAATAATACTACGTGTCCCTTGGACCTTTTTGTTAAATCCAACCCCGGCGAATCACTGTTTCCGTTCCGGTGTTTGGTTCATTACTCTATTATGATAGCGTGCATGAAAGTGGTATTCTCATTTTTCTGAAGTTACTGTTTGGATATGAACATATCAGTTGTTTAAGATTTCTTATAATATTCCATATGCTTTCCTGTCCTAATGAGTATTTTTTTCAAAGTCGCCTCTTAATTGCTTGAATTTCCATAGTTGTCCTATTCTTCTAACACGTACGTTTTTTCTCCTTCGTAAGTGATTTCATTTTGGGTGAAGCACATTTTTGAGTTGGATTCTACGTTCTGTTCATATTTCTCTGACCTAGCGTCTCTTCTGTAACTCAAATTATATTGACGGTTAATCTTTTCCATGCTGTCTGTAATTTATGATATTTTAATTTATCTTATTTCCACTTATTTTTTCCTTTCATTTTTGCTGGTTAAGGTATTGTGTGGAATCATCGGAAATAAATTCAATGTTCACTTTGTTTTATACTGAACGGACTAATACTATTGGTATTTCTATTTCGTTCATTAATCACCAGGACAAACAATCTGTATATCCAAATTAACAGAAATTAAGTTGTGATTGCAATTTCGATTTTAAAGTAAATTGTACTTATACGGAGAAACAGAACCAACTCTTCACTCTTTTTCTTAATTTTCTTGGATACAGTCATTATTGAGCCGCGGGCTGAATCAAAATAAGTGTCAAGCTAATGCACAGTTTAATTCAATTCTGAATAAAATTTGTTACTTGATAAATCGTATGCATGCAAATCCCGTTGTTATTAAATTTTGAACGACCTCCGTTGCTTAGTGGGACGCCTATTATATACAATATGAAACTCACTATAAAGGATATAGGTCAGTTTATATAAAAGAATTTACCAGTTTTTCAAATTACTAATACAACCACATTTTTAAATGAAATCGATACTTGGTACACACACACACACACATCAATTACGCGTCGGTTTCCGTTGCAATAATAAGAATTGGAGAATTCAGTATTATACTATAAACGAACCTTCAGCTAAACATAAAGCGAATGTAATGAACGTTTCTCTGCCAAAATACAGGGTGATTCGAAATTGGCATCATTCCTTTTAAGAGGTTATAGGGGCTCACTTGGAGTACGAAAAAAATATTGGAAACTTTTTTTCGAAAATTTCCAGAAGATATTTTCAGTTGAAAATCGAATTTCAACTTTGTTAATAAATATTATTTTGAAATGGTCCCATGTTTGATTGGCATGCTATTGGAATAATTAAGCATTCGAAATGAAACATTCCTATCTTCACTACAAATGAAGAAAATTTGTTAGATTTAAAAAATACTCTCCTACAATTTCTTGATGAATGTTCAAAGTGGCCATGATGTTTTTGGTAATAATTAGGTAATATAATATAATATTGTGTAAACTGATAGCAGTTATGGGGGAATGCCACAGTAACATAGCTGAAGCTGTAAGAACTTACTCCAACAAAGAGCTAGAGACACTGGACGATTGGCTCTAGGAAATCAGGCAGACAGTGGACGACCAAGAGGTGTTCGGGTTCCAGATATAGAGGAACCGGTATTGGAGATAATTGCAACAGAACCTTCCAGGATTGTTGGACGTGGATGTTAAATTATGTTAATTATTACATGGATTATTATATAGATAATTAGAAAATGTTCCAGACAATGCGTTGTTATAAATAAATTAGCAAGTGTACCAAAGCAAATACATAGACACTACATATCTAAAATACTATATATATTAAACTAGGAGACTCAAAAGCTTACATCGAGCATTGCATTCGGAAGTTGTCAGTAACTATTCTTGTTGGTGTCGGTGGTGATATGCCAAGACTTGGCGCCTGGAAATCGTCAACAGTAGCTGACGGATATGTGGACAATTACATAGATAACCTAACCAACAATTCAGTAAGACCTGCTCCAACAAATTCTAAGGATTCAATTTGGTCATCTTCAGATAATAATATAACTATGTCTTACACATTGAGAAGCCGAAAAAACGATAATCTTTTGGTATCTTATAACTGTACAGCCTTCAGAAGGGCTAATTTTACGCGGTTCCTCGCAGTTACTAACTAGAAAAAACGACATAAACTAGAGTCTAGTGATTTGAAAATTGTCTTCGAGACTGCAAAAATTGATATTTTATTTAACTAATTTCAGCAGTGTTTAAAATTTTGAAACAATGATAGAGTTCTCCTGAGTTCTTCGCCTTTCACAAATTGATTGTTTTCGGGTCTTATTGTCCATCTTGAAAAGAGGAGCGGACTTCCATCCACAATAGTTCACAGTTTGTAGCGCTTTACTCCATTTTGAGCAGACTTAGTTAGCGTACGTGGCCTTTGCAATACCGCAATTAGAGTCCCTAATTTCATCTTATCTGCTCCTCCAAACTAACTGAACCCTGCAGTCAGACTAAAAGTTTCTTAAATGTCTAGCAAAACAAGTAGAGATTGTTCCCTATTAAGCTGGCAGTATTGGTAACTTTCTTTTCAGTGAACAGCTTTCAAATTGAAGTAAGATGATTAAAACAGGAAAAACATTCTGATATCATTTTACTACACACAAAGATAGTAATTTTTCTTTTCAAAAGCTTAAGTATTCCAATAGGCTAGCAATCAAACATGGGACCATTTCAAATAATACTTATTAACAAAGTTGAAATTCAATTTTCAACTGTTAATATCTTCTATAAATTTTCGAAAAAAAAGATTTCAATATTTTTCTCGTACTCGCCAAGTGAGCTCCTATTACCCCAAAAAAGGACTGACGCCAGTTTTGAATCACCCTGTATAATTTCTACTGTTCATAAAGAACTTTCCATTAATTATTATTAACTTACTTTATTATTAATTTTATTATTAAAGCTAATAAATAATTGGTCTCTAGAACACTTCCTATACAATTTTTGAAATAAATATTTATTGATTTCTCAAAAAGTTTTATAATTTTGCATACAACTTAATTTTTATGGTTTTATTATAAGGTATAAGTTATGGGAGCAACTTGATTTGATAATAATATGCAAAAGCAACTGTAGTACTACTACTGATAGTAGCTTAAAAAAATAATCACAAAAGGAAGTTTTCTTTTCAATAATATCGAAAAGAGAGAATTGACTGTCAGCAAATTTCAAAATTAAAAAGATCGGTCGGGATACGTTAAAACTGTGTATTTCGCAAACAATAACTCTTGTTGGCTCTTGCAAATGCAAACTAAACGGGGAACAAGGGAGCGACACAAAAACGCAGTTAATTTAAACTTTCAGCCAATCAGCATTGTTTGCTGGCTCAACAATGTCGGCCGATTTTAAGTGGTAAATACCTATTTTACTTTCGCGTGATATTGTTCTTCAGTGCTATTGTAAAATGTTCTGCCTGGAAATAACAGTTTCGTTTCAATAAAAAAAATGGTTCAAACTAAATAAATATTCAAAATCACATAGCAATTGAAATGTAGCTGCAATTACAGCAATATGGTGCTCTGATAGTAGAAAATTCGAAATAAAGAAAAAGTTGTTATGATGCGAGTTCAAGCTTGAAAGCTCAATCTTCACTGATATTATAGATATGTAAACTATATGTAAATATGGTCAAATATAAATCCTTTAGAAGGAACTGCTAAACATATTTCTGATAAAATTTGAACAAATAACTCCACATCATAAAAAACTTACTCGAAAACAGACTACTACAAGTACGAATTGACAACACATTCTCTTTTTCTTTTTCCCCTGGACAACGACTCCCGCAAGGCTCCCCGCTCTCACCGTTTCTCTACAATATATAGTGCCATGACATATACAATTACAACTTAGCAGAAAAAAATCAAATCGACAGATCGGCATACATATTACAATACGCAGACGATACGGCACTTATCGTACATGACAAAACTACTGAGAGAGCAGCTCAAAGACTCCAAACACTAACAAACAACACAATGACATGGTTTTATAAATGGAGACTAACACCAAACCCTTCAAAAAACCAACTTCTGCTCACAAACCACAGACTCAACGCTAACTCTCCTACAATAACTGCAGACGGCCAAACGACACAACCAAAAAACGACGTAAAATACCTTGGAATCACAATTGACCACAAACTTAAATTCACTAAACACATACGAAACATCAGGACAGAAACAATAAAGAGAACAAAGCACTTCCGATCACTAACCTACAAAGACAGAGGAATCAGCACAAATACCGCCACCAAAATATATAAAGCTATTTGTAGACCCTTGCTAGACTATGGACATATGAATACTCATGACCAACGGAACAGAAAGAACAAAACGTTATATACAAACAACTGATCAAATTGTACTAAGACTAATAACACGAATAAGACACCCCCAAAACCCACTACACAACCCCTCCACCCAACTACTATACGAACGCACAAACATGACAAAGATTTCGGAAAGACTCATACATCTACAGACAAAATGGACAAACAACCCCTACAACTGGACCATACTGAATCCCCTTTGTCTTACAAGACCAACCAGACAATCCCGCTTCCGTTTTCCTACATCAACGCTACTCGAACGCTTATAATAGTAACTGACTACTGGGCAATAAATCCAAGATCTCTGTTTGCCAGAATTAAAATTATTCAATTAGTAACCTAGAATAAGATAATTTTTACCTTTATTTGTTTGTTTAGATTAAGACTGCATGTACTAAACAAGGGCAGAAAGACCGATAGGTCGATAGCCTTTTTTTAGAAATAAAGATGTTTACTACTACTACTACTACTTGAACAAATAGATTTTCCTCAGCGGTTGTTCAGTCGGCAGTTCAAATGAACTTGAAATTACTCAACTCATAAATATAAATTAAATCGGTAACATGAAACTTTTTTTTAATTTTCCGGATCTAAATTAATTATTGACAAATTCAATAAAATGGTGTTACATATTTTGAGCGTGAAAATTTACGCTATGGAGTGTCGCAATTACTTCCACCATGAATTGCTCGGTGCAGAGGTGAGAAAACACTTGCCAGAAAGGAAAAATCGTAATTGAAAATGTTATCCCGAATCTTATCGAGACAATAGGCAGTAAACTTAAGAATTGGACATTTTTAATTGAATATTAGTCTATGAATTCTAACTATGAAAATAACAAATAACAATAATTTTGTGGCTCATTGTCGAATGTCTGAGCAGGCGTATTTTCAGTAGAAAAATTATATCATATTTTATTAAGGCATTTAGTCTTTTAGTTTAATTCTAAACCAAAATTGCTAAATAGTCGTTGAAATTCGCAAATAATGGGCATATGAAAATTCCTCATCATTGGCAATGTCAGATTTCAGTAATCTGATGAGTGCTGTAGCTATTTACGGTTTAACGGACATTATTTGAGATTTGCTTACTCAATTTCCTACATATGAAAAATTCCTCTTTTCATAGCTTACCTATGTTATTTTTTAATGTTCTTGTAACAGGACACTTAAACAACTTGAGAGTGGATATTAATTCGTCAAAATCCACCAAAATAAAACTTGAGTACGGTATCAGGGCTTGAAAAGTAACACTAATATCCCATTCAATTATGGCACTAAACCCGCATGTATTTAATTCACAGTGAGGGACAGTTTAGGGATGAGACAAGACATATTTTAGTATGAGTGATGCTTGAGTATCATTCTTGAATTCGTGTCGCTCGTATCCAGATTGTTCAGCTCAGCAATGTTTCTTTACAAGCTGTACTCTACCCGAGTTTCGATCTCCAAAGGGCTTATGACAACACACTTCTCAAAAAAATACGGGAGGCAATGGTGATAACTAACGTACAACTGGGGATAATAAAAGCGGTCAAACCGCTATGCAAACATACAGCAATTAAATTCAAATCTGGAACAACATTATTCTATATATATTTCCGAAAAAGCTACATTTGTATGGGATAGGAGGGCTAGCATGGCATAGGTCATATATTTTTGAACGAACGTAAATAAAAATACACAAAGTTATGTCAATAAAATTGGAAAACAATCATGGTAAAGTGTGTTAGAGAGAACAATAGTCACATAATAAATAATTACACAGACGATACCAATCTGCTACTACTAGAAACAAAAAAATTACCCACTACTAATAACACTAATTATTTCTTCGAACCCGTAAGCAAATTATTTATTAACAAAGGACTCATTTTAAATTATCAAAAACCCCTCTATTTTAATTTAGAACGAAACAGCCCCACGTAAGAAGAATTAGATCACTTAAACAGTGTCCAGTTACTTTATAGTAGTAGAAAACATTATCTTCTGTTCTTGCATAGAGGAGCACTGAACCTGTTCTTTTCATATAAGTCAAGTAATAACAAGCTAAGTTTAATATATTGTGGTGCAGAGACTGGAAAATACATGAACGATAAATGCTAGATCATATTGGAGAAGAGAAAGGGGTTGTGTACACACAGGATAAAGTTAAATGAAACAAGACGTTGTAATGTTGTATGCATATGATTGGTAATGTGGTATGTATATGATATGATAAGGATAATATATATATACTACATTACAAAAGCCTGATTCATTTAACTTGATATTTTTGTATATTGTTAACTTCAAATCGACATTAAAGAATGGTAATAATTTTTAGGGTAGAAATGCAAGGATTCAAGAATATCTTATAGCTGAAAACGGGTACTTCGTAGAATTAACTTTAATCAATCTTACGAAAATGCATTTGAGCCACTGGATATCGTGGCAGTGTATGGCTGACTTATTTTTGGATGTATAGTGTTTTATATACAAATAAAACATGGGACTCGCAATGGGCGCTTAAAGGCGCGTACAGACATACCAAACAGTACACAGTAACGCAATACCGTCGCGTATCATTTGTTGTTGAGTAATGAAGATGCGATGTTGGATGAACAGAAAGTGCAGCGTATCATCACCACGAAACATTATTCCGCCCCATCAGTTCAAACAAACCTTAAATAGACTAAATATATACTGCTAAAACGCGACAAATTCTGGATGTGTTCGCATTCCAGTCCAGACTTGCAAAGATCCGATGCAACATACGCCCGTACATTTCTTTGATGCGACAGCAAAAGACCGACAACTTTTCGGACGCTGTGATGATATGATGTTACGCTGTTGCGGACTGCCGACCATACTTGAGATGCGACGGTGTTACGTTACTGTATTCTGTTGCATGCCTGTACGCGCCTTTAAGGAACGTAGATAAACTTCTAGAGAATAGCGGCTAGTTTGAGAATGAAAAGTGTTATCAACGAAAATACAAGACAAGAATCATAGTGGACAATACCAAGAATAAAAAACTAATATGGTTTGATCACAGCCAATGTTAAGTAATAATTTATCCAAACATTTCTTGGAGTAGAAGTCTGCAAAGATAAGAAAGCGAGGAATGCCAATAATAAGCTGACAGTCGATGCCAAAAAATAAGTTGAATGAACGAGGTTTAGAGATAAACTCGTGCAGTAAAAGAAAAAAATGGAGTCGGAAAAGGAAAACGCTAAACGTTCTAAAACGATATATATTCGTATATTCTATCTGACTGCTTTTCAAGTGAGTTGTTTCACACCCATTTAAGAAATTTATTTTCAAGTTACTAACTGTTTTAAACAAATTAATTTAAAGTTTAAGTTTCAATTGAACAATGAGTGTGAAAAGTCCAAGTATTAATTATTACAAATTCTTATTGGATGAAGTTTAATACATAAAAGTTAATTAACAATACAACCATCTTATGACGACGAATAAGTTAGTAACACCATACACCTGTTTACCGCCGAAATTATGGCGTGTAAATTGGTACAGTATGCTAATTTCCCACGGAGCCTAATACAGAAAACCCTTCCAGACCAGCGGTAATAATGTGGGTCATTTTGAAAGACCCCCGATATAAAATTCCAAAACCTTTCTAGTTATTAATGCCCGTTTTTGTTCGTTATTCGACACGCAATGTTTACTTTTTGTGACCTTTTCGATTATGAATTATTAAATTGCCTTTGTGTTTTCGCTCAGTTGCTAGGCATCAAATAGTTTGTAAACCAGGAAGAAATGAAAAATTTATTTCGGCTCTGCCGCTCGCTTTTTGAAATTGGTATGAATTACGAATCCGCCTTTGCTCGGCTTGGTATATGTTTACCTCTTGTACCCCATCAAATGTCAATAGTGGATATAAGTCGTTACTTATTGACATTAAAATAATACCTTTGCAAAAAATATTAAAACAGTACGATAAATATTTAACTTTCGGTTTTTTATTTTTTATAATCACAAGTGAGACCTTAAAACTCGCTTTGCAGTTCAGCATTTAAAAAAAAATCTTGCGTGTGTGTGAATGTAGCGCTGTCTATAAATATCTTTAATAAAAATACTCTAACAAATAATTCAGAAAATAATACAGAGGAGGACTATACCAATGTAATTAGCTGAAGAAAAATGCTAAAGAGTTTACTAGATCTGTAATATTAGTTTTATATGGTTGGACGGATTCATGTTTTCAAAACTTTTTTTCTTAAAGATAAATTCTGTCTTTCTTCCGTCTTCTATTACAGATTGATAAAGTGCCCTTATTTCACAATTAAGAACGAATTCTTTATCAAAACGGAATCGAGAGCTATCGCCTAGAGAGATCCTACGACACACGTAGACTCAAGCTGTAATGCAAAAATTCAAATTAGTAACGAAATTAATTTACAAAAGTTACCTTGACGTTTCGATAGCAAATCTGCTATCATCTTCAAAAATACCTATCTGCGCAAGCTATCATCTTCAAAAAAAGGACTATATTAATAAATTGTTTACCAAGGCTAAATGAATACAAATATGGAAAAAATCGCTCCGAGGTTTATTGTCCATGGGGCAGCTCTTATCACCTTTCTTTAGTAATATACTCATGGAAAATTTGAAACAAATTTCGCAAATAATCACAAATTAAAACCGATAATTTAGTGGCAATATATTGATGATTTTCAATTTATAGTCATGGGGAACAAAAAGGTGCTGAATTCTTATAATATCTGAACATTAAAGAATCAACAATTAAATTGACTATTGAAAAAGAAGAAAACAACCACATAATTCCTTTGCTCGATATACTAATTAAGAAGAATTCAGACTATTTATATAATGAAAGAGCACAATTAAACGAGTAGGGACCAATTAAATATTAGAACTATCTTCAAAACTGAAAATAAAATTAGAAGCAAAATTTCAATAGGCAAAACCAAGTGTCAAAATTGAAAATACAAAAAAACCTAATTTAGAAAATTCCTAGCCAAAGTAATAAATTTAAAATAAGGAAAACCTCAAAGCCTTTAAATAAAAGAATTAAAGAACACCAATCATACATAAAAAACAAAGAATTCCATAGATCATATATTTGTCAATATGGATTTGATAATTGCCACCAAATTCATCTGAATGCTTCAATAATTTTAGCAAACGAACCCTCATCAAAAAGACGTAAAATTAAAGAAAGTGCGATCATTTAACTAAATCAAGATAATTGTGTTGCCTTAATGTTCATTTAATTTAATTTATTACATGGTTACATTTCACCGATATTCTGAATCAATTTAATTTACCTTTTTTTTTAAATAATGACATTTAAAACAAAGTAAAACAATTGACAATTTGTAAAAAAAGGAAATCTCGCTATTTTGTACCTTGTTATAAAATGTATTATTATACCATTTTTTAGGTAGGTTTTAAAAATTGCAAATGCAGATTTGCCATCAAACCTCAAGATGACTTTTCTAAATTTGTTTCTTGACTAATTGAAAATTTTCTCAGAGTGTTTCTAGGTAAAACTCTCGATTATCTTTTGATTAAGAATTCGTTCTTTATTGTGAAATAAAAGCATTCTTTATCAATATGTAATCGAAGATGTGAGAAAATTATGTCTTTTAAAAAAACACAAATTTTAAGGCGAAATACCCCCAAAAAAAGGTTTTCAACAGGTTTACTGTCATAAGCTGCAACTTTCCTCAGATTTTTAACAAAATAATTAACAAAAAGTTAGTTGATTCTGAGTAGAAAGAATAGCCATATGCTCTGTTCAGAACGAAACAGTCGTCTGTGATTAAACCCGCTTAATTGGAGAGCGAAAATAATTAATTAACAATCCTCCAGAATTCCAAATTGTTTGGTGTTTTTGTAATTGCACATATTGACTGGTTATCACTTTTTAATCATCAGTTTAAATTATAATTATTATGATATACGAGTAACCGTGAGATCATTGAATCGGTGTGAAAAACGGGCTTCGAATTTTGCAAAATGTGAGTCAGTTCTTAAATATGGTAACACTTTAATGAAACAGAGTTCCCAAAAAGAATTTCGGTCTTCATTTTATATAACTACTCTGATCAGAAGTGACGAAATGTTAGTTAAATCAGCATTACGCTTTTGCAAAAAAAATGTTTTTGTCATTCTGCTTAATAAAATATAATGGTTAAGCCGAGTAAAAAATGTATGTAAACATGAAATCTAACAACTACATCTTCAAATTATTACGACCGATCTTCAATAAATCGAACTAGGGCTTGGGAAGAAGTCCAAGCACTCATTGGGTACTCAGACATTTAATATGTTTTATTATGGTAGTTAATATGTCTGATTTTATAATGTTTATTTACTTAGTAGATAATAATTGAGTAGTAATTATTCAGCTTCCTGATCCGTCTCTTAACCGTCCCCTTAACAGTCTATTGAACGATGAATTTATAATCAGGTTGATGTCATAAGCCGGTTTTCCAAATATTAATTTTCAATAAGTCCTTATTTAAGAACTTTTAACTGCGAGTACAATGCCGATAACGGCATTTGATTTGCCTCCTTAAGAACTAAAGTGATTGTCTCATATTGATAAATTGATTCAGGCTTTTCATTTCACTTCAAAAGTTGGAAATATTTTCCATTTTTCGTTCCAAACTGTCGAAACGGATTGATTGATGAAGGTGGAAATCTGATTTCGATTCTCCCTCATTTATCCAACCGGCATTAAAAAGCAGCAACGGAACATTAGGCGCTTTAAGAACACAATCAATTTAGAAAATATCTTAATGCTTAAGTGGTCTCAAGCTGTCAACATAAAACCTTTTTCCAACTTGTCAATGCCCTTTCAATATTAGCGCCAATTGAATATAATTGGAACAGAGAACTGAATGAGGACCTCAACTTCTTGATTCGGTATCAGTTTGCTTTATTGCTTGACTGTAATGCAGCATACGTAATTTTCGACAAAGTGACTGTTGTGATATGAATACCAGAAAATAAAAAAAAATAATAGAACTGTCTTTTGTCTTGTGTACCAACCATAAAACTAATAATTCCACACTATATAACATTGGGCACAATGGCAAAACTCACATGTGCTCTGACCGGTGGGTAGGTACTGTTGCATCTACTGTGCGCAACTTGTAATCGAATTAATTTAATTTTATTAGTCTCATTACTTATGTTAAAACATTTAATGAGTCTGAGGTCTAAACAAAGTGTTGAAACCGTTTTAAAACGAGTTTTATTTTATGTTGATGATTTATTGGAAGCCAATAGTGTTTCAATTAGTTTGAATTAATTAGTTATGAAAACATCTATGTATGTATTAACAATTCCGATAATCAAGTAAATAAGATTGCATTAGAACGTCTTGACAATTAGAAAACTTGTCTCTCAGTTTTCCATAAAATAGATTTTATGCAGCGATATAAATGTAACATGTATACAGAATACAACTAGAAGCGTCGCAAAATGTTATCTGCTATTCCGTCTACAAATGTGCGGTGCAGACCTCAATCAGGCGGCGCAAATATGCGGTCCAAATCTTCTACAAAAGCTTAATTGCCAAGGGGAAAACCGACATATTGAGCGCCATAACATTAGTCCAGGAAGCTGTATTTCGGAAAAACGAAATGCAAGCTGCAATTGTCTAAAGACTGTTCAATTCTATTAAATCTCTTCAATCCTGATACAAAATATGTTCTAAATTAAACCTTGAAAATTGGAGAAGTACGTGGCATCATTCCGATTTGTTAAATATTTACATAGTTTTGGGTCCTACGATATAGAAAAGTGGTTGTAAACACCTGCAAATAGTAGTAGTAGTAGTAGTAAACATCTTTATTGGTAATAAAAGGCTATCGACCTATCGGTCTTTCTGCCCTTTCTGCAAATATAATTCGACGAATAAGAAAATAATCCCTGTGACAGTAGAGAGTTATAGGAAGTTATAAATACAGTTGTGTATATTTTCCTGACTGTACTTTAATATATTTCAAAAATTCCTGGGTTTCAGTCAATTTTATTGTTTATTATTTAAAATGTTACAAATACGTTTCGGTGTCTTTCTCCACCATCATCAGTTTGTCTAAAATATATATTAACAATTATCATCAATTTAAATAGAAAACTTTCACCAAATTTCACACATTAAAATACAAATCACACACATATTAAAAAGTACATCAAGAACATTGGTTTTCAGGTGATGAGTCAGGACAAACATGTCTGGGAAAAGACTAGAATCTATTGTTTAGAGATTTAAATTTAACTTACGTGTAAAGTTGTTTCTACCTTCCCATTTGACTGGTTATTGAAATTCCATATTTTATTCGATATCGAGCGAGAGAACAAAAAAACTGTTTATCCTTCGCTTTTTCTTTGCATTCTAGGAATTGCTTTGCAATTCCTCAATATCAGGTGTTTATATTTCATTTACTTGGTCCAATCAGTTTATGCATGCGATCATTTAATTAGTGTGTGATACACAGAGCTAAGATTGTCTGTGTCTGATCTGAAATTCATTGCATTCTGATCTTTTTTAATCTGTATCATTTCATGGATTCTTCTCTTATTATAGTTGTTTTCATTGATTAATATTTTTGTGTTATCGAAATCAAAACTATGTAACTTTTGTTGTGCATGTT
Source organism: Dendroctonus valens (assembly GCA_024550625.1). Taxonomy (NCBI): domain Eukaryota; kingdom Metazoa; phylum Arthropoda; class Insecta; order Coleoptera; family Curculionidae; genus Dendroctonus; species Dendroctonus valens. Next base: position 690,052 of record JAJTJO010000814.1, read on the forward strand.
GTGCTAATGCTGTTCCATTTTCGTTAACCTTTCTTAAGCTATATTTATGTTCGTATATTTTTTTCCTTTAAATATTGCCCTGTTTGACCTATGTATGTGTTATCACAGTTCAAACAGTCAATCTTGTATATTACATTAGGTGTGTTTAACGTATCACTTTTAGGTTTCAATTTTGTGAAACATTCCTTTGCCAAGTTGTTTTTAGTTTTTTCCGCTATAGTATTATTATGTGGTTTTAAAACACTTTTTATTTTTGTGTTGATTTCTGGTATGTACGGTAATGATACATACTTGATTTCACCCTCTTTTTTCTTATTTATATTATTTATGTTGTTCCATTTATTTGAATTGTAGATTTTATTAATTCTTTGTTTTATAATTGGTTCGAAGAAAGCTTTGGGTTAGTTGTTCATTATTAGTATCTTTTTTATTTTTTAAAGATTTTTTGTTCGATATCTATAATGTGCCAATTTAATCGCTCTATCAGTAAGAGCTGTTACAACACTTTTTTATATTGTATAGGTGCATATGATTGGTAATTCAAGTATCTACCAGACCATACATCCTTAGTGTACTAGTTTGTTTTTATTTCCCCATTACCGTCATATATAACCGTCATATCCAAAAAGTTTAATTATTTGTTTTTATCTTCCTCAATGGTGAATTTAATGGTCTCATGGAATGCATTAAATTTATCTAGTGTGTATTGAACTTTTTGGTTTGGCAGGCACATTATGTAAGTTGACTTCGGTCTCATTGAACATAGTGGGCCTAGATTATTTTTTACTTTATTTTCAAATTCACGCTCATTTCTTACCCCCACCCTGAAAATTTCGTTATTGTGTCTTTTATAATAAACACGATATAAAGGATTTTATAATACGCACTTTTGTCTTTTTTTTCCTGTATTTCCGTTGCTATTCCGAGTTCAAAGAAGTTGATGACAGATTATTTATAGGCACTTGATTGCGCAACTTTTTCACCATTTGGTCCACCCTGTAACTCTAACGGTTTCCAATATCCCCATGTACATCATTTTATACTGGACACACTGTATACATTAATATATGCCCTTTACCCCTCCAACCAACTACTATACGAACGCACAAACATGACAAAGATTTCGGAAAGACTCATACACCTACAGACAAAATGGACAAACAACCCCTACAACTGGACCATACTGAATCCCCTTTGTCTTACAAGACCAACCAGACAATCCCGCTTCCGTTTCCCTACATCAACGCTACTCGAACACTTACAAACGCAACTGACTACTGGACAATAAAATAATTGTTTCTTGTCATTAGAATTGGAAAGTTTATTTAATAAGATTATTAACCTAGAAAAAGAGAATTTTTAACTTTGTTTTTTATTTAGATTAAGACTACATGTATTAAACAAGGGCAGAAAGACCGATAGGTCGATAGCCTTTTTTAGAAATAAAGATGTTTACTACTACTATATGCCCTTTGCATCTTGTGAAATAGAATAGTTGCCTGCTTTTGGACTACAAATAATCCGAAAATGGTTTAATTTTTTAAGGTAGGATTAAGTTTTCATTTAGGGCGACTATTGCGAACTTTGTAGCAAAGCATATAAATTAGACAATTCTTTCTAGATTTTCAAAATAATTAATTTTAAAAATGTTGAACCCTTTTAAAAACCAATAAAGTTTCTTTGTGTTTGTGTATATATTGCAACTCGTCAGATTTTTTGTTACCAGAAATATATTATTTCGAATAATCGAAATGTTGAGTTACATCAGTAAGAGTATCAAAAGTTAATGTCTGCCACTGACATTTATGGTATGAAAACTCAATTTGAGCTAACAATGACGAGCTTGTACTCCAGCCAATATATTCGGCTGTGAGACTTAATAAGCTCGCACATATTCCATCATTTCCTCTTTGACAGGTACGGCCATAAGTACATTGAATCAATAATGGATTGTTGGAATTTATGCTGTACGGATAATTTGGCAAAACGATGCTAAACCGATATTGTCTGTTAAATTAGTTTTATTTCAAATAAAGAATAACTAGTAATGATATGAATTTCGAAACAAGAGTTAAATTAAAAATAACATGATTATTGATCTACCGAAAGTCGACATCGACACGGCTTTCGATTGGAAACTTGTAAAACAGCGACATATTTCTTAAGTCTGGTAGGACTTACTTGAGCCGCAAGTTACACTATCGAGTTCCCATAGAACCTGCCAAGTAAGCAGCGGTTCCCATATAAACCGCTGACTAGGTTCCGCCGATGGCAAATTCCTGTTTAGCTATAAAAATAAGTCATTTCAATGTAATAATGCTTTTTTCTATCAGACTTCGTCGAAGGTAGAACGTTTGTAAGATTATTTAAAAATAAATTGTTTTAAAAAAATAGTTTATTCGTTAAATAAACATAATTCGCACAAACGATCTGCGATAGAGCTGGTCACTAAACGTATATTAAATCAAATATTTTATATGTAACAAATTCTATCACACGGGTACAGTGGGACTGCAACCGTTCGCTGCACATGCCAGGGCCTACAGTCAAGCACACTGTGCAACCACCCACTATCAATACGATGCGTGGTATGTCACTCAGAAGAGCATGCAGCCTGAAACACGAAACATCCGACAAGACCAACGACTTCGATAGAAGGTATATGGAATCTTAAAAGGAAGTGTACAACAAACTATCGAACGAATTACCAAAGGATATAACCAACAAGAGAATCCCCATATCCATCGTCAATCAAGCCTTCATTATAAACAAATATAAACGTCAAATAATCAAGGGGAACAACATTAACAGATATCAAAAACTTAAAACATTTTTAAATTGTGTTTTAGAGGATTTTGCGATCTTCTTCGTCAGTGCCTATCCCTTTGGGATGTTGGCCACTAACATGGCTAAGTCAAGAGATTCTCTTTCTTCCAGGACCTCTTCTGTCATTAATATTTCCTTGTATTATTAGTTTCAATAGGCCATATCTATGTTTATTTCGCATTATGTGACCGAAGTATTGAATCCTCAGCCGTTTAACCGTATTGAGGATTTCACAATTTTTACCCATTCTGCGAAGTACCTCTTCGTTGATTACATGTTCCACCCAGGAAATTCTGAGTATATGTCTGTAGCACCGCATTTCAAAAGCTTCGGGTTTTTTCTTAGGTTCTTCAGAAAGTGTTAAAGATTCGACCCCATATAGGAGGACTGAGAACCCGTAGCATCTCAATAAGCGTATTTTAGTTCTCAATACTCAAAAACTCCTAAATATGCAGCCCAAGTTGACAAATTTTGATCTTACTTTTCCGACCCTTTGTTTGATCTCTAGTGAGTGGTTCTGTTGGTCATTTAAGTTGGGGTCCAGGTATTTATAACTGCTAACCGTTTCGATTGGTCGTAGGTTGACTAATAATTGACCAGGAGGAGTTAAGTCTTTGCTGATTACTTTATACTTCGTTTTTTTAATATTAAATTGGAGTCCATATCTTTGACAAACATCTGCTATATGTATCACTAGAGACTGTAGGCCCTCTAGACTATCTGCAAATGCGACCGTATCATCCGCATCTGTTGTGATTTAGACGTTCACCATTTAAAAAGACCCACCATCGAGGTCATCCAGAGCTAGCCCCATGATGTGCTCCGAGCACAGATTAAAGAGTAGCAGAGAGAGCACGCATCTCACGCATAACTGGTCTCCTATTTCGATGGCAGCTGACTGAATATCATATATGTTATTAATTATACGTAGGTCTTTGTCATCTAGACCAACTGTTTGTAGAATCGAGAGAGAGAGAGAGAGAGAGAGACATTTCCAATTTCTCATGTCCGGTAATGCACCGGTCCATGGCAATACTTGTTAAAGACCAGAGAGAATTTGCTATAAATTTGACACACTTAGTATATCTCGCTCAGTCTAATGGTTGTTGAAATAATAATCATAGTTGAAATTACGAATGCTGAGCATAGCGATATGACAATTTTTTCGCAAAGCTAACATCAGTTGCAGGTTTGCATAAGGGTTTTATGATGATTGTTTTCTGAATCGGCATCGCCTATCTCATACGATTTTTCGAAAATTTAAAAAAAAGCTACCTGAAACTGCCGAATTTTACGCGAGAAACAGTTACATCCCTATTCGTTTCAGAAGGTTCAAAAGTTCTGTCCCAATAAGTTTGCACCACGAATTGAAATTTGTCATTGATACATACATACAGCAGTTTCCGGGATTGACTCTTTTCAGTGACGAATCTGTTTTCACTAGCTGCGGTGTAATTAACCAGTTCATTCCAACACCAATTTTCTATAAACATTTGGTCTAGCACCTAATCTGATTTATTAATTGGACCGTACACTTTTTGGAATCGACTTTCTTGTTCTGTGCTGTCTTACCAGTGCTTTCGTGACACATGACGGACCGCCACTTCTCCGGCAAGGACAGCGTCTATCTCAGTGCAACATTTGAAGGAACATGGATTGGTCCAGATGGTCCGTTTTCGTGGCCTGCACAGTCACCATACTTGAAACCAATAGGCTTTCTTGAGGTCATATTATACATCTTGTGAGTGAAACCTTAGTTCACATGGAGGAAGAATTAACTGCTCGAGTTCTTGCTGCGGTAGAGTATATTCAAGATGATTGGTATTTTCGCCGGAGAAAATCAAAATATTAGCCGAAGATCTAATGCTAGCAAAGAAACTGATCGTCGACAGTTTGAATTGTTCTTACAATCGAGTAATCGGGACCAATTTTGCTGACCATTTTTTGCTGTTTACAACTGTATTTTCCTTTTCGTACGTACGTGCGAAAATGGTTCCGTGCCGTGGCACTTTTCCACACGTGCATGTGCCTGAAGAACATGTTGCCCCAATTTTTACGTAAATGCCTACGGTTCCTTGGAAAGCCTTGGTATACAATTAACATGGAATAACAGTAAAACGTTATTCCCCTTTAACTGCTCTACAAACATGAGAACTCTGCTGCAAAAGGTACTATGAAATACCCTGTATGCCAATACCAATGGATTAATTAAGAAAAATGTCATCTAATTTGTAATTATCCAGATCGAAATAATGTTGATGGATGCATGTTTGTAGAGACAAAAACCGAGACTGACCAAACCCCATCATACAGAAATTGACAGTTCATATGTAGTCGTGGTAAGGTGTTTAATAAAGGAGGAGCTGCAGAATTTTTCAAAACAACTTTGGTAAATTTTTCCATAATAAACCATGTTTCAATAATAACAGATGACGGTCTCATAGCTGAACCAAAGGAACCTATGAAATACCTAATAATTATCGTAAACCACAAACTCAAACTCACTAAACACGTACGAAGTATCAAGACAAACTTAGACAAATATATTAATACCATCAGTACTTCTGCTGGACCATTGGAACATCCTGAGAGCAAATACATCCGAAAAAGCTAAACACCCGCAGACAGCAGATTCCACTTAAACTAATAGTAAGAAAGGCTGCTTCAAGTACAAACGATATTGAATAACACCTTCGATCTTACACGATACTGGATCCGCTTTGCGTTACAAGACAAAACAGACAATCCCGCGTCTTTTTCCAACAACCACTCTCCTCAAAGGCTTGCAAACACAATGCCACAATTAAGATTCTATCATAAATGTTCCAATAAAATAAAAAAAATAACAATAAAATAAATAAAAGAACCAAAATCAAACAAGTATTTGTTCAATGGTTTGTAATGTCAATGCATTACTATCTACGGAAATTAATAATAAACCTTTATTTTTTATTTTTATTAAATTTATTCTGCAGTAAGAAAAATCATGAACCAGTTGTATAAGATGTACTGAGAATTATTCCAAATACGATTCTAGCAAGGGAGTAATGTAATTTAATAAATCAAAAAAAATTATATTCGCGCTATATTATTGAAAATATTCTGCATTACTGTTGTTCAACAGTTTTTTCCTATCATATTATCATGAACAGAATGCTTTGTGAATATTTCAATGCAAGCAATTTAATATCTCGGAGCAAATCATCTCATTTTAAGATCGAAAATTTATTGGATAATGCTTTTTGTGCTTTATTCAAACCTTCGTCTAATTAAATATTTTAATTATGGATAAAATTGCCACACGGCGCTGTATAAGAATAGGTCAAAGTTTGGTTCTGTTGAAAACGACAACTCCAATCACATATATCAATATTTACAAATTTGTTGGGGTCCTATTAAGACTCAGTGAAAGAATAATTAATATATTAATAATAATAATTAATAATAATAATAAAATTAATAATATATGTCAGTAATAATAAAAATAAGTAATAATAATAAAATTAACAAAAAATTGCAGAACTACATTGTCGGGTTTAATCTAACGGCTTGCTGATAAAATCATGTTAGAGACGGTTGACACCTTGGACCTAACTGGTGTCGACGTTGAAATTTGATATTATTCAGTTTTAAAATATAAATTAATATTTTAAAATAATACTACAAACATTTAAAAAAATTATTTCCCGCGTATCTTTGTCAAATTAGAGCATTGTTATGATGAGACAGGATACAAGGTTGTAAATGCTTAAAAACGGCCGCATTTAATTCAATTATTCTACCCAGTTACTTCACAACTGAGTAAAGATTTTATTTTTATCACAGCACTGATACATAAACTGTTCAAAACGATGAGCATTGTATTTTAAGACGGGTCGTTTCTATGCATAATGTCATTTCTGGTGCCTTTGCAGCTAGTAATACCCCATTTCGTTTGATTGTGGCCGTTATATTAGCTGTGACGTCATGGCGCTCCTTCGTGGCGCTCCCGCGTCACACCCTTATTCCTTCACCCCAATGTTGAGGCCTCCACTACTTGGAGGCACGCACAACGTAGTTTAATGTCCATTTTCGTTTTTTACTGCAATGAATATGAATCGGGCATGACAGTGAAGGATTGCACAATAATACTTACCATTTTTCTTCAAATGGAATTAGAGCGATTCTAGCGAGATTAGAGAAATTTATATTAAAACAATGCAAATAAGTTTGTCACTTTATCAACGGCAATATATGGGTTAATTGAAAAAAAAATGTCTTAATTGAGCTTCGCATTGACCAGAGAAACTTTTAAATTTGCCTCGGGTTAAAAAAAAACTACTACATCAAGAACTAAACAGTCTCAATAAAGGATTATTACCAAAAAAACGGTTTAAACATTTTTGAAGTCCTGGAAGATCCACTTTTAACTGCGCTATTACAAAATATTTTAAAGTGTTATGCAATTAGGCATTTGGCTATCTTTTGGCAAACTATTACTATAGCTAAACATTACAGGAAAAATATCGAAAAACTGGGTTAAACTTGGACTAATTTATTACTTAGAAAAATGTTAACTCAAGCAATTCTTTAAAGAAAAATCATAACGGCAACCACCACGCATCCAGGCAGTAATTTCTTGCCCAATTTATCAATAACATGTCTTTGGCGTTAACCTACTTGGTAGGGTGAACAGATTACACAGCCATAAAAGCCTATTTAACATTCGCTCAGATTGTGTCCTGATCTAGAAGAAACTCCGCGTTAGTAACAGTTAGCGACGGCTCCATTCCTTCTGTTATATTAACATTGCACATCTTTATCCGAAACTTTTCCGTTAGCATAAAAAAACATGCGGTTATAAAACTGAAGAACTTTGTTATGAGGAGATTAAGAATGTGACCATCTAACGAACATATAAATTAAAAGACAAGAACTTATATCATTGCTTGAGGACCTCAATTAAAAAAAGAAATTTTGAAAAATATAATTGTTCTCAACTTATTAAAGTGAATTATTTATCGTTTCGTCAGTAAAACAATTTTCTACTATTACTACTCGTATATACTATTACCAATTTAGTAAAAAAGTATTTTTCGTTTGTTTTTCAGTTTATATAGTTACTTTCTTCATTTACGCATAAGCCATCAGCTAATTAAGTAATATTACGGACATATTTTATATTTACAGGTGCGAATAAAATACATCGTGAACAATCTCATGATTTTGTTTGATTTTTCTCCAGTTCTCAAGTAAAATAAGCAACACACAGATGTTGCTCATTTGGAGAATACCATTTACAGATATGGCCTCGCTGTATCACAAGAAATAATCGAGTGGCGTCAAATCTGGGAACCGAAGTGGCCACAAAAGTTCCGAAAACCGATATATAACTATTTTGAATCCTAATCCACTAACCTACTGTGGCATGGAGCACAATTCTGTTGGAACCACTTTTGTTCACGTTTAAGGAGGGAAACGTTTTCAAGAAAATCTTCTAATTCATTATCTAAAGTATTAAAGACGGTTTGCATTCCATGAAACGAAAAGGTCCATTTATTTGATTTCGGAAAATACCCTCTCCCACATTGGTTTTGAATGCGCACTGGTCGCGAGTTTCGATGGTAAAATTTGGATAAGTATCACTTCACCCGCGGTAATTTTGGGAAGATACGGTTCCATTTATATAACCACAAATATGGCTTATCTTCTAACATTTCTTGGATGTTAGACTGCTGAGAGCATTATTTAAAATTCCATGTCATCATTGACGACCCGTAATTATTATATTTGTATCTTAATGTACCATAGTGAGTATTTTTTCTGGGTGTTGGTTATTAAAATTTTCTGCAGCATCTGGATACGTTTCATAATTGTCACCCACAATTAATACTATTTCAATTTTATCTTCAGTACTTAATGTGGCTGGCAGTTCTGCTAAACTTTATAACAGCATGACGCCCTCGGCTTCACCTTGGGCGGCAACTTCAAGCAGTGGCGGACCTTCGACTTTCGTCTCGCGGACCGTATACAAATTTTCTTGATCCTCGGTGGAAACTAGCCGCGCAAAGTATAAGGTTTTTAAAAAAACGGTTTGAAAATGTTGTCAAAACCGTCAGTGACAAACAGTCAAGCTGTCAGCGTGCGTGGCAAAAGTTAGTACTCTCCACACGGGATGAAGAAAATTTTGTTCAACGCGTTGATTTCGATGCCCGTCGTTGCTAGTTACCGAGTCAGAAAGGAGCGTGGCGAAAGCTATTGTAATGGGTAAAAGTGATGCTTTTACCATCTGAAACAGTGGCGAAAGTACGTACTTTCCACCAGGGGATCAAGAAAATACTTTCTATCAAATTTTACTAAACACAACTGATTTTTTCAACCTAATTGTCAAATATTTCTCGCTATAAAAATAATTTGCTTATCAGAATATCATAGATTTCACCTAACTACACTTGCGCTTGCACTGTTATTGTAGACAAAATAAGAATAAAATATTTTTAAGTAGCAGGATGTAATTGCATATTTAAAACTGGTTTTTAATTCTGATCAACTTTTTTAAATAACGAATTTCGATATTGTCAAAATTAAGGTACTTTATTTTTTATCAAAATTCATATTTTTTGGCAATCCGGCTACACGACTGAAGAAAATGAATACTTGATTATTGAATTTTAGATTCGAAAAGATGGAACAACTTTAACAAAGAATAACTTTTTTCGTAATATTAATAATAAAAAGGTTTCCGATATGTTACCAACTTAAGAATATACACTTTACATATTCTGGCATACCAACTAGCGATTAAACATGAACTTTATGACTAAGGAGTGTGATCACCCCGTGCATTAATCACAGCCGGGAATCTGTTGGGAATGCTGGAAATTTCTGCTGGTCAATTTCGAATTGATTCGTACTGTTTCATATGTCAGAAAGACAATTTAACATCTGTCCTCGTCTTAAAAATGCCGTTCGTGTTGGGAACGTCTTCCACCTATTGGATCCCAAAAATGTTCAATGGGGTTAAGGGGTCTTACTTATATAATATGTTTAGTTTCTAAAAACTAAATTTCAAGGGGACGGGCATAACCACGAATGGGCTGGGAATTGGGCCAGATTTCGGCAACATATTGAATCAGAATGGGTTGCAAACTGCTGTCATGGTAACTGGCAGAGTTAAAAAAGCCGTCTAATGAAACGAGACCAATCCTACCTCTAACATAAATACCTATCCATAACTATACTACCCTGGTAGCTGTACACCTCTGGGTTGCGTCAAGACGTTTCACTTTCCTAGATCGCCTGCACACAAAGTCGACGTGAATGAAGAATACGTCGAATACGAATAGTCGTAATTGATGATTGAGTGGCTCTGTATGACCATGTTTACCATACAAACTATCAAAGTCTGTCTGTCTTTTTGTATATTTTTACTATATTAAACGGAATGATATAAAACATGTATAATGGCTAGTAGCAAAACTACTCAAAGTTCATTGATGATATATTCGATATCCTTGAATACATAATAAGGCAGCGACTGGGAAAACTGGTCGGAAAGTACATACCATCGTATCAGTTCGGATTCAAACATCAGCACTCGACTATTCACCCACTTTTCACTCTGACTAACAATATACAAACAATCTACCTAACTGACAGAAAGACAACTTGCCTGTTTATGGACATTAACAAAGCTTTTGATAGTGTCTGGCATAGAGACTTACTATAGAAACTACACACAGCAACATATCTACTACACATCATAAAGAACTTACTAGAAAACAGACAACTACAAGTACGAATTGACAAACACTGTCATTTTCTTTTTCCCCTGAACACGGCCTCCCTCAAGGATCCCCGCTCTCACCGTTTCTCTACAATATATACTGCCATGACATATACAATTACAACTTACCAGACAAAAATCAAATCGACAGATCGGCATACATATTAGAATACGCAGACGACACGGCACTTATTGTACATGACAAAACTACTGAGAGAGCAGCTCAAAGACTCCAAACACTAACAAACAACACAATGACATGATTTTATAAATGGAGACTAACACCAAACGCGTCAAAAAACCAACTTCTGCTCACAAACCACAGACTCAACGCTGACTTCCCCACAATAACTGCAGACGGCCAAACGACACAACCAAAAAACGACGTAAAATACCTTGGAATCACAATTGACCACAAACTTAAATTCACTAAACACATACGAAACATCAGGGCAGAAACAATAAAGAGAACAAAACACTTCCGCTAACTAACGAACAAAGACAGAGGAATTAGCACAAAAACCGCCACCAAAATATATAAAGCTATTTGTAGACCCTTGCTAGACTATGGACATATACTCATGACCAACGGAACAGAAAGGACAAAACGTTATATACAAACAACAGAACAAATTGTACTAAGACTAATAACACGAATCCCTCCATATAATACACAACCCCTCCACCCAACTACTATACGAACGCACAAACTTGACAAAGATTTCGGAAAGACTCATACATCTACAGACAAAAGGGAAAAACAACCCCTACAACTGGACCATACTGAATCCCCTTTGTCTTACAAGACCAACCAGACAATCCAGCTTCCGTTTCCCTACATCAACGCTACTCGAACACTTACAAACGCAACTGACTACTGGACAATAAAATAATTGTTTCTTGTCATTAGAATTGGAAAGTTTATTTAATAAGATTATTAACCTAGAATAAGAGAATTTTCAACTTTGTTTTTTATTTAGATTAAGACTACATGTATTAAACAAGGGCAGAAAGACCGATAGGTCGATAGCCTTTTTTAGAAATAAAGATGTTTACTACTACTCGATATCCTTGCAGATATGTGAACCAGCAACTTTGATTGAAACAAACGTTGTCTAAGCTGTCCTCAATTTTAATCCTTGCTAACTTTTCAACTTACATTGGCACGTTCCTTCAACAAAGAATGAAAAAAGGTGAACGTCCAATCTTGATATCAAGTCATTTATCTTACTGCTCAGAGACTGGTAAAAATGTTACTAATTTAAACGGGAGATAATTCAATTTGTCTCATTATTTCACCTGTGTTCATGTAATAAAAGACGTTAAAACACCGTTGCAGCACATTTAACGGCACATTATGATCCATTTGGGGAAATGATAAAACTACGAAATAGGTGCATGAAAAATATTTTGCGACAATTCAAAGCGTACAATCAAATGTTCCAACTTGCAAACATAATTTCTTCACTAGATAAAATATATGTCGAACAGATAGATAGGTTAAAATATAAAATTGTTGTCTGGGCATTTTAAATTGCTGAATAATGATCTAATGAATAATCCCTAGCCAACGCAATTAATAATGCTTTATTATTAATAAGTATCACATGGTAAGCAAAGAAGACTCAGTTGGCTAGACTATCATTATACTAACCACGACAAAGCCGAAACATGAATAATACATTTGAAACGATTAAATGTAATTGTAGGTTTCCAGCATAAAAGCTATTTGCTATGGCTGTGCCCTACATTCGTTTCGTCTAATGGTCGTTTGAAATATTTTATAAAACCTTATATTACCTTCTACGGGGACGACATTAATAAGTTATTTAATCTGTATTTATGGTTGCAATATCTATTGCTATCTATGTTATATATTGGTCCTTGGTAATACGTGCGAAGTCGCTGGTACATGGTATCATCTGGGGATACTTTGCTATATATACAGGGTGGTCCATGAAATTTTCCTTATTTATGAGTATTGCACCAGTAAAATTAAAATCAATGTCCAAAGTCCAAACTTATTTCAAACTATGGTTCAGTATTGTATTTCAATATTTTCCATTCTGAAACCATATTGATTCACGTTTCTCCCTATTAAGTTTTCCTGTTTGTGTATTCCGATTTGGGAAACTTTGAAGACGTACCTTAGATATTCGAAGCCAAATTGGCTTCAAGTTGTTTAAATTATTTAGAATTTAGCGTAGGATGCTGCTCTTTTCAAACGAAATTGCGATATACTCAGCTTAAATATGTATTTTAATAAATTTCCGAGGCAGACTGTAGATTATTGAAACAAAGTACATAATGAAATCTGTTGAACCGAAACGGATTGCTACGCATCTTAAATCCTAATTGATCAAAGAACTACTTGTTGGTATTATTGCCAATAACTTTGTATTCAATTAAAATATCGTTGACGAAGAGTTTGCACAAAACTCCGGAGAACTAAAATATGACGATGATTTTCGAAATGCAAGAAGTCAAAGTTACTTTTTTGAACTAAGATATTAGTGCTTAAATAAATATTTTGAACAAGCCTTGTTTGAGGCATCTTTAGGGGCAACAAACCGGACTCTTGTTATATATAGTGCAAAACGCGTGATCGGAGCTTAATTAAATTTCATTAAAAGCGCATGTCGTTTTTGTGTTCGCTTTTCAGCACGTTTTTCTGAAAAAAAGATATGCTTTGTCTTCACGTGCCATCTTTCTTTATATTTTTCGAGTTGCTTTCGAGCATATTGATATGTGCCCATATTCACTTTGTGAAAAAACTTGACGCTGAATTTGATCTGATGTTTTTCCTTCATTTATTAAAGCAATTTTTTGAAGTTCCGGTTTAAACTCTCGCTGAGACGAAATAGAGTTGATTGCGTTTTCCAAGCAAATAAGCAGATCGCCGAACATCTACTGGGTTTACTCAGAAAATCGTTCAGATACCAAAGGTCTGTCAACACACACACTAAATATATTTACGTAGTTATGACGAGTAATAATTTCTGCACTGTTCACCAAATTTTAACTATGAATAAGGTGCATAGCAAAAATGGCTTTTCTAGTAAAGCACCGTTCGTCGGAAAATATATGTTAATGAAAAGTGGAAAGCCATCTACCTTCATTCATAATTAGTAAATTCGAAAAATCATAGTGATAACCAGGTTTGCAAAGCAAAAGCTTTCGCAGATCTGGTACGGGCTCAAGAAGCTGCACCGTAAACTTAGATTCGCACTTACGCAAATCTTTGCAGCATCTGTCGAATTGCATGCAATTATTGGTTCACACTAGACATTATTGTAAGCAATTTTGTATTCCGCAATGAATTGCACCCAATGGAACAGGTTCATGCAATTCTTCAGATGCAACTTTAGTGTTTTTGGTGACATTTTAAGTTGTACTATGGCGTGAGGCCGATTTGGGGAAACGGAAATAATTTTTAGAACTGAGATCGACAGATGGAAATGCAATATCTGTGTCAAAACAATAAATAATCCATTATTAACATAAAAAAAACACATACAACAAAAAAATCCATTATTAACACAAAAGCAAAAAATATAAAAGCAATAAATAATCAATTATTTATTGTTTTTGAAATGGTAGTGAACAATTAAAGACCCACTGGTATTATTATTTTAGTTTTAGTTTGCTGAGCTGATTCTGATTATACGACAACCCAATTTTAATGTTGTTAAGTTGGTCCTTTAATTCCTCTCATTTGTCAAGCAAAATTGCTCTAGTGTGAATAATCGAGTTGCGCGATAATACTTCCTCGAGAATGCAGCAATATTTTGCTGTAACGAATTGCATAAGTGAAAATCTAGCTTAATACCCCACGAATGCTATTTTTCGACGATCTTAGTCCAAATTTGCGGTATTCAGCCTCGGATCCTCCTGGACACGTGCTTAAGCTTTCTTCTATTCTTCAAGTTCCGAAATTCTCGTTTCTTGCTGTCACCCATAGTTTATAGCTGGGGGCACAAAGGTACCGAAGTAGGTTCTGATTGACTGCCAATGTTTTATTTGTGCTTCTGACCACACAACATGTTTTCAGTCACAAACCTGCTAAGCAATTTTAATTTGCCCAGAAACAAAATTTATGTCCATTTAATGATCTTTCGAGGACCTCTGCATCGAATATTTTCAGATTTACTAAATCTCTTGACACATAGTAACTCGCTTCCGCATTTAGATATTAATTCGTTTTTGGTTTCGAAGCAAAACCTTAATTCTATTACTCATGGAAATACGGTACACATTGGGTTAATTTTATTTTGAAAAAGTTCTGTTTTGTTATTTCCGGAAAATCAGATAACAATTGCACTCTCATTAGCCTCATCATTTGCCTCTCATTACACAAACATTTCAATCGATAACATCATTGTAATTTGAGAACCTTGAACGAAAATCATAAACGTTTTTCATTGTCCGCATGCTATATGAGCCGAACCAATGAATATGGAACGACAGTCGTTTTCAAACCAACCCGATTATTTGACATATGAAACGTACATAGTTGGCATTACCTATATTTGGTGCAGGATTAGATCGATTTCATTTCCAGCACGGAATAATGACGGGTTTCCGTCCTGACGAGCCCATATCGGGACGGTCTTCCGGAAGTCAATCTCTATTAAATTGGGCGCTTGAGCGACCATGTGTGTGTCCATTGTTTATTTGTGTCGGCGGATGGAATTTTTTATTATGGTTCCTGTTCAGTGAAGAGCTCGTGCACCGACCACATTTACAGCTTAGCCCTGACCATTAATCTGTTTTTCCCATTTTCAACTAAAATGCTCTGTCATGTGGATGCTATCCAGCACATAATATGTTACATTTCTGTTTACTTTCTTTTAAACTGTCACTCAGCTACTTTCAATTACCCTCATGCCAGAGAATGCATACAGAAATGGACATGTATCAGTTGGTCTTTGATATTAATCGTACATTTTTGTGACGTTGGTTTGCTTGAAGCTTATTATTCTCATATTCACTCGGACATACACCCGTTTAATGATATTACATATCATACATATTACTCGCACTAGGCCAGAAGAGGGCAATAGATAATACGACGTGATATCTAACATAATAGAGTGACGATACACAAATACCCAAGATATTGTTGCTGCTATTAGCGTCATATTATATTACAATGAAATGCAGTTAAACCACATATTTCAAAAACCTCCAAAAGCACATTTTTCCAAAATTCATATCCTCTTTTTTAATAATTATAGACACGCATCTAGTATTAATTAATTAACAGCAACCTAGAAACTCTACAAAAAAATCTCAATTACCTATTAAAATTATGCAGATTCATTCCAATGTATTCCTGGGTTTCAGTCAATTTTATTCTTTATTATTTAAAATGTTACAAATACGTTTCAGTGTCTTTATCCACCATCATCAGTTTGTCTAAAATATCCATTTTACATTTATTATCAATTCAATTAAAAAAACTTTCACAAAATTAACATATTAAAATTCAAATCACACACATATTAAAAAGTACAATTTGGGACCTTGGTTCTCAGGTGAGCCCTCTTTTTTCTTTTTTATATTATTTATGTTGTTCCATTTATTTGCATTGTATATTTTGTTAATTCTTTGTTTTATAAATGGTTCGAAGAATTCTTTTGGGAAGAAGAATTAATGTATCATTACCGCACATACCAGAAATCAACACAAAAATAAAAAATGTTTTAAGACCGCATAATATTACTATAGCGGAGAAAACTAAAAACAACTTAGCAAAAGACTGTTTTACAAAATTTAAACCTAGAAGCGATAAGTTGGACACACCTAACGTAATATACAAGATTGACTGTTTGGACTGTGACAACACATATATAGGACAAACAGGGCAATATTTAAAGAAAAGAATATACGAACATAAGTATAGCTTAAGAAAGGTTAGCGAAAATGCAACAGCATTAGCACAACATGCACAACAAAAGTTGCATGATTTTGATTTCGATAACACACAAATATTGATCAATGAGGAAAACTATAATAAGAGAAGAATCCATGAAATGATACAAATTAAGAAACATCAGAATGCAATAAACTTCAGATCAGATACAGACAATCTTAGCTCTGTGTATCATGTGCTAATTAAATGATCGCATGCATGAATTGAATGGACCTGGTAAATAAAAATTAAACAGCAGATATTGAAGATTACAGAGCAATTCCAAGAAGGCAAAGAAAAGGCGAAATATAAATAGGTTTTTCGGGCACTCGCTCGATATCGAATAAAATAGGTAATTCAATATCCAACCAAATGTAAAGAAAGAAACATCTAAACATGTAAGTCAAATTTAGATCTCTAAACAATAGATTCTAGTCTTTTCCCGAACATGTTTATCCCGACTCATCACCTGAGAACCAAGGTCCCAAATTGTACTTTTTAATATGTGTGTGATTTGAATTTTAATATGTTAATATTGTGAAAGTTTTTTTAATTGAATTGGTAATAAATGTAAAATGGATATTTTAGACAAACTGATGATGGTGGATAAAGACACCGAAACGTATTTGTAACATTTTAAATAATAAACAATAAAATTGACTGAAACCCAGGAATACATTGGAATGAATTAAAGTACAGTCAGGAAAAATACAAAATTATGCAGATTGCAAAAACACCCAAAAGGTTTGGAACATTGGTTTTGATATTTGGTTATATTGGATAACTATTCAACATCATTCAACGTCTCACTTACTGATATGACATTCATTTGCACGGTAATATTATTTTGTTTGTTACTGTTTAACTCGTTCTTTAATGTGGGTGTTTATAACAATTTAGAATGAGATCCATTTAATGGATGGTGACAATGAAGAAACTTTCACAAGAAAAAGCCGTGTGCGTAACTCCAGTGAATATAAAAAAGTAAGCAGTACAAAGTAATCAAAATTTCAAGAGTTAAAAGTCTGCTTAGAATTGATGGAATATTTTTTTAATTTATGCGATCTACAAAGACCCTGATTGTAAAGGTCTTAGGTAAGTTAGGTAAAGGTTGGTGCTTACGTCATAATGATTAATTGGCAATAAAAAACTTTTTAGATACGACAACAAGTGCTTTCAGAGTATTAGTGAAAAAGGGACGTGTAGAAGTTTTTGAAAACTTTGAACAGGACTTTTTACTTATTCTTATTTCGGTACATTAATATATTTTTTAAATGGAGAGTTTTATTTAGCGGTATTTGCAGTCCACAAATATGAAAGTTGAAACCAGAAGAGAATTTTAGCAAAAATTTATACAAGATAATTTTTCTGAGGAGACTAGTCACATTGAGTGTTTCAAATTAAAAGATGTTTTGTCAAATTCACGGGGAGGCAATATTATGTGTATTTAACTTGCTTAATAGAAATACGTATTATATTGACAGCATTTATTTAATATTTACTCACATTTTATAATGGGTATAAAAATCGATAACATCGATTAAACATAAACATTGTGTTATGCTTTTGATGAAAGAGGTTTTCGTAAATATTCAAGTCCCCTTTGCTTTAAGACCTGTAAGTCATTAAACGAATAAAGACATTATTTCAACATTTGAAAGAAGCAACTGAAATATTTAGTACTATACGATCGATTTTTTTTACCGATTAAAGTCAAACACGAAAATATCTGCAATGGCAGTCCGCTCTCTTTAATGACACTGATGCCATTTCCGTTTTTTCTGTAGAGATCTGTCGTAAACAATAGCATCACGTTCTCTATAAAATATAATGCTAAACTAAACTTTTTAAATAAAAGTAATGCATGCGCGGCTTGTTCGCGAACTTCATATTTCAATTATATCGAACTTGAACCGATATCTTTCCTGTCGTTCGTCGAAAAATTTTATTTACTCGCCTATAAGCTGTGAAACTTGGGTATTTTTTCGCTTTTGTCTAAGCGATATCTTCTTCTGTCTACTTTTAATATGTCCAAAATAGTTAGCAAATTAGAGCTCATGTAGCTGAGATCTTCCGCATGAGATACATACTTTTAACAATGTCAATTTACTTTTTCACCGAACAATATCTGAATTGCGTAAAGTGCATTCTACTGTATTTGCACCATTTAGCTAATCTAAATCGTTGAAAACTTATAATAAAAACAAAAGCACTTAAAGTGACTACCCGTAATCATAAAAGCTTTCACCGATGAATGCATTTGTTCTATCGGTAGAGTTATGACTGACAACCGTTCATGAAATGTAAGAAGCAGCCACAATTATTGACTCACATTAACGTTTGCTCTAACAGTAACTAAACAAATAATTTCAGCGCCAAAGGAACTTTTTACTTGAAACTTTGTAAACTTGATATCTCCGGATCGGAATAAAAAATTCAACTTTAATAACCTTTCAAAATAAGTAGCGCAATTGTTTCATCACTCTGCCCAAGTTAAGCAAATGCATTTGTTCACAAGTTCCTATGGCAGCAGTCATGGTTCACAGTTTGTGGATATTTGCCGGCTGGGGGAGCCAATAATGGATTTTGTGTTATACTTGTTTTGTTTGGAATAAACGACAATCAAATGTAACTGAAATAAAACGGCATTGATATATAACATTGAAAAACTCATAACAATTTGATATGGTAATTACAAGAAAACATAATAAAATATTCAACATGACAAAACTGCAAATGAGGGTAAAATTATAGTAAGGGGAAATGGGCTCGTAAATTCGGCAAGTACTTGTGTTTTTTGTGTCAAGAAGTGATAATCGTAAGCAATGGTGCGAAGTGGTTTTATTTGCACAAAAATTGGGCTGAAACAGAGGCCAGTGAAGTACGTTATGTTAAATATACAAAACAAGAGTCATATTTGATCTTGAATCGTACCTAAATGTTTACAAAGTTTGCGTTATTGTTATAGAATTTTGAATTTCAAACATATGTATAATGTAGATATGAAGCTCAGAAAATCAAAGAGCCTTTTATGCTTATAATAATTCGATTAATATGAATATTAACTACGCCTGTGGCCAGCGTACAGGCAAATGTGTCCTCGGTTTAATTCTAATGTTTGTAAATAGATCGATATGTTCTACTTTGTTACTACTTTTAGTACTTTTATCCCTGCCACCTATTTTGCATTCCTGAATCATCGATCGATAGAAATCAATGTTGCTCCCAAACAAATCGGCATTTATGAATCCGATTGTCTATCTATTAATGTCTTTGATTAGAACTACTAACTAAAATATCAAAAACTAATCAAATTAGTAAAAATACTTAAAACGGACAAATAAATGAATAAATAAATTATTATAATTAACATCCAATTTCTTTTTTAAAACCTTTGTGTTGGGTATTTGCATCAAAATATGGTGTATTCGAAAACACAGAATTTTCTATGGTCTTTTATTACGAATTAATAAAGACTGATCTTATCTAATGTTCGCTTTAAATGTCTTAGAGAGTTGAATTGTATTATCGATTTTTAACAATTTACTTATACTTAGATAGTATATCTAATTCAGATCTTTTTTTATTACCATGGCATATTTACTATGTAATTGCTTTTGTAATTTAATTCAATTAATACCTAATTGTAATTTCCGCTTATACCTTGAGTCGATCGTGTAAGATACCAGCTACTTGATAGTTTCTTGATTACGTTTTGATAAGGAATTTAAACTTTATAGAAAAATAAGAGAACCCTTTAATCAATTAAAATAAAAAACGTTAGCAAATTATTTCTTTTCAAAGTTGTTTGAAAAGACGAATCCGCTACAATCATATAGAACTTATCTATCTATCTTATTAAATTATATGCTTACCGAAGCCTTCCGTAATCCATTGCCCAACCGTCTCTATTAAACTACATAGATAATTATTATTGCTTACCTGAAAGGAAGAAAAATATGTTAATGGCAGTTATAAAACAAAAATCAATATTAAAACTAGTTTTTTTTACTTGAAACGCCGCACTCGCTGGTGTATTTGCTGGAGCAGTCGACTATTTGCATAAGCAAGTAAACTTTTTCAAATATTAGCAGTATGGTTACAGTATGAAGTAAACAGTAGAGAATATATTGATTCACAATATAATAGATTAGTATATTTCATAAAGTACGTGTTTTTGAGACTACTGCTTTCGAACGTATGTAAAAGACTGCTGAGTATATTAAAGAACTATGAACGTGAAAGATTTAAAGCATTACTGATAACCTACACACGCCTTGAAAATCCTAAAATGTCATATCCTCTATTTCTCGTTGAAATAGAAGATATGATGAAGAAAATGAAAATAAATGCAGCATCGTACAAATATTGCAAACTAAATAATATATTCGATGCGAGATAACATTTAATTATTTTAAGGAACAAAGAAACTACTGACTAATCGCGAAATGTTTCCGCACACACGGAAACTGTTGAGTTTAAAATATTGAGGAATATAAATAAATAACTTATTTCATAATTAATATTTGTTTATTTCTGACATATTGTGAGCTCTTTTCTCCTGGTTAACAATTCTCTTAACTAAATCTGTTTAAAGTACAGAATATTTAATAGCCAAAAGATAATTTTTAATTTGTTTGTCTTCTATACTAATAAAAATAATTGGAAGCCAAACATTTTCTTTTTCAGTCATTTTGTCACAAGCATAATTATAGGCTCATCTTTTGTAACTATCATGTATCAACTTTTAGTAAAACTAACTCGATATTTATGAGATGCTATTCCAAGAAACATCCCTTCGATGATGACTTCTGAAAACTTCGTGCAAAGCTCTTCTCGTTAACCTTACGTGAAAATATATTAATCAGAGAGTTTCAAGACTTTCAACCGTTCCCAATACTCGTACCTCGCTTGGTTGCTGGATTTGCGACAATTTCTAAAAATCTCTTTTCATCGAACAATGCAATAATTTGCTTGGACCGTTTTACTTTCTATGTTATATGATAAATCGATTAACTTAATTGAATTTAGACAATAACTACAATGAAGTCAAAACAGCAAATTATATATCAACTCTGTAAAGCAAATATATTAAATTGTTAAAAAAAGATACTTTTTGCAAAAAAGAGCACATCCAGATTTGCTTTTAATTTGATTAAATTTTGGGTTACTTTGATAATAATATATTAACCACGTGGAATTAACAGTATAAAAATTACTTTTTTAAGAATGGTGATAGCCGTTCCATTCACCAATAGCTAAGAAAGGCATTCACTTACTTTGAAAAGAACGCATTTGAACCAAGAGTGACTGTCAAGTAAGAATTTGTTATGTATGTTGTTTCTCTAGACTGGTGTACAGAAGGGTATTTAGCATGAAATTTGCTTAAAGCACTTATTGGGACATTTATACAAAGTTTTTAAATTATTTGGAAGATCGGTTTTCAACAAACAACCAAACCAACAAATTTTTAGCAGTTTTTTAAACAATGATCCGTAAGTTTTATGTACGCTGATGACCGCGATTTTCAATAGCAAGTAAATTAAATAGAATAGAGTTGCATTAATTTAAAAGTATGTAATGGTATTATTAAAGTTCCGGCCAAGTACTTTACAGCGATTAACGCTTCAGCATAACAGTTGTTATGCAATTACAGTGTGTCGGCCATTGTTCTGCAATATACTAAACGAGTTGTCTAACTTGTTAATGATTGGTCAAATTGTCGGCTGTTTAAAAAAGCCTACGAATATGCACTTCATCTGGCACACACACAAAATAATAATTAGAAGTAAAGTGAGTCAAAATGTGTATTATTTACTCTGAACTGATACATTTGCATCACGTTCTTAAAATATAACCTTTTCTTCTAGTAGACACTGTAGGCTAAAACGAGATCTACAAAGGATAAGAAAGTCGGATAACAAATATTACCGTTCATTTACATGGACAGAAATAAAGTCAAATACCCTCTCTATGTGTCAATTCTGTAGAATATTGGAGGCCATTGAAAATCTATGGAAGATATCAGATTCATCCAATAAATTTGAATAAAATACTAATTTGAAAAAATTCGTAAACTGGAAAACTTTATTGTCTAAATTTAAAGAATAGAAATCAAACTGTACGACAAGAAAACAAAGGGGCAAAATACTGAAGGTTTCACAAGTAGACCTTATCGGGAGGTAAACTAAGATGGACGTCAATGAGCTAACATTAATTGGGCTCAGCTAAGAGTCCATTATGCTCATTGCAGATTCAGTGATTGAATAATTTGTAATCGTTTTGAAACAAACTTATTACTTAATTCCTCAGCGTATGTTGTGGCTAGCACCTTAATACCTTAATCCACTACTACTCAATATCAGACTCATTATGCGTGTGTTTAGTGAGGCAAAGTGATGCTCATTAACCCCAACGGAATAATGCGAGGAAATAATGATTATTCCCGCAGTGGGTCAATTGTAAGGGGGTAAAAGGAGAGCAGAAAATCGTTGGACTTTGAGTAGTTGAAGTCTTTTGAATTTGAGAACATAAGTTACCCATATGCTGATCAGTTCAACAAGTTGAAATTCATGCACGCTCTGGCGCACATTTGTTTATCTTAAATAACTCCACGTTTAGTTCCAGTTCAGTGTTTTCGCCTGTGAATTTGGCAAAGAACTGCAGTATTTCATCTGTTATATCTGTTCATGAGTTACAAAATCAGAGTTTTCTTTAAAAATGCACATTCCGTCTGAACAACTATAACCATAAGTTGCTGCCACACTCCGCTACTGGTGTTCTCTATTACTACTGTGCTAGAATTCCCCAATCTACAATAAAGAGTTCCTCGTTCCGGAAAAGCGACTGATTAATTCTTCTTCACATCGAACTGCTCACATTCTGGGCCTTTGAGCCGAATTCGCTCATTGCCCCCACACGAGTGTGGTAGCGCGAAATTAAGACAATAAGAATGGTTTCAGCGAATTTGCCCACTTACTATTGAAAATGATAATTATAATAAAAAGTAGTAACAACCCCAAAGGTTGATCTGAAGCGAAAAGCAAATATAAACTTAAAATCGCAGAAACGCTAAGTAAAACCAACATACTCTAGTTTCTTAACAGCGATATAAAATTTACATACAAATTCCATTGTTCTATGGCTTTGTTAAAACCTTACTTCACTACTGGTCTAAAATTGTGCGTACTTAAGTTACGAGTCCCACGAACTGCATAATTTTGCATCATTTAAGCTGATCACGAACATAGGTTTTATAGACCACGCAGTTAAAACATAAACCGATATTAAAAATAGATAATTTTATAACTTTTGCGTGCCTGAGGAAACGAAATAATAATCTGTTTTCTGGTATTTCGTCATTTCCTTTAATAGAACCAAATTATTTTCAGCAATTCTAATGAAATAATTCGTTAGGAGTGCTATAATTGCAGCCTTAATCCACTTGGTAATCATCTCAAGGCTAAAATTTCGGTTGTTGCAGATTAAGTGTTCGTTTCGTTTTTTCAACAGAGGCTATTCGTTAATAGCGTTAACTGCAAAATGTACTTAAAAACTCAGTCAAGTCAGACTGTGCTAAAAATCAACACACTCGAGATATGAACCCTATTTTTAAGAGTTGTTTCAACTTTTCCTAGCATTTCTCACAAACGAAGAAAAACGAAACGAATCGGTTTCGTGTACAGGCAATTAAGTTTTTTGAGGTCCAATGCAAGAGTTATTCCTCGACCTCATTGAACAGTTAAACTTAAAGCTTAATTTAAAATGAATTACAGTAAAATAAAAATAAAACATTCTTTTATTAATATTTGCATTTAGTAGTAGTAGCAGAGATTAGTCTCTACTAATCTCTGGTAGTAGTAGTAGTAGTAGTAAACATCTTTATTTCTAAAAAAAGGCTATCGACCTATCGGTCTTTCTGCCCTTGTTTAATACATGTAGTCTTAGTCTAAATAAAAAATAAATATGAAAATTCTCTTATTCTAGGTTAACAATCTTATTAAATAATCTTTCCAATTCTAATGACAAGAAAAATTATTTCATTATCCAGTAGTCAGTTGCGTTTGTAAGTGTTCGAGTAGCGTTGATGTAGGGAAACGGAAGCGGGATTGTCTGGTTGGTCTTGTAAGACAAAAGGGATTCAGTATGGTCCAATTGTAGGGGTTGTTTGTCCATTTTGTCTGCAGATGTATGAGTCTTTCCGAAATCTTTGTCATGTTTGTGCGTTCGTATAGTAGTTGGGTGGGGGGGTTGTGTAGTGGGTTTTGGGGGTGTCTTATTCGTGTTATTAGTCTTAGTGCAATTTGTTCTGTTGTTTGTATATAACGTTTTGTCCTTCTGTTCCGTTGGTCATGAGTATATGTCCAAAGTCTAGCAAGGGTCTACAAATAGCTTTATATATTTTGGTGGCGGTGTTTGTGCCAATTCCTCTGTCTTTGTAGGTTAGTGATCGGAAGTGTTTTGTTCTCTTTATTGTTTCTGCCCTGATGTTTCGTATGTGTTTAGTGAATTTAAGTTTGTGGTCAATTGTGATTCCAAGGTATTTTACGTCGTTTTTTGGTTGTGTCGTTTGGCCGTCTGCAGTTATTGTAGGGGAGTCAGCGTTGAGTCTGTGGTTTATGAGCAGAAGTTGGTTTTTTGACGCGTTTGGTGTTAGTCTCCATTTATAAAACCATGTCGTTGTGTTGTTTGTTAGTGTTTGGAGTCTTTGAGCTGCTCTCTCAGTAGTTTTGTCATGTACAATAAGTGCCGTGTCGTCTGCGTATTGTAATATGTATGCCGATCTGTCGAGTTGATTTTTGTCTGGTAAGTTGTAATTGTATATGTCATGGCAGTATATATTGTAGAGAAACGGTGAGAGCGGGGATCCTTGAGGGAGCCCTTGTTCAGGGGAAAAAGAAAATGACAGCGTTTTGTCAATTCGTACTTGTAGTTGTCTGTTTTCTAGTAAGTTCTTTATGGTGTGTAGTAGATATGTTGGTGTGTGTAGTTTGTATAGTAAGCCTCTATGCCAGACACTATCAAAAGCCCTGTTAATGTCCATAAACAGCCAAGCTGTCTTTCTTTCAGTTAGGTGCGTAGTTTGTATATTGTTGGTGAAAATAAAGAGCGGATGAACAGTCGAGTGATGTTGTTTGAAACCAAATTGGTAGGTAGGTATATATTTTCCAATCACTTTTTCAAGCCGCTGCTTTATTATGTATTCAATAATTTTGCTTAGTACTGGAAGTAGTGTAATTGGTCTGTAGTTGCTCGGTTGTGTATTGTCCATTCCATTTTTGGGTATAGGGATTATTAAGCCGTTTTTCCATGTTTCGGGGATTCTGCCATTTGTGATGCAGTTGTTCAATTCAGTTAGGATCAGTTTGTGTGTTTCTTGAGTTAGGCTTTTCAAGAGTTTTGCCTTAATTTTATCTTTCCCCGGTGCAGTGTTTTTGATGTGCGCTAGGGCTTCATCGTACTCTGTGTCTGTGATCAGTTTGTAGGTGTAGTTTGGTGAGCTGCTAAAATAGTTCAAGTACCAGTCGTTGATCAAGTTCCAGTTGTCATTGTCGAAGTTAGGGTTTGTCGATATGCTGAAGGCCCTTTGATAGTGTCTGGCGAATGCGTCCGCTTTCTCTTTGTCTGTGTAACGTTCTATTCCGTTTTCGTCAATTGTGTCAGTAGTGCCAGTCTTCCTGTATTGCGCCAGTTTCTTAATTTTTCGCCAGTATGTTTTGCCTTTGTCCTTCTGTATTTCTTTACATGTTTCTAGCCATTTGTCTTGTCGGTATTGTCCAATCAAAGTTTTAATGTTTCTGTTAAGTTGGTTCAGTGTCTTTTTAGGTCGTTATTTTGAGTGTTTGTATATAGTCTGTACAGTTCTCTCTTATGTTTTATTAGTCTCAGTATGTATTTGGGCAGTGTATGTCGGTAGAAAGCATTTTTTATTTCCGGGCTAAATTTTCGTATGGCTAGTGTAAGTTGTTGTTGTATGGTTTCTATTGAAATGTGCTGTGCTTGTGATTGAATGTAGTCATGTATATGTTGTTTCACTTTGTCTATGTCAGTCTTTGTTAGGTTTAAGTTTTTCTCTATAGGAGGTGTATTGGAGGTAGGTTGCGTATGTTGTAAGTCTATGTTAAACGTAATAGCCAGGAGGTCGGATCCAAGTTCGTTGGTTAAGTTTATGTTGTTGATGGTGTTTGCTAAGTTTCTTGTGTGCAGTAGAACGTCTGGTGTTGAGTCTGGGTTTGCGGGCATCAGAAAAGTTGGTGGGGTGTGCTGTTTTATCAAGTCGGAATTTTGCAAAAATCTTTTAAGTTGTTTCGTTTTGTTTCTATTGAAGTTAAAGTCGCCTATAATTATTGCATCTTTATAGATGCTTGCCTTAGTCAGTATGTTTTGTTCTAGGTTGGAGTGTGGGTGTATGTATGTCAGAAATATGTGTATCAGGTCGTTTAAGTAGGGTATGGTAAAATGTAGACAGTCGTTCAAAGGGTTGTTGAGGGAAGGAGGATTTGCTCTTCCAAGTTTAAATGTTGGTTTTACGAGAGCTGCGACCCCGCCCCTGGCATGATTGATGGTATTTCCATGCCTATAGATATACTGCCAATTTCTGTACGTTGGTGTTTGTCCTAGTTTGGTTTTAGTCTCTACAAATATGCAGCAGTCTGTGTCGTTTTGTTCTATGTAATTGTAAATAAGTGTTTTTTTGCTGTTAAGTCCGTTGATGTTCGCGTAAAGTACTTTCAAATTGAATCTTGTATGTTTGTTACTGTCTGTCTCACTTGTTCGTAGGGTTCAGTTGGAGAGCGTCGCTCGGGCAGGAGCATGTCAAACATTAGGATGTAGATATGGTTTCCGAAGAAAACAACGGAGGTGTCAATGTCGAAGTCTTCTATAAATTGTTTTCGTAGCTTTTTTAGTAGTTCGTCTCTGTTGGTATTGTTTGTCTTGTTAAGTTGATGTTTGTATTTGTTTATGATGTGGTCATGTGTTGTAATGGGTGTGTGAATTCTACTTGCTACTGTCGTTGTCTCCGCAATCCCGGACGTCCGTTTGTTTACACATTTTATTTTTACGTTTGGTATTCCGTCGATTGGGGCTGTCGGTCGATTTGGGCACTTCATGCTCCATGCTGCGTGGTCCTCTGAGTTGCACGCTGCGCACTTGTTTGGCAGTGGTGACTCGCATTTGGAAGTTGGATGAGGTCCCTGGCACTTGTTGCATCTTGGTGATTGCTTGCAATCTTCAGTTTTGTGGCTGAACAGGTTGCATTTGCCACACGGCGCAGGCACGGGTGCTGGTGGTTTGCTTTCGGTGATTTTGAAAATGCGGCCCAAAAAATGAACCGCACGGTCGTTCATCAACCTTTCGTAGGTGGATATGTCGCCGGTTATTAACCTCATCATGAGTGTGGGTGCGTTGCGCTCTCGCGAGATAATTCTCCTGCAGAACCTTATTCTGAAGCCCTGCTGCTCCAGGCGTTCCAGAAACATGCTGTCTTCAATGTCCAGGTCGACCCCAGTGGCGACTACTGAATATGATGGTGTAATATGGTGGTGACCTGACTTTTGTTGTCGGATTAGTGAGAGGTTACTATTCCTTTGCAGTTTGAATGCTGTTATAAGGTTTTCCTGTTTCAGTTTTTGTAAAATTTGTGTTGCTTTGTCCTCATTGTTGGTTTTAATTAGAAAGTGATTATCTTGTCTGATAATCACATCCTTGTTGTTGGGGTTGAGTTCCTCCCACCTGATTGCAAGTTGGACTCTGGTGATGGTCGACAATGCGTTCGCTGTGAATGTGTGCGAATACGTGGGAAATCTTGTTGATGTTGTCTTGCTGATTGTTGTTTGGTTTTTATTGGTTGTAGACTGATAGTCCAAAGCTATTCGTTTGGCCTCAGGTGTTGGCGTTGTGGGGGTTGGCTGGGTTGGCTGGGTCGTCTTCGGTTTTCTGCCGCGTTTTTTCGATTGTGGCTTTTTGAACCCACCATCCTGGGAGACATAATCCGATTCGGATTCTTGAGAACTCCCAGGGTTCATCCTTTCGTTTGAATTAGACCCGTATTTTTCAGTACCCATAAGTTATCGTTTGTTATGAGTTATCGTATTGATACAACTAGATTTAAAAAAACGGATTTGAGCAAATTTTATTATATTGCCAACAAGTGGAATGTCTTGTTAAATTTACAAATTAAGAAAATGAATAGTAAAAAGTTTGCAGAAGTTTTTTTAATTGATAACACGCGAAAACGGTTCAGCACCATCGGTTCAACATCAAATCCCAACATTTCGGAGTATCTTTGGAGTTATTAGATGACATTCGTCAACAATTCGTCATCTCAGTTCTTCCAGATACACCAGTTTTGTTGCGTGGGTTTTGCTTTCTAAGCACCCCAGAGGAAAAAGTCGAACAGAGTCAAGTCTGGACAAAGGCCGGCCTCTTCATAGAACCTCTTCTCCCAATCCATTGTTCTGAAACTCCTTGTTTCTTACCAACCTAACACGTCGTGCATAAGAGTTCCTTCTTGTTGGAACACTAGTTGCCTGTTTTGATAGTGACATCATGTTCAACAATGTCATTGAGTGAGGGAGAAACAGAACTCTCCAGTAATTTCTAATACGTTTCTCCTGTCAGGGTGCCATTAAGTGAACACAACTAATTGTCCCCCAAAAACATGTGCCCAAACATTTATTTTTTGGGAAGTTTGAGTGTAGGCAGCGTGAAAAATTCTGGGATTATTACCTACAATTGGTAATAATCCCAAATTTTGTTTTGAATCATAGCCGTCACTGGGAGGCTATGATGACGATTGGTTGTAGAGTTTTAGAAAAAAGTACTATCGCCTGCATAGCGGATATTGAATGGACATTTTTCGTTAGCAACTTCGATGTGTGGATCACATTCATATTCATATTCAGTCGGAACCTTGCAAATTGATATAAAATGTCCTTGCCAACATGGTTGTGCAAATGTCGTCCATTGAGCCAACCCGCAGTACGGTTAGCACACTCATCGTTGTTGAGATTAAGGAAAATTATTTCTACTGTTCTTTCTATAGATTACACCATTGTAAAATAAATTATTCCAGTTTTTTAAAGTTATTGACTTTTGTTGAAGATATTGAAAATTATTGGGTGACTAATATTTCAACCCTTCACTGCAATAACTGTGACAACAACTCAAAAGCGCAACTCAGCACAGTGTTACCCTTGCCCAAACTGTGGAGATATTTTATCTCTTCGCTTTAAATGTAGTGTCTAATTTAAATTCCCATTCGTCCCCAATTCCAAATCGCCTTTTTCAACCTCATATGCTCATATGCTCATATGATAATTTTTGCAGCAAAAATAAACTTTAATTAGTCATTTTACAATCAACATTAACTATTTCCCATTGTCTTAATTTGCAATTTTGACAAAGCATTGCACTTGTTGGCGAATTAGTCATATTTGAATAAATCTAATTTTCCAAACTTTTGCGGCGTCTAACTGTCCCCGATTAGGATGTTGATGTGAAACGAGCAAGTATACATTCATTATGTGTTTTTCTCGAACATAAAATTTAGGTTTTCAAAAAAATTTCTCTTGGAGGAACCGTGTAGAATCTTCTAGAGAAAGTCGAAACTTCAAATATAGAACTGGGGTATTTTGTTGGAGATACCGCTGGGATTTGTCGTCGAGACTTATCGAGTAGTCAACGTAACACCCCGATTTAATTTTGTTATAGCGTCTTATATGCCCTTCTCAGGGACGTGAAAATGTCAT
This sequence comes from Dendroctonus valens, assembly GCA_024550625.1. Lineage (NCBI taxonomy): Eukaryota > Metazoa > Arthropoda > Insecta > Coleoptera > Curculionidae > Dendroctonus > Dendroctonus valens. The sequence goes on from JAJTJO010000814.1 coordinate 720,308, forward strand.
TATACTGCAAAATGGAAATATATTTTAGTATACGAGGTACTGAAAGTAAATATTAGAAAAGAGAATGGCATAGTGCTTCTACATATTTTTGCTAAACTATACCTGATTGTTAAATTCAGCCAAACTTTTTATCCACATAAGAAACAATAATTTGCCATAGAGCCATTTTGTACATCAATATTTCCAGGTCTATAGCCGATGATTTCATATCGTAGTTTCCCACCGCATCTATTAATAACAAAATTTGCTTATTCTTAGATCTTAATATAAACATTCTCTTTATGCCACTGAAATCGGGAATTTGTCTCGATCATGTTTCATCGGAAGGTGGAAGACGAACGAAATGTTTATAATATAAATTCTAGTCCGGTAATAACTTTTGTAAACAGATTTTCGTGAATTGCTCATTGCTGTAAGCCGACAAAATTTAACACCGCTTGTACGAGTACCAATTCCACTTGAATTTAATGAGCTAACGGTCGAGATAAATCAGAGAGGTTACATCTTACACTTTAGAAGGGAATTCTAAATATTTTGGGAAATTCCCAGGATTTTTTTCGGGATAATGAAGCAGTCAAAACAGTTAGGTAAACGATGGCACGATGTACTTTAAGAATTAGTTTCGAAAGTTCATCCTGATCAGTTGAAATATGCCAACCTGGCGTTGTGCTGTCCACAACACATTTTTCACTAGATGTTGCATACAGTGATTCTCTCGCATGGGTTATCGATTAAGGGCCGAATTCAAGAACACCACTCATATGTAACTCATCTGAACTCCAACTTTCATTCATCCGCCACTCACGTTAGTGTCAGATTAGTGGTCCCTAACTGAGGCCAACTTTCGGTATTCAAAAACGACACTAATGTCGTGTGTGTTCAAAGAAAACAGTTTTAGTAGGTTATGTTCTAATTAATTGAATAACTTATTCCGGTTTCATAACCACAGTTCAGGTTTTTTTTCACGCGTTCCGTTAAGGGTTTTTGAAGGAATAAGTACGTTTTTAAAATATATATTGTTTATTATCGATATATAACCAGATGAGTGATAAACGCAGTGATATATCGGGTTCTGAAAAACAATTTCAGAATGGCAGAATGTTCGAATAGCCATTGCCAAAGAAATTCTAAAACAAGATGAAGTGAAAACAAAAAGATTAGAGGAAAATAAGCAAATTTAGAATAATTTGGTGTTTTACTATGTTTTACTAAGGAAATCTTTCAGTTTCCTCCATAATTATACTTTCATCGATATCCTGGTTGGTGTCAATGGCAATATTATGAAGCACCGCTATAGTAGCAATAATTCTGGTGGTATGTCGTAATGACGTTTGCAAGCACTTTGCTAAATACCTACAACGATCTTACCATACACCAAAAGCGCGTTGAATAACATTCCATGTTAAAATATGTGCGTTGACATATCGCTGCTCGGCTCCTCTTATCGGGTTTTTTATTGGAGTATATGTACATATTCTGGACATAAGCACTATCTCCCAATAAAATCCCTGGTAAGCTGCTATTTTCCAATCGCATTCATGAAGAACTGCTATCATGTAATCTGTAAGTTTGGTCCAGCTGCAGCATGCACGTTTAGAGATGCCCATCCTTTCCTATTTCTGTACAGTTTGATCAGTGCAACATTTGATCAACCTGGGCTTGCTATTTCAATGTGTTATTTCAATGTGTGTACCATCTATACACTCAATCACGCCAGGAAAACTTGCAATTTGATGAAACTGTCGGATTTTAATTCGTTGAAATGCACCAAAATAATACTTGTACGCTATAAGTGGACGAAAAGCAACACTAATTTCTCACTAAATTATGGTACTTAAAGCGCAAGTATTCAATTCAAAGTTAGGGACAGTTTAGTCACTTATTAAACAACATGGTTTCTGAATACGGTTACGATGACATGAGTCTGATTTAGTGTGAGTGATGCTTAAGTGTCGTTCTTGAATTCGGGCCTAAATGGAGCTAACACAGAATACGATGAAGCCCTAGCGCATATCAAAAACACAGCACCGGGAAAAGATAAAATAAAGGCAAAACTCCTGAAAAGCCTAAGAAAAGAAAAGCTCAAGAAACACACAAACTGATCCTAACTGAATTGAACAACTGTATCAGAAATAACATAATTCCAAAAACAAGGAAAAACGGCTTAATAATCCCTATACCCAAAAATGGACTGGACAATGCACAACCGAGCAATTACAGACCAATTACACTGCTACCAGTACTTAGCGAGGTTTTTGAGTACATAATAAGGCAGCGACTGGGAAAACTGGTCGGAAAGTACATACCATCGTATCAGTTCGGATTCAAACAACAGCACTCGACTATTCACCCACTCTTCACTCTGACTAACAATATACAAACAACCCACCTAACTGACAGAAAGACAGCTTGCCTGTTTATGGACATTAACAAAGCTTTTGAGAAAGCTACTAGAAAACAGACAACTACAAGTACGAATTGCCAAAACACTGTCATTTTCTTTTCCCCTGAATAAGGGCTTCCTTAAGGATCCCCGCTCTCACCGTTTCTCTACAATATATACTGCCATGACATATACAATTACAACTTACCAGACAAAAATAAAATCGACTGATCGGCATACATATTACAATACGCAGACGACACGGCACTTATTGTACATGACAAAACTACTGAGAGAGCAGCTCAAAGACTCCAAACACTAACAAACAACACAATGACATGGTTTTATAAATGGAGAAAACACCAAACCCTTCGAAAAACCAACTTCTGCTCACAAACCACAGACTCAACGCTGACTCCCCTACAATAACTGCAGACGGCCAAACGACACAACCAAAAATCGACGTAAAATACCTTGTCATCACAATTGACCACAAACTTAAATTCACTAAACACATACGAAACATCAGGGCAGAAACAATAAAGAGAACAAAACACTTCCGATCACTAACCTACAAAGACAGAGGAATTAGCACAAACACCGTCACCAAAATATATAAAGCTATTTGTAGACCCTTGCTAGACTATGGACATATACTCATGACAAACGGAACAGAAAGGACAAAACGTTATATACAAACAACAGAACAAATTGCACTAAGACTAATAACACGAAAAGACACCCCCAAACCCACTACACAACCCCTCCACCCAACTACTATACGAACGCACAAACATGACAAAGATTTCGGAAAGACTCATACATCTACAGACAAAATGGGCAAACAACTCCTACAACTGGACCATACTGAATCCCCTTTGTCTTACAAGACCAACCAGACAATCCCGCTTTCGTTTCCCTACATCAACGCTACTCGAACACTTACAAACGCAACTGACTACTGGACAATAAAATAATTTTTTCTTGTCATTAGAATTGGAAAGTTTATTTAATAAGATTATTAACCTAGAATAAGAGAATTTTCATCTTTGTTTTTTATTTAGATTAAGACTACATGTATTAAACAAGGGCAGAAAGACCGATAGGTCGATAGCCCTTTTTAGAAATAAAGATGTTTACTACTACTGGAGCTAACAACCAAAATTAAGAATTGTTACTATGTTACTAACATTCAACATTTTGTCATTTAACAAAATAATTTACACTATAACGTTTTCTTTTAACAAATTTTTAGTGAAGAGTTTGGGTATACTAAAGCAAACACTATTAAGGGAAAATAAACTAATTGTTTTGTTTTTAAGATTTGTTACATGGTGTCCCAGTTTTCATGTCCGGATATCTTTTATCAGGACTTCGGGCATTTTAAGACGTGTTTGCCATATAAACATAGGTCTGTTTTCTTTTCATTTGTGATATATAGGGTGAAGTAAGAAACGGTTTAATTTTTCTATATCCGTACTATTCAAGTAATTCTAACCAAAATTGACACACAGAGTTCATTAAAAACCATTTTCCAAAAATGTTTATCAAAAACATTACTTTTATTGTTACCAAAAAAAATTATCCAAAAGATAAAAAATGTGATTGTCTATCCATACCTGAAGTTCTGATCATACAAACTTGGACACCCATTATAGTAATCTTTGAAGTCTTTCAACTACAAAGGCCCATAATCCATCATATATTTATTGGCAACCCAATTTGATGCAAAAGCTAGATATGCAGTGTCTTCTTACGCAGGTGAATATTCTGTCGCACAGAACCACCGGGACAGAAGGATTATAATGCTACTATTGTACTAATCACACCGTATAAGTTATCAGTTTTTGTATTGAAAATCGAACACTAGATCGATTTTTTTTCATATAGCGTCAACCTTAAACCTTGTACTGCTGTTTCGGGTCGATAAACCATTGGAAAAATCTTACCCAACATTACCTTACCAAGACGCGTGTCTTGTAGATAGAAACAGAAGAAACTTTTCACTATAAATCCGAATCGATCGATTTGTTTTTCGCCGTCATATTTTCGTTATGTGAACAGTTTAATATATTTGGTCCTAACAAAATTTTCGGTTTTAGTAATCACTACAGGGGAGGGATATAACATAAACGTTCCAGGTTTTTGGCGTCACCAGCAAAAGTCAGGCAGGTTTCGAACCTATTAATTCTCATCGGCCCCTGGGCTTCGCTTGCAAGTGACACATGCAAAATCCGGTACTTTAAAGGGTAATAAGGAAACACTCGAAAAGGAAATGTCGTCGTCATCATATAGTTAACTCGTATGAGTCTATACGTGCATTAAATATAAAGAATTCACATGGTAAGACCACGTTCATGGATGCCTTTAATTAAAAAACATAAACTTTAATATAGTTATTAAGAAATTTTATGTTGCTTTTGACGCGTTCTTTAGTATTTTTCAAGGGGTCAGAGCTGTTCAGTTGGTCAACTATATTTCATACACGAGGATAAAATGCTATCCAAACAGTGGAGTGTTCGTTCAAGACTCACATGCATCAAGTCAAAAACGAGCAATCCAGGAAGCAACGCAGAATTTATAAACGATTAGAAGCACTTTATACAGTGTGTCCAGTATAAAATGATGTACATGGGGATATTGGAAACCGTTAAAGATACAGAGTGGACCAAATGGGGAAACAGTTGCGCAATCAAGTGCCTATAAATGATCTGTCATCAACTTCTTTGAACTCGAAATAGCAACGGATATACAGGGAAAAAAAGGAAAAAGTGCGTTTTATAAAATCCTTCATATCGTGTTTATTATAAAAGATACAATAATGAAAATTTCAGGGTGGGGGTAAGAAATGAGTGTGAATTTGAAAATAAAGTAAAAAATAATCTAGACCCACTATGTTCAATGAGGCCGAAGTCAACTTTTCTTTCTCTTATGGGCGCCATATTGAATTTCTTGATTTTTAAATTCCCCTTTAAATATGCTCTTCAACCATGTATAACATGTTTATGTTCGGTCAAGATAAATAATTAAAATTAACAAAATTAAGATTTTATGGTAGTAGGCATTGATATTGCTCTTCAATTTCCCCATAGTGACGTTCGTTGTCTGTTTTAATTACCTAGGTAACTGTCAAAGTAGAATTTATTGTTAGTGTCAAGTGTTTGTAATTAATTGTGTGTTTCAAAATGAATCACTTTTCAAATTATGAAAAATACGATATGTTGGAGTGTTTTATTCTCTGTCGTCGAAATGAAGCGAAAGCTGAAGAAATGTATTTAAATAAATATCCAGAAAGGCGACAACCTGGTAGAACTATGTTTAGGCGTCTGAAAGACAACCTTGTAGCTTACGGGAGTTTTGCTAAGGTAAAGAAAAACAAACTTCCAGACGAAAATAAAGAAAATTTGGTAATGCAAAGCGTGGTTGAGACACCTCGTACGTCTTTACGTCAAATTGAAGCCACAACAGGTATTGCGGGGTCAACGGCGAATAGTATTTTAAAGCGTCATAAATATCACCCCTATCGTGTACGGCCCTGCCAGGGACTCCAGAATGGCGATGCGATTAGAAAGAATGGCATTTTGTCAGTGGTTTATTCAAAGAAATAACGAGATACCAAACTTTTCCTGAAAAGTCCTTTGGTCAGATGAGAGCCAATTTACTAAATGTGGACTATTTAATCGTAAAAATACCGTTTTATTGTCAGATGAAAATCCACGGCTAGTTCGTCAAGTTAGGCACCAAATTAGGTTTGGATTTAACGTCTGGTTAGGTATTGTGGGTACCCACGTGATTGGACCATTTTTTTTTAATGAGACTTAAATTCCGAGAGGTATTTGAACTTCTTACAAACTAACGTAGAGGAAGCACTTATGGATGTTCCAGTAGCTACCCTGTAAAACTTGTATTTCCAACAAGACGGCGCGCCGCCACATAATGGATTTTTTTTAGAGAATTTTTTAAGAAAAGAAGAGAATTTTTAAATCACGAATTTCCCAACAAGTGGATAGGCAATCTGGGACCAGTAAGATGGCCTCCGAGATCCCCTGACATAACACCGCTTGATTTTTTTGCATGGGGTTTCATCAAAAATGTGGTATACTGTAGGTCATACGAAACCGAAGAGGAGCTGAGACACGCTGTTATAGAGGCTGTTAACAGAATTACCTCAGAAATGATCAGAAAACCCTGTGAAGCAGTAATGAGACGATGTATGTTGTGCGTGCGAGAAAACGGTTAAAAAGCGGCTTATTTGAACACCTACTTTAGTCCTAAAATGTTACTTGTTCTTTTGCAGTGTTCGATCTATGATCAATAATAATTTAAAGTAATAATTAATAGAAATATTAATGCCTACTACCATAAAATCTTAATTTTGTTAATTTTAATTATTTATCTTGACCGAACATAAATATGTTATACATGGTTGAAGAGCATATTTAAAGGGGAATTTAAAAGTGCAGAAATTCAATGTTGCGCCCATAAGAAAAACAAAAGTTGACTTCGGCCTCATTGAGCATAGTGGGCCTAGATTATTTTTTACTTTATTTTCAAATTCACGCTCATTTCTGACCCCCACCCTGAAAATTTCGTTATTGTATCTTTTATAATAAACACGATATAAAAGATTTTATAAAACGCACTTTTTTCTTTTTTTCCCTGTTTATCCGTTGCTATTCCGAGTTCAACGAAGTTGATGACAGATTATATATAGGCACTTGATTGCGCAACTTTTTCCCATTTGGTCCACCCTGTAACTCTAACGGTTTCCAATATCCCCATGTACATCATTTCATACTGGACAGACTGTATAGAATAATATAAGACCTTTCCATAGAATAGAGAAAATCCACATCTACGAGAAAAACTTTCAACCTTTATACAAAAAAAGTCTGAAAATGTATAATGAATATCAGTAGTAGTAGTAAACATCTTTATTTTTAAAAAATGCTATCGACCTATCGGTCGTTCTGCCCTTGTTCAGTACACACAGTCTTAATCTAAATAAAAAAACAAAGATAAAAATTCTCTTATTCTGGGTTAATAATCTTATTAAATAAACTTTCCAATTCTAATGACAAGAAAAAATTATTTTATTCTCCAGTAGTCAGTTGCGTTTGTGTGTGTGTAGTTGGTTTTGGGGGTGTCTTATTTGTGTTATTAGTCTTAGAGCAATTTGTTCTGTTGTTTGTATATAACTCATTCCAATGTATTCCTGGGTTTTCAGTCAATTTTATTGTCACTAATTATGGTGTTAGGTGATGAGCCCTGCGTTTCGTCCCGGGTCTACCTATTGGACTCGTCAGTAAGGCTTAGGTAGACCCTGCCTTATACGCCGGACATCGGTTATACGCGTTCGGACGTAAATGAACCGAGCCGGTGTAGATTTTGTGCGGTGAGATGTTGGCAACCCGTGTTGCCGATGCTGCCACTCGTTCCATTCTGCTTTTTTTTCAAAAAATTTTTTCAAAAAACACCATAATTAGTGACAATAAAATTGACTGAAAACCCAGGAATACATTGGAATGAATTAAAGTACAGTCAGGAAAAAGAATATACAAAAACGAAGTTTGTATATAACGTTTTGTCCTTTCTGTTCCGTTGTTCATGAGTATATGTCCATAGTCTAGCAAGGGTCTACAAATAGCTTTATATATTTTGGTGGCGGTATTTGTGCTGATTCCTCTGTCTTTGTAGGTTAGTGATCGGAAGTGTTTTGTTCTCTTTATTGTTTCTGACCTGATGTTTCGTATGTGTTTAGTGAATTTAAGTTTGTGGTCAATTGTGATTCCAAGGTATTTTACGTCGTTTTTTGATTGTGTCGTTTGGCTGTCGGCTGCAAGCTGTCTTTCTGTCAGTTAGGTGGGTTGTTTGTATATTGTTAGTCAGGGTGAAGAGTGGTGAATAGTCGAGTGTTGATGTTTGAATCCGAACTGATACGATGGTATGTACTTTCCGACAAGTTTTCCTAGTCGCTGCTTGTACTGAGAGTAATGTAGTAAGTACTGGGAGTAATGTAATTGGTCTGTAATTGCTCGGTTGTGTATGGTCCAGTCCATTTTTGGGTATAGGGATTATTAAGCCGTTTTTCCATGTTTTTGGAATTTTGTTATTTCTGATGCAGTCGTTCAATTCAGTTAGGATCAGTTTGTGTGTTTCTTGAGTTAGGCTTTTCAGGAGTTTTGCCTTTATTTTATCTTTTCCCGGTGCTGTGTTTTTGATATGCGCTAAGGCTTCATCGTACTCTGTGTCTGTGATCAGTTTGTGTGTATAGTTTGGTGAGCTGTTGAAATAGTTCAAGTACCAGTCGGTGATCAAGTTCCAGTTGTCATTGTCGAAGTTAGGGTTTGTCGATATGCTGAAGGCCTTTTGATAGTGTCTGGCGAACGCGTCAGCTTTCTCTTTGTCTGTGTACCGTTCTATTCCGTTTTCGTCAATTGTGTCAGTAGTTCACTCCAATATATTCCTGGGTTTCAGTCAATTTTATTGTTTATTATTTAAAATGTTACAAATACGTTTCGGTGTCTTTCTCCACCATCATCAGTTTGTCTAAAATATACATTTACAGTTATTATTAATTTATATAAAATTTTCCATCAAAATTCACACATTAAAATACAAATCACACACATATTAAAAAGTACATCAAGAACATTGGTTTTCAGGTGATGAGTCAGGACAAACATATCTGGGAAAAGACTAGAATCTATTGTTTAGAGATTTAAATTTAATTTTAACTTACGTGTATAGTTGTTTACACCTTAAGAATGTTAAGGTCAAGAACGTAACTGGTCACTGAATTTTCCATATTTTACTCGATATCAAGCGAGCGAAACAAAAAAAACTGTTTATCTTTCGCCTTTTCTTTGCATTGCAGGAATTGCTTGGCAATTCCTCAATATCAGGTGTATTTATTTCATTTACTTGGTCTTATCAGTTCATGCATGCGATCATTTAATTAGTGTATGATACACAGAGCTAAGATTGTCTGTGTCTGATCTGAAATTCATTGCATTGTGATGTTTTTTAACTTGTATCATTTCATGGATTCTTCTCTTATTATAGTTGTCCTCATTGATCAATATTTGTGTGTTATCGAAATCAAAATCATGCAACTTTTGTTGTGCATGTTGTGCTAATGCTGTTGCAATGCAACAGCATATACAAAACAATAGATTCTAGTCTTTTCCCAGATATGTTTGTCCTGACTCATCACCTGAAAACCAATGTTCTTGATGTACTTTTTAATATGTATGTGATTTGTATTTTAATGTGTGAATTTTGATGGAAAATTTTATATAAATTAATAATAACTGGAAATGTATATTTTAAACAAACTGATGATGGTGGAGAAAGACACCGAAACGTATTTGTAACATTTTAAATAATAAACAATAAAAAATAAATAAAAAAACACACGAACTGTGGTGAACCTGAGCAGTCACTCACTAACGCCTGCGGAGCAATCCGTCTTAGCCAAAGGAGGAAACTTTGCTATTAGCCCGAGAACGATACCAATAGAGGAAATTATCGCGAACACCGAAACAGCATTGCAAGGGCTCCCAGAACAAACGGCAAATGAAATACGTCTGGAAACCGCTCAAATCCTACGAAAAGCGAGACCACCACCAAGCAACTTAAGCAGAGAAGAACAACATGCCCTCAAGGAAATACGAAGGAACACAAGCATTGTCGTACTGCCAGCTGACAAAGGAAACGCTACAGTCGTCATGAACAGAGAGCAGTACGAACAGAAAATCCAAAACTTATTGGACCCAGTCACTTATACGAAGCTCAAAAAAGACCCGACTCAAGCCAAGCTCAGAAACATCAACCGCCTGATCAAAATATCTTCAATAGACGAGAACACCAGGAAGAGGATTATTAAGTCAGAAGCCCTCCCCCCGCGTTTGTATGGATTACCGAAGATTCACAAGGAAGGAATACCACTAAGACCAATCGTCAGAGCCCCGGGATCACCAATGAACACGGAAACATACATCAAGGATTCCAAATATTTCATTGAGAAGATCCAAGACCTCAGACTGGAACCTACGGATATGCTGGTCAGCTTCGATGTTGTATCTCTATTCACAAAGGTACCCTTGGACGAATCAATAGGATTAGTGGCGGAGCTATTCGAAGAGAGTACAACAAATCTGTTCAAGGCTTGTCTAAAGGGCAGCTACTTCCTGTGGAATGGAGATTACTACGAGCAAAAGGAAGGAGTAGCCATGGGAAGCCCACTTAGTCCGGTGGTGGCGAATCTATTCATGGAGAAGTTTGAGAAAGCAGCGTTGAACACCGCACCCCTTAAACCAACGATCTGGTACCGATATGTCGATGACACGTTCGTGCTATGGAGGCATGGACGCAAAAACCTGGACATGTTCCTCGACCATCTAAACAAACAGCACCCAGACATCCAATTCACCATGGAAGTTGAACAAAACAACCAACTGGCCTTCCTGGATGTTTTGGTGTCTAGACAGGGAAATCGTTTGGACCACAAGGTATATCGAAAAGCCACTCACACAGACAGATATCTTCACAAGCTATCTAACCACCATCCGAGTCAGAAGCAGGGAATCATTAAGACTCTCACGGATAGAGCCAGAAAAATATGTGGACCACAACATCTAACAACGGAACTACAGCACTTGGAAAAAGTTTTCTTCAGAACGGATATTCCCAGTTGGACATCAAAAAAGCTGTAGGAGTGGGACGTGCTGAAAAAAGTGAGTCTACTCTGAAAGCTTTCCTGCCCTATGTTCCCAGGGTTACGGACAGAATTGGGAGGCTCTTGAGGAAACACAACATAAGAACGGTCTACAAGCCCACAACAAAGATCCGAGAATGTCTAGGGTCAGTTAAAGACAAAAGACCTCACCTAGCAACTGCGGGAATCTACCGGATTCCATGCTCCTGTGGAAGCGTCTACACAGGAACTACTAAGAGATCGGTTGCGACAAGATTAGAAGAACATCGACGGAATTGCATACTTGGACATGTGGAGAAGTCGGCAGTGGCGGAACATGCCCTCAGCGATGGAACACACAACATATATTTCGGAGAGGCACAGGTCCTGGCCACGACAACAAGGTATCGCCCCCGACTAATACGAGAAGCCATTGAAATCTACAAACACGACGACAATTTCAACAGAAAAGAAGAGACAATGGCGCTGAACAGGATATGGTTTCCAGCACTCACCAACGCAAAAACAGCAAGAAAAAACAACAGCTCAGGACAGGAGAGAGAATCATGTACACCGGAGGATAGCAACAGCCAACAGAATGCGCAAGCTCCGATGACACAGGCCACGTCATCACAAACCACGTCATCGCGACCGGTGCATAAATACGGACTGCGCCCGAGGAATCGCATCAGAACAGTGTAAGCGTTCAAGCAAACCACTTCTGAAGATGCAAGCCACACGTGCTTGCGAAACGTCAAGAAGAAATTCTACCGAACGACGGCCTAAAAACCCGAAAAACCCACTTGTTTCAAGGAATGGCCTCGAAAGTCTATCTCTTTTGATAATAAACAATAAAATTGACTGAAACCCAGGAATATATTGGAGTGAATTAAAGTATAGTCAGGAAAATATACGAAACGATGTGTCAGTAGTGTTAGTTTTTTTGTATTGCGCTAGTTTCTTAATTTTTCGCCAGTTTATTTTGCCTTTGTCTTTTTGTATTTCTTTACATGTTTCTAGCCACTTGTCTTGTCGGTATTGTCCAATCAAGGTTTTAATGTTTCTGTTGAGTTGGTTCAGTGTCTTTTTTAGGTCGTTATTTTGAGTGTTTGTATATAGTCTGTACAGTTCTCTCTTTTGTTTTATGAGTCTCAGTATGAATTTGGGTAGTGTATGTCGGTAGAAAGCATTTTTTATTTCCGGGGTAAATTTTCCTATGGCTAGTGAAAGTTGTTGTTGTATGGTTTCTATTGAAATGGGCTGTGCTTGCGAGTGAATGTAGTCATGTATATGTTGTTTCACTTTGTCTATGTCAGTCTTTGTTAGGTTTAACTTTTTCTCTATAGGAGGTGTACTGGAGGTAGGTTGCGTATGTTATGAATATCAATTGTGTAACAAACTGCTTTTGCAGCTTTAGGAAAAAAACTATTATGTGTTTAACATACAGATTTTTGAATTTTCAATTACTTTCTAGCGCTACCAGTTTTACTAGCGTAGCATTGAAATAGTTCACATCCATTCATTTGCATATTTGCACGTTCGTTTACAGCCATTCGCTTCTAGTTTGGTGTTGAAACAATTCCATTCTCAGTTTCTTGATCACCTGATGGTGCCATGTCGAATTCTATTGCTTTATTTACATAAGTACAGGTGGATTAGAGTAATTCTGGTGCGACAGCTATTTGTGCTTTCGAGGGAAATACGAGACAATTGCGACCACATTTTTCACATTTATTTGCAGTACAAATTAACGCTTGAAGATTCCAGTTTCAGTTTTATTAATATACAAATATTTTCTAATGATCCTAATTTCGATCAGAATAGGTTTTGTACAGCCAAACATCCAATTCCTTTTGTTTTTCAAAAATATGCCGTTGTATATGATTGTTTCTATTACATTTGAAATGCACCTCGGACATATATTTTCTGTAAATTATTGTGGAAAATACAGATAAGCTACCTTTTTCCTGAGAGACTGCACACTACAATCTAAGATATAACTCTGATATCTAACAACTTAAAGAGCAATATAATCGAATTTTTCACCGTTCGGTATTTGAGCCACTATTTTTCTATAAAGAGAATATTAAAATGTATGTTAGTCAGTGGCACAGCTGTTCGGCTCAAAGTATTACATTATTGTTAGTTAGCATTGGTTTTTAAATCTGTCTTATAGCTACGGCAAAACCCAAATAATCCTGAAATGCAAATACAAAAGACATATAAATGAACCAAACAAACAACCATAAATGATTCAGACTACCCGTTTCTTTAAGTTGTCGTCCAATATTCGCCAAATGTTTGATGGTTTGGAATTCTGCGGTTTGGATATTTGTTAACATGCCCTGATTGATGGATGATGATTTGCTAGCATGAACCTCATACGTCCATTTCCTTAATAAAAACCGAACCTAAACGAAACCGAAAATAATAAGTAAATACAGTAAACTTCGTAAAATTTTTTGTACAGAAATTGTAAGTTTAACGAACATTTTACAAGAGGCAAAAAAGTTTCAAAATTATATCAGCTAGTAGCGGAAAATTTTGGCTATTATTTGTACAGGGACTAACAAAAATACAAACATTTATTAACGACCCCGGCATCATTTTTAATATTTCCACGCATTAAAAAATATCACGCTTACGTCAAAACCAGGTAATTTATGTAGTGATCGTTGATTACAAAATTAGTGAAAATCGATATAGGCGCTTAGAAATTATTTGTAAAAAACGATATTAAATTGAGAACTTCGGCGCCCAGCAGCAAAATGAAGCAACATTGGATATAGGTAAGTTTGTTTAAGTGTAGTGTTTAAGTCATTTCAGGAACACCCTGGATAGGTACTACTTTTCTGGATACAAATATGAATGGGTTCTGGATAAAAATAGGGCGCTTTTTTATGCTCCTTCAGCTTACTAATAGCAAATTGAGTCTGGCCAATTAATGTTTTAAATAGCGTTATTAAATGCTGAAGGAAATAATATTGATCAAACTGGTGCAGAAATTAATACGCTTTCAATTTGCTTAATTAAAACACACTTGCGTAAAATTTAGAAATTTTATATTTGCAATAAAATTCTATTCTCCTGGGTCTGATTTAAACCATTGACAAAATTTCAGTTAAATGACCTCGAATAGTATGATTTTTACTATAATCATAATCATAAACATAACATGTACCTGCAAAAACTTCCAGTTTAAAAGAGTTAAAAAAATTAACAATAATATTATGTCTCAATTCATAAACTTTTTTCTATTACTGGCTTATTGGAAATAAGGAGTTTGGTCTGTGTATGCTCTTAACTTATATTAAGTTAAAGTAATAAAATCCATTTTAAGGGTTGCTTAGGGTTAACTCTAGCCCTGAGCTCTGTCCTTCACATTTTTGTACTTATTGAACCGAAAATATATCACGCCATTTCAAAATTCTGAATAAATCCATTAATTTTATTGCCTTTTAACGTCGGAAATTTAGGACCAAATATATTTATTTGAAAACCAAAAACTAAAATGAATTTTCAGTGTTCGTCGAATGATGTCAAATTTGGAGCCATTGTTCAAGTTGAAATAATCGAAAGGAAAGGTCTGCACTGCAATTCACTTAATAAATATGATAATAAATGCGTAAATCATAACCGATAATTGATGAATTGCTTAGGTTAACTGTAAAATTATCGAAAAAATCTCCTTGATTATGCTTAACATTTAAGAAATACTGCTGTAATTTATTAGGCGAAAATTTATTATTGCAAAGTTTAGTCATTCGAATGTTTCAAACCGGTTCAAATAAGTTGACTCTTCTAGAATTATGAGGGCAATTAGAACTTAACAAGCTACAGTAAAGTCTGCCTAAAACTGGAATGTTAATAAATTTTGCAAGATGCATAGGAAGTTGAACATTGGATAAATATTCTGCAGTTAATTTCAACAGGTCAACAAAATCTTAAACATTACTGTGGCGGATTCGTAGTCATCAGTTCATGCAAGCAACATTATTTTGCTTTTAGCGCAAGCGAGATACCCGAAAGAAAAACAAAAATGGGATATCGTGTACATATCCTGCCAGGGTAGGAAAAGAAATAGCACAAAAAGAAAGAAAATTGCATCACAGCAGAGACAAAGAAACTCATAAAGAAAAGGCGGAACATGAGCAAAGAAGGGAAGAAGAAATCAATAGAATACGTAGAAATGAATAAGACCATCAGGAAAATGATAAAAGAAAACAAAAGAAAGAACCAAGAAACAGAAATAGAAAGAGTTAGAGAAAACAACAGGAATATGAAATGCTGAAGATCAACATTAGGTAGATATGAGATAACTAAAATAAAAGACATGAACGGCGTAGAAACCAATATTAAAGAGGATATCATAAATATCACACAACTATTTTATACAGAACTATATCAAACAAAAAGGAAACCACCGGAAGAAAGCATAAAACAACTTCAAAATTAAATAAAGCACGTAAACTCAGAGCGGAAATAAAGAGCGGCAATAAAGAGGACACTGAAAGAAATGAAAAATAACAAAGCACCTGGAAAAGGCGGATACCAATCCAAAGAACAGGCTGGCTTCGGAAAGGGTTTCAGCACGATCTAGCACCTATTAACAATGAAAATCCTAATAGAAAGAGCCAACGAATATCACATCCCACTATATATTGCGTTTATCGACTTCGAAAAGGCTTTTGATAGTGTTGGATACTGCGCAGTGAAAAGCTCGCTAATTAATAGCAGAATAGACTACAGATACACAGACCTAATAACCAACATGCATGGCGAAGCAACAACAACAATTACAATCCATGAGGGAACAAGACCAATACACATAAGAAGAGGTGTCAAACAGGGCGAAACAATATTACCTAAACTTTTTTACCAGGCCCTAGAGGATGTTTTTAAAAATATATACTGGGAAGAAAAAGGTATTAAAATATGTGGACAACAACCTGAACAACCTAAGATACGCGGATGATGTCGCCTTGATAACAGATAGGAAAGAAGAAATGAAGGAAATGCTGTTAGAAATGGACACAGCAGCTAAAAATATAGGTATTAATATGAACTACGCCAAAACTAAAACCATGGCGAACACTGATGCAGAAGCATCACAATCAGAACAGAGCAAAAAGAATCGATGAACACATATATCTGGGACAAATAATTAAACTCAACAAAGAAAACCAAACAGCACAAATCAAGAGTCGAGTTAGATTGGGTTGGGCAGCATTCACCAAAATGAGCTACATCCTAAAAAATTAAAAATATCCAGAATACCTCCAAACCAAAGTATATAATCAATGTGAACTCCCTGTCCTCACCTATGGAATCCAAACATAGACACTTACACAGAAAAACATGGATAAAGTAAAAAAAGCACAAAGATCAATGGAAAGACAAATGTTACATGTAAAACTGA
This sequence comes from Dendroctonus valens, assembly GCA_024550625.1. Taxonomy (NCBI): domain Eukaryota; kingdom Metazoa; phylum Arthropoda; class Insecta; order Coleoptera; family Curculionidae; genus Dendroctonus; species Dendroctonus valens. Next base: position 736,808 of record JAJTJO010000814.1, read on the forward strand.
TAGATATAAAGAGAAACGATTGGATAAGAAATAAAACGTAAGTAAGAGATGTTAGAAAAAAGATAGCAAAATTAAAATGGCAATTCGCCGGTAATAATATCAGATAAAAAGACGAACGATGGAACAAATGCATTCTAAACTGGAGACTATGGGAAAATAAAAGAAGTAGAGGAAGACCCCAAATGAGGTGGACAGATGACCTGAAGATGCACTCTGGAACTAGATGGATGAGCATGACGACAAACACGGAAGAGTGGAAAATACTGGGAGAGGCCTATGTCCAAAGATGGACCGAAAACGGCTAATTAGATAGATAGATAGATAGATAGATCCTTCCAGAAATAATCGAGCATAGGCGTCGAAACTTCCAATGTGGACAACTTCAAATTGTACAAATTTTATATTCAATAATGTTTTTGAATATTTTCTAGGACCTTATAAAATATTTGCGATATTTCACTTGATCTGAAATGACGAGTTATTAATGTTCTGACTAATTCCCTAATTAAAACTTTTTCTATTTACTTTAAACGCATGCTTACCTCATGCGTGAAAGTTAAATCCCAAACACCTTACAGTGATCAAAGCAATATATTTGAATAAGAAATATAAATTAGTCGGAACATCTGGGCTCAAATGCACGTATTGATTTTGCTGTTCACTGAATGCTCGTAATAATTTTAGTAAACACACCACTGCTCTTTAAATAACTTTGAATATAGGCGAAAAAGATTTTTGAAGTAACAGTCTGATTTATTTCCTGTTTTCGATAACTAACAATGCCCACTAACAATGATGCGCATTGGGATAGCGACCATGAAGTTGCGAGCACTTTACAGCTGCTATAAGGCAAACTTCGATCAACACTATTTCCTCATATGGTCTGGAGAAGTTCGTTTACTACTGGAATTACAAAATGGTTCACTTTGGATTGATTCATTTCTGCACAATTCTTCATTGTCGAGTTTATCGCCGTTAATAGATCTTAGTTGAACAAGTAAGCTCTGTCACCATTTTTTGCATATAAAGTGTAATAGTGGTAGTGAAACTTACAATGTTTACCAGTTACTTAATTGCGTAAGTTTTTTTTGCACCCAAATAAATAAATTCTGTCTATTTCCAATGACTCAGATTTAACTGATATTTTCCGAGTTTAATGAAGTCACGGTTGTTGCAACATGTTCCTCAAACGAAACACCATGGAACGAGAATCTCATATTAATAAGCGAATTTATTTCCAGGACAAATTTAATGTGATGGTTTATAACCCAAAAGTAATTTCACTCGAGTTATTCAGAGGATCTAAAATAATTAGGCAGTTAAATTAGTGAAACGGCGTCGCAACGTTTCACGCTTGATATTGGCAAGTCCAAGTGACTGCACAAATTTTATGGACATTTAACATTTGAAGCTCGGACTGATGACATAAATAGTGATAATTCTTATTTGTTGAAAATAGAACCGTTTCCTGTCCCCGGCTACTCGTTTATTTTAGGTAATTTGCAGCGTTTCCTACAAACGGAATAGCAATTTTAATTTCCTCGCGGCGGCTGTTTTAGAATATTAAATTAAAAATATGCCTGTATTTATTTACATAACTGCTCCAAATTTCGAAACCAAAATAATTCCATCAACCAACCAAGCACATATGCCCACTATTAGTTGTGTTACGGATATTAATATCTAATGAGTTTCTCTAAAATATAGCCCAGAGAGAGTAAAATTGAATATATAGACATGTATACAGGGAGTCCACCGGGAACCACCGCGATCGATATCTGGCAAACTATAAGTAGGAGAAATTAGAAAATTGGACACTATACCGAAGTCATTGGGGGCAAGCGATCTAAAATATTTACAAGATGGCCACACTTCCGGTTATACCGGTTATACCATCTTGAAAATATTTTAGATCGCTTGCCCCCGATGACTTCGATATACTATTTCAATTTTCTCCTAATTATAGTTTGCCAGATATCGATCATGGAGGTTCCAAGTGGATACAAAGTGGATCAAGATCTTATGTAAGAACATAAGATCTACTATTTGAAGTTTTTTTAGTTCGATACTGAGACATCAGCAAAACATAATTTTCATATAAATGTAAAAAAGGAAGTTAACTTCAAGTAATTAGATAGCATAAGATAAGAAATTATGGCCAGGGATTTTTTACGGAAGCGAAAGTCCCAGTCGATCAGACTAACCAATTTTTTTACTTTTAAGACTAAAACGTTTATTGAAAATTACGTTTTCATGCTTTAATCGAGTTGTGCATCTTCCTGAAAGACCAATTTTTCCAGTATTAAATTTACCAAATCCTCCTGTGTTTTATACACTCGTTCAGGATTTCTTGTTTCGACCGTTGCGGTATTAACCAAACCCGTCATATTCTCCCTATACACCGCCGGCTCCAATCATTATAAAGCAGGTCTTTCATTTGCAGAATAAGACATATTGCTATTAAGGGTTCCTGATACCTCAAAACAAAACGGTAAGTTCTGTAAGGTCGCAGTTGTAGTTCAGAATTGTTGGACAGAGAAGACATAATCGAAAAATATGAACAACAGAAGATTGAAGAAGAAGTTGTAATGATCATTCAGGCTAGAAAATCGAAATATGAATTACTTCTGGGGCAATAGGCATAAAAAAGTTGAAGGATCAATAACGTTCAAGGTAATTTTTTTCGAATCACTTCGATTCTGCAACTCGAACTAAACAGTTAACGTTTATAGATAATAACCTCCCATAATTATAATGCCAGAAAAACTTCGATATAATATTTTTTTAAATATTGAAACCAAATGAAAAAATGTAATATATAGGGGTTTACATTAAAAAAACATATTCTACTTCAAAACTAAACAATACGCCGCCCAATTAATTTTTGTTTTCCTCTGCATTAATAAGCGTAAAAAATACTACTAGTTTGCTGACTTGGACAATTTTGTATCTTTAACAGTAACAAAGTTAGGAATGGTGGATCTTTAATTTGGTTCAGATGGTACATATATTGACGACCCAGTTAAAGTTTGCTATTTTTAGTTCGAAATGAGATATAAATCTATTCCCTCAAAAGTGTAATAATGTGATAAGCTGGGAACCGACTGGTACAAACCAGACATCAGGTAAGTCATCGATCTTTGCACGTCAGTCGTTTCAAAGACAAATCACTCTTTCGCCCGTTTCGTTACTGGGTTTGGAAATGTCGCATGAACAATGTTATGTTGAATATGGAAGTTTTAATATGTTCTCCCCAAATTGGAAAGAAATTCGTTTCCTGTGTAAAAGTTTGTGAATATTGATAAATGTGATAAATGACGTTGAAAACATGAAAGTTGGGATAAAAATAACAGTATATTTTGGTTGATAGCTGCTATTGCAAAGTACATATATTAGGATGATTTAGCGATATATCTTAGGTTGAATAAATACAAAAATTTTAAGGGTTACAGTTCGTTAGTGTTCAGGGCATAACCCTAAGCAAGCCGTGGAGTTGATTTGATGACTTGGACCAGAGGAAAATCTACTAGATGCAACTTTAGATTAAGGTCGAAAAATTAAACGTTGAGAAATCAACTCTCACTGCATATTAACCTTTGTGCCTGGTTCAAAAATATTTTTGTGCCATCATACTACCAGAAAAACAGGACACAAAGCGACGCAGTTCACAGATAAACTGAAATGCTTAGCGAACTTTGCATCTCAGTTTTTATACGGTCTTGCTTTATATTAGATCTTCAATTTTATCACATTCCCATGCAGTATCGAAGCGAGACTTATGGATTAGTTATACCCTTAGAAAAAACATATATCAACTATTCTATACAAGACTTTTTTGATAAAATAAAATTCAAGTAATATAGTTGCCTAGCTTAAAGCTGAACTGTTTTTTAGTTGAAAAAAGCACTCGCTTTAAGCTCATATGTGCAGAGATTCTATGTATTACGTCTATGGGTGATATCCAGTTCCGTTTAAATGTCCTTACCTTAGTCGAATGATCGCGAAATACTTAATAACAATTTTCATTGCTCTGATCCATTTTTATCGGATTCTTTGCATCAATCGGTTAATTAATTATTCACTACTTCACATCATTGGATATGGAAGTAAGATGTAAAAATAAGAATATTTCTTTAATATGCAGAGAGAGCTACATAAAATGCTTGTGGCACTATGAACGTGTGGCCTATTTTATTAGTTATGCTTTTACCACACATTTTCAAGCCCAAAAATCATGCATCACATTCTTAAATGACTAGATCAATCTTTCGAGAATGACGAAGGTCACATACGAATGCATCACACCACGCTGAGATAGGAACAATAAGTAATTCAATAGAGCTCAACGTCTATAATGTTTTAATTAAGACAAGCAGTGTTGAACGATAGCTGCACAATATCTTCAAACCAAATGTGACCAAGCAAAATATTGCAAAGAATAAGCTAAATATTGAAACTACGTAGTTTCGTATCATTCTCCTCGTTTTCTCTTGAGCTTTTCGTATGTGCCCTGCTGCAATATACAACACAACAATAGTCGTAAAATGCATGTTTTTATATGTTAATAACACTTAGTTTCTTGAGGCATTATAATACCACTACATATTTAAAGATACTTAGGGATGAGCTATATTCTCGACGTCATGCTCGGCAATGGTGTTACTATTTTATTTTTAAGCTCCAATTTTAATGTTTTATGAAGCATGAACATAACCTACAATTGCCTTAAGGAATGCATTTGTGTAGCTGTCGTTTTCCATTACTTTGAATATTTTGTAGAGGGGCTCCAAATTAGAATCAGTTGTCCTATTTAGCTGGCCTGTTAGTAAAGTTTATTAGATACAGTCCACGTAATTTAAAAATTTGGCGGAGTGTTATTGATTAAACAAGAAAGAAATTGAAAAAATGCTTCAAATAAAAGCTACTGATGTGCGCATGTACTATAATTGCAATCCCAAACTGTTACAAAGGGTGGCTGATCACTGCGGGGAAGGTCCAACAATATTTTTTGCCGAAGAAACTCTGTTTATTTTACTCTAAATTGGAAATAAACATTAAATTTGCAACATTTTTGTATTAAATGCCAGATATCATGAAATTTTTGTGATATTTAACACATTCCAAAATTTGCAAATTATACAGGGTGATTCAAAAGTGGCGTCATTCCTTTTAAGGGGTTATAGGGGCTCACTTGGAGAGTACGAGAAAAATATTTAAAAAAATTTTTTTCAAAATTTCTGGAAGATATTAACAATTGAAAATCGAATTTCAACTTTGTTATTAAGTATTATTTTAAAATAGTCCCATGTTTGATTGGTAGCCTTTTGAAATACTTAACCATTCGAAAAGAAAAATTACGATCTTTCCTTCAAATTACTAAAATTTTTTATATTACAAACGACCTCTTTTACAATTTTTTGATGAAAAGTCAAAGCGGCAATGATGTTTTTTGTCATTAACAGATAGTTACAGGTAGATAGCCTTTGTCAATAATAACAAGCATTTGTCAAACTGTGACTTACTTTGAAGCTCCTTTCACAAAATGTACATCAACATCGAATTTGCGGATATGCGATTAGTTATGGGGAAATGCCACAGTAACATAGCAGAAGGTGTAAGACCTTACACCAGCAAAGGGCTAGAGACACTGGACGATTGGTTCCAGGAATTGACGCAGATTGTGGACGATCTAGAGTTGCTCGGGATCCAGACACAGAGGAACAGGTATTGGAGATAATTGCAGCAGAGCCTTCCAGGAGTGCTCGGAGCATTGCACGGCCACTGACACTTTCTCAGGCACCGAATAATTGTCCCGATAACTCCCCAGAGGAAGGGCCACATTCCTACCATGTATGTAAGATACACAGGACACAAGGACACATTAAATCTCTGATCTTCCGAACACCGGTACAAATTGAGCAGGAGTTAATTAACCGAATACGAGAACCTGCTCAAAAGGTAATCCCAGACTACGGCGAAGATTGCACAATAAAGTGATTGGGGAACAAAGATATTTGGAGTTATACGGGCAGAACTTCCTCAACCTCTTGTGATTTAATAACTTAATTGTATGTTATTTGATTAATATTGATCATTGATTCAAAAGAAATTCCTGGGTTCCAGTCAATTTTATTGTTTATTATTTAAAATGTCACAAATACGTTTCGGTGTGTTTCTCCACCATCATCGGTTTGTCTCAAATACACATTCACAGTCATCATTAATTTAAAAAAAGTTCTATCAAAATTCACATACTAAAATACAAATTACACACATATTAAAGAGTATATTTAAAACAATAGGTTCACAGGTGATGAGTCAGGACAATCATGTCTGGGAAAAGACTAAAATCTATTGTTCAGAGATTTCAATTTATCTTACATGTACCTTCTACCTTTACATTTGACTGGCTATTGAAATCCATACTTTGTTCGATATCGAGCGAGAGAATAAAGAAACTGTTTATATTTCGCTTTTTCTTTGCATTCTAGGAATATCAATGCATTCTCTGCAATTCTTCAATGTCAGGTGTTTATATTTTATTTACTTGGTCCAATCAGTGTATGCATGCGCTCATTTAATTAGTGTGTGATATACAGAGCTAAGATTGTCTGTGCCTGATCTAAAATTCATTGCTTTCTGATGTTTTTTAATTTGTATCATTTCATTGATTCTTCTCTTATTATAATTGTATTCATTGATTAACATTTTTGTGTTATCAAAATCAAAACTATGTAACTTTTGTTGTGCATGTTGTGCTAATGCTGTTCCATTTTCGTTAACCTTTCTTAAGCTATATTTATGTTCGTATATTCTTTTCTTTAAATATTGTCCTGTTTGACCTATGTATGTGTTCTCCCAGTTCAAACAGTCAATCTTGTATATTACATTAGGTGTGTTTAACTTATCACTTTTAGGTTTAAATTTTGTGAAACATTCCTTTGCTAAGTTGTTTTTAGTTTTTTCGGCTATAATAATATTATGCGGTTTTAAAACATTTTTTATTTTTGTGTTGATTTCTGGTATGTGCGGTAATGATACATACCTGATTTCACCTTCTTTTTTCTTTTTTATATTATTTATGTTGTTCCATTTATTTGCATTGTATATTTTATTTATTCTTCGTTTTATAATTGGTTCGAAGAATGATTTGGGATAGTTGTTCTTTATTAGTATCTTTTTTATTTTTTCAAGATTCTTTGTTCTATACTCATAATGTACCAATTTAATCGCTCTATCAGTAAGAGCTGTTACAACACTTTTTTATATTGTATAGGTGCATATGATTGGTAATTCAAGTATCTACCAGACCACACATCCTTTGTGTACCAGTTTGTTTTTATTTCCCCATTACCGTCATATATAACAGTCATATCCAAAAAGTTTAATGCATCAAGGCAAAACTTGCATCAAGGCAAAACAAAGGAACAAATTAGAAACATTGGTAACAATAAAACATGGTTTAGAAAACAAATATAGGACTAATGAAAAATGGATAAAGAATTTAACAACGGTAAGCATGCCAGACAGTGTCAGGTATGTACTGTCACTTGGTCCAAAGTTTTCCATTAACAAAAAACAATACAAACCGGTTCATGAAGTCATAGCAAACATCGAACATGGAATCTTCTCTTTAAATAGCGATAAAAAAAACGAAATAAGAAGTAAGTTGTGTAATATATTAACAAATTTCAAGAGTGGAACGCCGAACAAAGGTGTGCCCAATGATATCAATAGGCTTATACGTGAAACCAAAACTTTCTTAAATGAACACACAAACATCTGCGTGTTAACGGCTGACAAATGTAGCAAGACAGTTGTTATGATGAAAAGTGAATATAGAACAAAAATGCTAGCATTAATAAATGATGTAAAAACATATAAACCGGAAAAAAAGATCTTACTACAAATATTCAAACAAAACTAAATAAAATAATAAATTCATGGCATAAAAATAAATTCATAACAGATAATTTAAAACGAACACTGTCTTGCAACAACGGCCGAGCACCATTTATATATGGCCTGCCAAAGCTTCACAAAGCAGGCCACCCATTAAGACCGATAGTTAGCAACATAAATGCCCCAACTTACCAATTATCTAAATATCTGTCATCTGTGCTGAGTAATATATTGGGAAAGTCGCAATATCACGTTAGGAACTCATGGAGTTTCTGTGAATTTATAGGAAAGCAGAAAATACCTGAGAACCATCGCATAATATCACTTGATGTGGTATCTTTATACACAAACATCCCGGTAGATTGCTCAATACGGTGCATAAGGGATAGATGGTCTGAAATAATGAAGCACACATCATTACCCGAAAATGAATTTATTGGGGCGGTAGAGCTGTGCCTTAAGTCCACTTACTTCCAGTACGATGGCAATTTCTATTCACAAATATATGGAGTAGCTATGGGGTCTCCCATAGCTGCAACAATTGCAAACCTCGTGATGGAAAGTCTGGAAGAAAAACTAATACCTGAATTGAACTTTGAGTGTGGATTCTTTAAAAGATACGTGGATGACTGCATAATGTGCCTGCCAAACCAAAAAGTTCAATACACATTAGATAAATTTAATGCATTCCATGAGACCATTAAATTCACCATTGAGGAAGACAAAAACAAATCAATAAACTTTTTGGATATGACTGTTATATATGACGGTAATGGGGAAATAAAAACAAACTGGTACACAAAGGATGTGTGGTCTGGTAGATACTTGAATTACCAATCATATGCACCTATACAATATAAAAAAGTGTTGTAACAGCTCTTACTGATAGAGCGATTAAATTGGCACATTGTAGATATAGATCAAAAAATCTTGAAAAAATAAAAAGGGTACTAATAATGAACAACTATCCCAAAGCTTTCTTTGAACCAATAATAAAACAAAGAATTAATAAAATCTACAATTCAAATAAATGGAACAGCATGAATGGTGTAAATAAGATAAAAGAAGGTGAAGTCGGGTATGTATCATTACCGTACATGCCGGAGATAAACACAAAAATAAAGAGTATTCTGAAGACTTCCACATAATATTACTGTGGCGGAAAGAACTAAAAACAACTTGGTAAGGGAATGTTTCACAAAATTTAAGCCTAGAAGCGATAAGTTGGACACACCTAACGTAATATACAAGATTGACTGTTTGGACTGTGACAACACATATATAGGACAAACAGGGCAATATTTAAAGAAAAGAATATACGAACATAAGTATAGCTTAAGAAAGGTTAGCGAAAATGCAACAGCATTAGCACAACATGCACAACAAAAGTTGCATGATTTTGATTTCGATAACACACAAATATTGATCAATGAGGACAACTATAATAAGAGAAGAATCCATGAAATGATACAAATTAAGAAACATCAGAATGCAATAAATTTCAGATCAGATACAGACAATCTTAGCTCTGTGTATCATACGCTAATTAGATGATCGCATGTATGAACTGATTGGACCAGGTAAGTGAAATATAAACACATGATATTGAAAAATTGCCAAGCAATTCCTAGAATGCAAAGAAAAGACGAAAGATAAACAGTTTTTTTGTTTCGCTCGCTTGATATCGAATAAAATATGGAAAATTCAGTGACCAGTCAAATGTGAAGTTGGTAGCAACTATATACGTAAGTCAAATTTAGATCTCTAAACAATAGATTCTAGTCTTTTCCCGAACATGTTTATCCCGACTCATCACCTGGGAACCAAGGTCCCAAATTGTACTTTTTAATATGTGTGTGATTTGAATTTTAATAGGTTAATTTTGTGAAAGTTTTTTTTAATTAAATTGATAATAAATGTAAAATGTATATTTTAGACAAACTGATGATGGTGGAGAAAGGCACCGAAACGTATTTGTAACATTTTAAATAATAAACAGTAAAATTGACTGAAACCCAGGAATACATTGGAATGATACTAATAATGAACAACTATCCCAAGTCATTCTTCGAACCAATTATAAAACGAAGAATAAATAAAATATACAATTCAAATAAATGGAACAACATAAATAATACCAATAAGAAAAAAGAAGGTGAAATTAAGTATGTATCATTACTGTATATTCCAGAAATCAACACGAAAATAAAAAATATTTTAAAACCGCATAATACTACTATAGCGGATAAAACTAAAAACAACTTAGCAAAGGAATGTTTCACAAAATTAAAACCTAAAAGTGATAAGTTAAACACACCTAATGTAATATACAAGAATGACTGTTTTGAACTGTGACAACACATACATAGGTCAAACAGGACATTATTTAAAGAAAAGAATATACGAACATAAATATAGCTTAAGAAAGGTTAACGAAAATGAAACAGCATTAGCACAACATGCACAACAAAAGTTACATAGTTTTGATTTTGATAACACAAAAATATTAATCAATGAAGACAATTATAATAAGAGAAGAATCCATGAAATCCAATAATGATACAAATTAAAAAACAGCAGAATGCAATGAATTTTAGATCAGACACATACAATCTTAGCTCTGTATATCACATACTAATTAAATGAGCGCATGCATACACTAATTGGACCAAGTAAATAAAATATAAACACCTGACATTGAAGAGTTGCAGAGCAATTGATATTCTTAGAATGCAAAGAAAAAGCGAAATATAAATAGTTTCTTTATTCTCTCGCTCGATATCGAACAAAGTATGGATTTAGCCAGACAATAGCCAGTCAAATGTGAAGATGGAAACAGCCATACACGTAAGTTAAATTTAAATCTCTGAACAATAGATTCTAGTCTTTTCCCAGACATGATTGTCCTGACTCATCACCTGTGAACCTATTGTTTTTAATATACTTTTTAATATGTGTGTAATTTGTATTTTAGTATGTGAATTTTGATAGAACTTTTTTTAATTTAATGATGACTCTGAATGTGTATTTTAGACAAACTGATGATGGTGGAGGAAGACACCGAAACGTATTTGTGACATTTTAAATAATAAACAATAAAATTGACTGGAACCCACGAATTTCTTTTGGATTAAATTGAAATACAGTCAGGAAAATATACACAGGTGGAACAGGTGGAACAATTTCTTGGGCTTCCCGGTCGCCAGATTCCACGTCCTGCAGTTTCAATAGTGGATGCGTTTTTTCCAAATTTCCAAACAAATTTTATTATTTTTAAAATAAATGTAAAATCATTGGAAAATCAAAAAAGAATTAAAATTATGTTTTGACGGTCTTGAAACTGCATTTCAACATTTAGAGACTTCATTTATTTTTTTTTTATTTAAAAAAATTTAAAATTTTTATTGAAAAAGATGAAGTTTTTGAAAATATGCAGACTAGCTTCCCCTTGGTGCACTCTGGGCCACGTGATTTAACATGGCTAAATAGTCCATAAATTGGCTGCTGGACCTTTAGGATGTCTCCGCAGAAGATATCGACATGAGCGCGAGATTGAATATGAGCACTAAAGGTTCTTCTGAGAACCATATGACAAGATCCACAGGGGAAGTCTTGCGTATCCTACAAGTATCAAATCAACCGGGACCGGGTTGCGGATGAGCATATGCAGTGTCTGGATTCTTCTAGACGTGACAAATGGCGAGAACTCACAGAGGGTCTCAGTTTTCAACATTCCAGTAGGAGGGCGTGGTCTCTTCTCAGGCAACTCGAAGACTGCCGACAGATCCGCCGCCGCCTCCTCAGCAGCATTAAACCAAACACTATTGCTAATAGTTCAGCTATTGCAATTGCTAGTCAATTTAACTAGAAGAACAAACGTAATTAATAAGGAGAAACCAAGAGATATCAAACACAAACTTATAACAAACCTAAACGACGCCTATCGGATGTCAGAATTCTCCGGTGACTTTACGACATCTGAGATCGTCGACGATCTAAAAGAAGTCAGGATGGGAACGGCGGCTGGCCTGGATGGAGTCTTCCCGGGGTTTCTGCGGCACTGCGGACCTATGGCGATCGCATGGCTGACAGCGTTTTATAGCGAGCTTCTGTGATCCGGGGCGTTCCCCCGATGTTTAAACAAACGAAGATTGTCGCCATTTTAAAGCCCGGAATGGACGGCTTAACCCAGAAGACTATAGACCCATTGCACTGCTCAGCGTATGTTATAAATTACTCAAATTTAACAGAATCAAGCCAGCTATAGGGGAATCCATGTCTATTGAACAAACAGGTTTTAGATCGGGAAGGAGCTGCTGTGACCAGGTGCTTGCACTATCCAGCCATATTGTATGCGGATTTGGAACTCCACAAAAAGGCCTTCGCTGCTTTCATAGACCTCACGTCGGCATACGATACAGTCTAGAGGGATGGAATAACACTGACATTCCTACATCACATCAACTGTATATGTATGCGAAAACTTGTGGTCACCTGAATGGACAAAGTAGCCTAAATAAAGACTCAATGATGGCCTGCCACAGGAATCGTTCTTGGCCCGCTGTTTTAATTTATATGTATACTAACGACCACCTCAAGGTAATTTATCCACGCTGATGACATAGCTCTGGTGTGCCAGAATATAGATTTCCAAACATCCGAGGAAGATCACTCAAGCGATCTCAAAAAAATAAATACGGCATACAACCTCTTTACAACCTGGCGCCTAAAGCCCAATATCTTGAAAACTGAGGTCGCATGTTTTAATCTCGGCATCAGACAGGCACAATATGCACCAAAACTGTTGTTTAGACGGCAAGCCGTGCCATACAACCTTACCCTAAAGTACATCGGCGTAAGTATCGACAGATCTCTTACCTACAGCGACCAGCTCCATAAAACAGCAGGCAAACTTGAAACCAGAAGCAATATATTGCATAAAATATTTGGAAACGGTTGGGGGGCCGATGCGGCTGTCCTAATGACTTCGGAGCTCGCCTTGGTATATTCTGTCGCGGAGTATTGCTGTCCCGTGTGGCTTAACAGCGCCCACACCAATGTCGTCGACATTCAACTTAGAAAATCGATTAGAAGTATCACTGGTACCATAAAATCTTCCCCTCCAATGGTTACCGGTGGAAGAAGTGGTGTAGTAACACTCTACTCCCTATTCATCAGGACTGCTCAGAGGGAACTGCCAGGATAAAATCAACGCAGCCTCCATGGAAACTCAGTGGAACAGTAGGGGGGACTGGACGGCTTTTAACCGGATCCGTTCCAACCATGGCAGGACTCAGGACTGGAAACTTAGGTGTGATTCGATGGATGAGGTGCCTGGACGTCCGCATGTGAAAACTGTCACTCTGTTGTTTTACTGTTTTACTCATTTTTTTGTAATGTTTTATACTTGCGTGTTCGTTATTGACTACATTGAGTTTGTTATTAGTGTTCTTATAGGTTCTATAAAATAATTTAGAAACAAGTCGTTATTTCTATTGATTTGTTGCGTACGTTCTCTGGTTGCATAATTTCAAACTATTTTATCTTCAGGGTTTAAGAGTTGTCGTCGATCATATATTCTCCAGTCTCTTTCCTCTGATATTTTATCACTATTTCGTTAGACTTGCAGTCGGTATAGAATTATTGTGCTATTCGTGAAAAGAGTTTGTGATTCGTGAAAAAAAATGAAGCCGACACTAAATCACCCCGTATAGCCCAGTTTGAAATAATCTTTCAGTATGCAAAATATAAAAACCATATACTCGGTTTTTGCTATTTATAAATTTACTATTCGCTTGGCGCTTATCATAATAACGCTTTTACTGGTTTCCCGTCACTTTCGATAACAAAATATGATTTATTCATGACCTAAACGGTGAGCGAACTGTTTCGAAGTTCTGAATTTGCATTTCGATTACACGGAAATCAAATATTCATATAAATACTTAGTGTTTAAAGCATATGAATAATACGCTACAAACTACTGAATGCATCATCTTGCATACATACATCACTAGGTTTGTACAAGAACTTTACTAGCAGTACTAATAAAAATAAATCGTTTCGGTATCAATAATATAAGACATTAGAAAAACGAAAAAACCCAGGTACCATAATAAGTTGTAGTGTAATAGTCAAGTAGTTGCCCATTATCATGGTTATGGTTCCACACAAGACTCTCCTATTTTCGGCTCGAAAAGGTTTGTCAGGTTAGTTTCAGTATTCTTATTTTCACATTTGCTTATAAGTTAGATACTACTAGTACAAACGTTTAGTTTAACTTCCTAATCTGCTCACACTTCGCCCATCATGTGTAAAAAATATAGGATTAAATGACCCGTTTTCTTTGAATGTGGTGTAAGTCCATAGACGAACCATTAGTTAATGTTTAAAATAAATACAATTTACTATGAACTTTTATTTATAATTTTTTTTCAAAAAAATTTGTTCTAATTTTCATTCTTTTTATTATTGCACATTTTCGTAGTTAATGAAGCTACAGATATAATTAAGTACTTTGAAAATGGTGTAAGTCCACTTTCCTCAAAAAGATGTACTTTTGTACTACATAATTTCTTTAATGCATTTTAATATGTGTAGCAACATTGTAAATGACATAAATATTTTTATGGTTTCCCGAAATGTCGCTTTTTCCCCGTTTATTATAGATAATAAAGTCACTGTAAGAAATAGAGTAATGTGTCATTATTGTTCACTTATCTTTAAGGAGGTGAGACGTATTATTACGTTTACAACTATTAAGTGTTAAGTTGCTAATAAGCCTGCATTTCATATTATGTAATTATTGAAATGGAAAATTGCATCTTATAATCGAACAGAATCTTCCAAGACCCATCAGGTTCAAAAAAATTTAAAGATATGATTGATTTATTGCCATATATCCCTCCAAACCATCATGACTATTTTCAAAAACTTGATCATAATGAAAGAAGTTAAAATAAATATAGTAGTAGTAAACATCTTTATTTCTAAAAAAGGCTATCGACCTATGGGTCTTTCTGCCCTTGTTTAATACATGTAGTCTTAATCTAAATAAAAAACAAATATGAAAATTCTCTTATTCTAGGTTAACAATATTATTAAATAAAATTCTAATGACAAGAAAAAATTATTTTATTGTCCACTAGTCAGTTGCGTTTGTAAGTGTTCGAGTAGCGTTGATTCATGGAATAGTAGTAGTAGTAGTAAACATCTTTATTTCTAAAAAAGGCTATCGACCTACCGGTCTTTCTGCCCTTGTTTAATACATGTAGTCTTAATCTAAATAAAAAACAAATATGAAAATTCTCTTATTCTAGGTTAACAATATTATTAAATAAAATTTCAGTGGCAAGAAGAAATTATTTTATTGTCCACTAGTCAGTTGCGTTTGTAAGTGTTCGAGTAGCGTTAATGTAGGGAAACGGAAGCGGGATTGTCTGGTTGGTCTTGTAAGACAAAGGGGATTCAGTATGGTCCAGTTGTAGGGGTTGTTTGTCCATTTTGTCTGTAGCTGTATGAGTCTTTCCGAGATCTTTGTCATGTTTGTGCGTTCGTATAGTAGTTGGGTGGGGGGGTTGTGTAGTGGGTTTTGGGGGTGTCTTATTCGTGTTATTAGTCTTAGTGCAATTTGTTCTGTTGTTTGTGTATAACGTTTTGTCCTTTCTGTTCCGTTGATCATGAGTATATGTCCAAAGTCTAGCAAGGGTCTACAAATAGCTTTATATATTTTGGTGGCGGTGTTTGTGTTAATTCCTCTGTCTTTATAGGTTAGTGATCGGAAGTGTTTTGTTCTCTTTATTGTTTCTGCCTTGATGTTTCGTATGTGTTTAGTGAATTTAAGTTTGTGGTCAATTGTGATAATAAATATATTAATAGTAAGTTTCGTATATTATCCTGACTCTACTTTAATTCACTCCAATATATTCCTAGGTTTCAGTCAATTTTATTGTTTATTATTTAAAATGTTACAAATACGTTTCGGTGTCTTTCTCCACCATCATCAGTTTGTCTAAAATATACATTTTTACATTTATTATCAATTTAAATAAAACCACTTTCACAAAATTCACATATTAAAATACAAATCACACACATATGAAAAAGTACAATTAGGGACATTGGTTTTCAGGTGATGAGTCGGGATAAACATGTTCGGGAAAAGACTAGAATCTATTGTTTAGAGATCTAAATGTAACTTACACGTTTAGATGTTTCTACCTTCACATTTGATTGGACATTGAAATCCCTATTTTATTCGATATCGGGCGAGGGAACGAAAAAAAACCATGTTTATACTTCGCCTTTTCTTTGCATTCTTGGAATTGCTCTGCAATTCCTCAATATCTGCTGTTTACTTTTCACTTACCTGGTCCATTCAGTTCATGCATGCGATCATCTAATTAATGTGTGATGCACTGAGCTAAGATTGTCTGTGTCTGATCTAAAATTCATTGCATTCTGGTGTTTTTTGATCTGTATCATTTCATGGATTCTTCTCTTATTATAGTTGTTTTCATTGATTAGTATTTTTGTGTTATCGAAATCAAAAATTACATAGTCGTGATTTAGATGATCGCATGCATGAACTAAATGGACCAGGTAAGTGAAAAGTAAACAGCAAATATTGAGGAATTGCAAAGCAATTCCAAGAATGCTAAGAAAAGGCGAAGTATAAACATGTTTTTTTCGTTCCCTCGCTCGATATCGAATAAAATAGGGATTTCAATGTCCAATCAAATGTGAAGGTAGAAACATCTAAACGTGTAAGTTAAATTTAGATCTCTAAACAATAGATTCTAGTCTTTTCCCGAACATGTTTATCCCGACTCATCACCTGAAAACCAATGTCCCTAATTGTACTTTTTAATATGTGTGTGATTTGTATTTTAATATGTGAATTTTGTGAAAGTTTTTTATTTAAATTGATAATAAATGTAAAAATGTATATTTTAGACAAACTGATGATGGTGGAGAAAGACACCGAAACGTATTTGTAACATTTTAAATAATAAACAATAAAATTGACTGAAACCCAGGAATATATTGGAGTGAATTAATAGTAAGATTATAAATAATTTTGGTTGAATGGTAAATGTTGAAATAAATCCTTTTTACTTAATTTTTTTTATTGTTGAAGTATTTAATAAAAATTGTATAAAAAGAATTTCGTTTGTTTCAATTGAAATCCCGTTGTTAATATTTTGTAAAGGTACGATCTTTGCTTTTTGCTGAGTTAGAAAGTGGTGCAAGTACTTTTGAAATTATTAAAATTATAAATTTTTGTTAATCACAATTCCAATGTATTCCTGGGTTTCAGTCAATTTTATTGTTTATTATTTAAAATGTTACAAATACGTTTCGGTGTCTTTATCCACCATCATCAGTTTGTGTATATAGTTGCTACAAACTTCACATTTGACTCTTTCACAATTTCAATCACAATTTAAAAAAGGTTACATTATAAACTTAAATCAATATAATAATTAAATAATACAAATTAGTGTAATAACATATATCCATATTCTTTTTATTATTCACATGAAAAACCTTAAATATCTCCATATAAATTAAAATACACTTACACCACTTTCAAAGAAAACGGCTCAAATTATTATGTGTGTAGTTGAGCAAACTGGTATATTACTTTAAAGGTTATAAGATAAACCAATTGATTATCAATATAAAATTTGATGCGTTTTCATAACATCAAAATATTATCATAAAGCATCTGTCTGCATTATTATTAGATTTTAATTTCGTCAAGTGGCAGTAAAAATAAAATTGATATAAATAACTATTTTTACACGTTCGGCACTTTATTCAGGTGTAGCGCAATTTGTACATCCTGTCACAAAATCCGTAAGTGTAGTTTTGCAATGCGCATTAATATTGCTAGATACACTCCTCCGAAAGTATATCAAGTCATTCGAGGTATAGTAGTTGTAATGAACCACCAGTAATTTTTTTTCAATAATCTTGCAGGACAGAACGTAAACCATGTTTATTTGTATCAACACATTAAAGGTTGAGGAGCAATATTTTTCATGAAAAGGCCTGTCTCAGGTCAAAGAGTGTAAGAGGTATTTTTTTTTGTTTTCAGTATTTTATTTGGAAGAATGTGCATATATGTTTAGACAGATTTTCGTTACTCTTTGATTATTTAATAAAAAATGTACTTATACATGCTTGTATTACGTCAATTTTGTGATAAACTCTCAGTACTTTAATAATGTTTTTTTATAAATATCTTTAAATAAAATATTACAACAAGCATATAATGGGCATTCGGGGCAATAACTTTTAATTCGTTCGAAACATGCTATACATGTAAATGTAAACATACGTTCCTTTTCGAGAACCTTCGTGGTTGTAGTACCTACTAGTAATTACATAAGCATCAGAATTGTATAGTACTTCATTCTGTATGTCGCTTAAACTTTATAATCTCAGCCAGACCTACATTGCCATCAGTAATATAACAATTGCAGTGAAAATTATAAATCCGTTTTCGAAATTTTCGATTTCAGACAAAAACTGAACGTATTAGTCCTAATTATATATGAACTTATACAATCGTTAAAATAAAAATATTAACGTTGTAGAGGTCCGAGATGAGAATCAGCCAAAATTCCGAAGAGATTTTATATGTTACATGTATGGACAGAAAGTCAAATATAAAAGACCAACAACGCTTGATGGTACATATTGAGCGTTAAAAATTATATATGATCCGCAAATTACAACTTTGAAACGCTTATGAACCCTCTATAAACAGGTTTATCAGAAGATATGACAATTGGAAAATTACAATTAGGTACTACGAAACTCTTGCAAATAACATAGCAAGACGGAAGTGAATCTTTCAACCAGTATCAGCAGAATCGTACTATTATTTCATTAAGATAGCAGAGAATTCAATGCAGAGTAAGTCAATAATTTCCAAGGGCCCATTGTTCGTGTCAAAGATGCACAAGAACTATACGTAGAACTTATCACAATTCAAAACATGCAAGGATGATAAACTGCGTGTTGAATTTGGTAAATGAAACAAACACTCCCTAGCAGATACGTCATTTTATTTCGCCATGTTATAAAGCAATGAAAGCCAGTTCACGTTTTGCAATTTTAACTTTATAATTTCATTACCTATATGTATAGTATGTATTATAATTTAACTTAAATTTCTTTAATCGGCCGAACCATCACATTCCACATGAAACCACTCTCCATTATCGAGTTGGCTTTAACATGTCACTGTATATTCAAAGTTCTATTATATTTAAAAGTTCTAGTTTTAGAAGTCTAGTTGGTGTGACTATTCTTATTTGCCATGCTTATGCCAAGATGCTCCTAAAAAAGGTGGTCAGATTTTGGGAGCACATAGAAAAAGACAAATTTAAAAAATAATTTTAATTCAATATGTGTCGAATATGCCTAAAAAGGGGGTGCGGCCCCTATAAGTCTTCTTGACCAGTTAAACATAAAATTATTAACTTTAGCACATATGCAATCTTTTTCGCTCCTAAAAATACGAATTAGAAAATTCTTGCAAATTCGATTCAAAGTCGTAGGAAATGGGGAGCTACTGGGTTTAAACCTCCCATATTTATTGCATGTCACATTTTGTACTATCCAATTTAAAATTATGAAAGTCTGTGTTTCTTAACATAAGATTGGTACTCTTGTTGAAAATTGTTTGGATGCATCATTTTAACTAGCGTATAGATAAATATATATGTATAATATTATATAAAAAATTTGGAACTAATGTCAATTACTTATTAATTCTTGGAAATATATGCTCTGCGCTCTCATTCAAACCTCCATCGTAATCATTATCTCCATGGCCCTTTGCCTTGTTCGCTCCATGGCCCTTTACATTGTTCTAAGGTTATTGGTGTACTTCTTGGTTAAAGCCTTTGCCTCAAGACTATTTGTTGCGACAGGCAGGATGTATCTGTTAAAAACTTTTCGCTCCAGGTTTATAGGAATGTCATGGTTTTTAACGATACGATTCAAAAACGTCTTCCAAGCCCAACGTAAAAGGTTTTGGGGATATAGGATCACCCTGGCGAACTCCCCTGTTAATTGGAATATTTTCGGTTTTCAGGTCTTCCGTAATTTTTACACAGAGAGTAGAGCTTCTATATATATTATTAAGAAGGGTAGAACATCTTGAGTCAATCCTTGCTCTATCCATCGCACGCAGGACCGCCTATGTTTCAACGGAGTCAAATGCCTTATGAAAGTCTATAAAGGCGAGATGAATTGGAATATTATACTCCGTTGCCTTCTCTATTAACATTTGAATGGTCTGCAAGTAATCCAGTGCTGTGGTTAATTTATTTCGAAATTCTGCCTGCTCCACTGGTTGATAGGCATCTAATATACTTGTCAGTAGGTTTGTAAGCATCCTTGTTAGTAGTTTATAAATGTGGGACAGAAAGCTGATAGGTCGATGATTTTCAATGTCCGTGATGTCGCCCTTTTTAAACAGCAGAACAACCTCCGAGTTGTGCCATGTTTCAGGGATGTTGCCTTCAGATAAACATTTATTAAACAACACCTGTAGAAAGAGATAGACTTTCGAGGTCATTCCTTGAAACAAGTGGGTTTTTCGGGTTTTTAGGCCGTCGTTCGGTAGAATTTCTTCTTGACGTTTCGCAAGCACGTGCGGCTTGCATCTTCAGAAGTGGTTTGCTTGAACGCTTACACTGTTCTGATGCGATTCGTCTGGCGCAGTCCGTATTTATGCACCGGTTGCGATGACGTGGTTTGTGATGACGTGGCCTGTGTCATCGGACCCTGCGCATTCTGTTGGCTGTTGCTGTCCTCCGGTGTACTGGATTCTCTCTCCTGTCCTGAGCTGTTGCTTTTTCTTGCTGTTTTTGCGTTGGTGAGTGCTGGAAACCATATCCTATTCAGCGCCATTGTCTCTTCTTTTCTGTTGAAATTGTCGTCGTGTTTGTAGATTTCAATGGCTTCTCGTATTAGTCGGGGGCGATACCCTGTTGTCGTGGCCAGGACCTGTGCCTCTCCGAAATAGATGTTGTGTGTTCCATCGCTGAGGGCATGTTCCGCCACTGCCGACCTCTCCACATGTCCCAATTCCGTCGGTGTTCTTCTATTCTTGTCGCAACCGATCTCTTAGTAGTTCCTATGTAGACGCTTCCACAGGAGCATGGAATCGGGTAGATTCCTGCAGTTGCTAGGTGGGGTCTTTTGTCTTTAACTGACCCTAGACATTCTCGGATCTTTGTTGTGGGCTTGTAGGCCGTTCTTATGTTGTGTTTCCTCAAGAGCCTCCCAATTCTGTCCGTAACCCTGGGAACATAGGGCAGGAAAGCTTTCAGAGTGGACTCACTTTTTTCAGCACGGCCCACGCCTACAGCTTTTTTGATGTCCAACTGGCAATATTAATTCTGAAGAAAAGCTTTTTCCAAGTGCTGTAGTTCCGTTGTTAGTTACATATTTTTCTGGCTCTATCCGTGAGAGTCTTAATGATTCCCTGCTTCTGACTCGGATGGTGGTTAGATAGCTTGTGAAGATATCTGTCTGTGTGGGTGGCTTTTCGATATACCTTGTGGTCCAAACGATTCCCCTGCCTAGACACCAAAACATCCAGGAAGGCCTAGACCCAGCACGAACTGTGGTGAACCTGAGCAGTCACTCACTAACGCCTGCGGATCAATCCGTTTAAGCCAAAAGAGGAAACTTTGCTATTAGCCCGAGAACGATACCAATAGAGGAAATTATCGCGAACACCGAAACAGCATTGCAAGGGTTCCCAGAACAAACGGCAAATGAAATACGTCTGGAAACCACCCAAATCCTACGAAAAGCGAAACCACCACCAAGCAACTTAAGCAGAGAAGAACAACATGCCCTCAAGGAAATACGAAGGAACACGACAATGCTTTGTCGTCCTGCCAGCTGACAAAGGAAACGCTACAGTCGTCATGAACAGAGAGCAGTACGAGCAGAAAATCCAAAACTTATTGGACCCAGTCACTTATACGAAGCTCAAAAAAGACAGCCGACCCGACTCAAGCCAAGCTCAGAAACATCAACCGCCTGATCAAAATATCCTCAATAGACGAGAACACCAGGAAGAGGATTATGAGGTCAGAAGCCTTCGCCCCACGTTTGTATGGATTACCGAAGATTCACAATCAAGGAATACCACTAAGACCAATCGTCAGTGCCCCGGGATCACCAACTTACGATATAGCAAAATATCTATCCTCTCTTCTGCAGCCACACTTGGGGTCCACGGAAACATACATCAAGTATTCATCACAAACCACGTCATCGCAACCGGTGCACAAATACTGAAGATGCAAGCCGCACGTGCTTGCGAAACGTCAAGAAGAAATTCTACCGAACGACGGCCTAAAAACCCGAAAAACCCACTTGTTTCAACACCTGTAGAATTTGTTCCATGAAGTCTCCGACCATTTTTAGCATTTCACAGGTTACTTTGTCGTCACCAGGCGATCTACGGTTCTTCATTTGTCCTAGTGCCCCCTTATTTCCACTTTGGTTATATCAGGAATTTCTTCTGAACCTGGATCCTATTGATCCAGCATAACGGAGGTGTACAAACGAAAATAAAAGATGTCTACATGTTTAGAGATTTAGTTTCTTCCAGTCAACAAACAGTCATCCTCATCTTTCATTTTAAGAATTAACCTTTTTCCAGGCGAAAGTTTCGATCTAAGAACTTTCATGTTAGAGTTGTTCTCAATTACGGTTTGAATTGTTTTGGTATTATAGGATCTTATATCTCTCCTCACTGCCCTTTGTAGCCTCCCGTTGAGCTCCTGGTGCATCATTTTCATTCCTTTTATAAGTTTTAGTGTGCTTGGCGTTAGCTTACTGTATCTTGGTATTTTAACTATGGAACAAATTTTCATATTTATTGTGTGAATGTCTTTGCTTATTTTCTCGGCGAAATGATTCAAGTTCATTCTTTCTATGTTGACAATGGGGTTAAATTTATTCTCCAATTCTTTCTGAAAAGTCTCTTTATGGACGCTTATTTGGCTTGCAGTTGTGAAAATTTGCTTATTGACAAATTTTGCTCTTTCAATTCTCAGGCTTAGGGAAATTGTAGTTCTAATCAACCGGTGGTCAAAACGATTACTAAATTTATTTATTCACTTGTAAACAATTTTTTTTTATGAAACAGAGAACTAATCTTAATGATTCCTTTAAGGTTCAGTTTTAATTCAGCTTTTGGTTAGACTTTTAGGGAGTTATTTTGCATCAAATTCGAGTAGTTGAACTTACAGGTCTGAAATTCATGCCCCAATTAAGCATCCACTCACCTGAAACAGAGAAACGAAATCAGTAAAGCGAAAAATGAAATTATTAAAAAATATTTCTTAGATCAATTATTACAAACAGTATGCTCTTTTTTACAATTTAACTTGCTGTAAGTTTCTACTTTAAATGTGTAAGTATCGGCTTTATTGATTAAGATATACGAAAAACTCTTTCTTTTCTGAGAAGCCTTTCCTTTGACATTCGCACACAAACCATGCGCCATTTTATGGGGGCTGTAATAGTTATTTACTTTACCAGTAGGGTGTGAATTATGTGATTGACTTATGTGATCATACAACTCGGACTACGGCCTCGTCGTGCAAATCTTCCCATGCATGCGTTAATAATATTATATCCTACGCATATCCTACAACTATAACAATTATTATTTTAATAATTATTTGAGTAAAAATAATTGTTATAGAATTGAATACAGAACCCAGGTACAACAGACTTAGGTACGATTGACACTAAATTCCTTCGGTCGATCATCGTCAAAGTTGTGTCTTAATCTATGATCTGCCATCTGATATTGAGAACGAAGCATTTAATGTTGTTTCGGATCTTGTACCAGATAAATCACGGAAGAAATACCAAGAAGCTTTTGA
Source organism: Dendroctonus valens (assembly GCA_024550625.1). Taxonomy (NCBI): domain Eukaryota; kingdom Metazoa; phylum Arthropoda; class Insecta; order Coleoptera; family Curculionidae; genus Dendroctonus; species Dendroctonus valens. The sequence goes on from JAJTJO010000814.1 coordinate 760,648, forward strand.
TCGGTTCCATAAATGGTGCGGTGAACGAAATATGCTCAATATAACAAGCGAGAAAGGATTATTAGTATATTTGCATGAATTAAGCAAAAGACATAAACCCTCATCCCCTTAGTGCTATTACTCGATGTCAAAAACGGAAATTTCAATCAGTAAAATCCAAATCATGTAAATTTGATTGCATTCCTGAAACGAAAATCCGAGGAGTATAAACCTAAGAAGTCCAAGGTATTAACAAGGGAAGAAACAACAAACTTTTTGTAAGATGCTGGAGAAGAGAATTTTCTGTGCATAAAGGTAAATCAAACATAATTTTCAGTAAAAAAAATATTTAATGCAATCTTTAGTTTAGGTTATTTTGATTACCGGCTTTAATCCGGGCACGTGTTAATTAATTAATTTAAAAATGTCTACCTTGAGGTTAATTTCACTAAAGATATTAATAAAACAGTAGTGCGGTAACAAATTTTAAAAAGCACTAGTGCGGTAATAAAGATAGACGATAGTCATTATATAACAGTTGTAGATAAAAATATCTAAGTCATTTTTAATGTATTTTTAGGCAACAAACTGACTCACCCTCTATAATTAACATAACACGTCCAACAAAAGGGCCCATCAAGGACTAGGCAATTTAATAAATTCTAATTTATTGCAGTAAAATAGGTAACTCAAAACCAGTTGTAATAGTTGGATATATTTTCATATGGGGCCTAAACTAACAGGCTTAGTTTGCATTTTAGTTATTGGTCTTACGACCCCCGGGATTAATTAAATTCTATGTTGAATGTTAATTACTGTAAGCATTCAAATGGTAACAATGCTGGACTGTACTATAACTATATTAATAATGAAACGTTACTGCAGCACTAACAAGTCTAATTACATATCTGACCACTGATACAGAACTAACCGCTGACAACGCTGACCTATTCGTTCTTAAAATCATGGTTGAATATACAATCAATTTTACAATGGATAAGTAGTAGTTAAAGAAAAAGGGGAGTAAATACCGGTAAAATAATGTATGCTTCAAAGTCAACGGCAAAAACCATCTTATCGATTAATACCACAATTGTATTCTTCAAATTATTAAAGACCTGTCGTAATTAGACGTCCTAAATCCATCAAAAGAATTCATTATAACTCATACGAAACGACGCAGTACAGGATAATGAAATTCTTATTGAACAATTTCTCATATTGGACTCTAAAAGGAACGGTTCTACTTATTAACAGTCACGTAAGTGCACACGTGTCCATTTCGCCCGTCTTTAGATTCAGTCAATTTAGGACATCACTCATAAAAATGGGACCTTTGTGTTTAAAATTGGAGACGACATTTTCACATATGCGTTTTTATAGGCTCGAGCACTGGCTATCCCGAATGTTATATTAAATTTATTTGGTAAATCTTGTGCCACATTCACTTCTATTAACTAATTCTCCTTATTATTGACGCATTTACTTATGGGCGAGAGCGAATGCAAAATGATGACGAGTAATGAAATAGTAGTAGTAGTAGTAGTAAACATCTTTATTTCTAAAAAAGGCTATCGACCTATCGGTCTTTCTGCCCTTGTTTAATACATGTAGTCTTAATCTAAATAAAAAACAAATATGAAAATTCTCTTATTCTAGGTTAACGATATTATTAAATAAAATTTCAGTGGCAAGAAGAGATTATTTTATTGTCCACTAGTCAGTTGCGTTTGTAAGTGTTCGAGTAGCGTTAATGTAGGGAAACGGAAGCGGGATTGTCTGGTTGGTCCTGTAAGACAAAGGGGATTCAGTATGGTCCAGTTGTAGGGGTTGTTTGTCCATTTTGCCTGTAGCTGTATGAGTCTTTCCGAGATCTTTGTCATGTTTGTGCGTTCGTATAGTAGTTGGGTGGGGAGGTTGTGTAGTGGGTTTTGGGGGTGTCTTATTCGTGTTATTAGTCTTAGTGCAATTTGTTCTGTTGTTTGTGTATAACGTTTTGTCCTTTCTGTTCCGTTGGTCATGAGTATATGTCCAAAGTCTAGCAAGGGTCTACAAATAGCTTTATATATTTTGGTGGCGGTGTTTGTGCTGATTCCTCTGTCTTTGTAGGTTAGTGATCGGAAGTGTTTTGTTCTCTTTATTGTTTCTGCCCTGATGTTTCGTATGTGTTTAGTGAATTTAAGTTTGTGGTCAATTGTGATTCCAAGGTATTTTACGTCGTTTTTTGGTTGTGTCGTTTGGCCGTCTGCAGTTATTGTAGGGGAGTCAGCGTTGAGTCTGTGGTTTGTGAGCAGAAGTTGGTTTTTTGACGCGTTTGGTGTTAGTCTCCATTTATAAAACCATGTCATTGTGTTGCTTGTTAGTGTTTGGAGTCTTTGAGCTGCTCTCTCAGTAGTTTTGTCATGTACAATAAGTGCCGTGTCGTCTGCGTATTGTAATATGTATGCCGATCTGTCGATTTGATTTTTGTCTGGTAAGTTGTAATTGTATATGTCATGGCAGTATATATTGTAGAGAAACGGTGAGAGCGGAGATCCTTGAGGGAGCCCTTGTTCAGGGGAAAAAGAAAATGACAGTGTTTTGTCAATTCGTACTTGTAGTTGTCTGTTTTCTAGTAAGTTCTTTATGGTGTGTAGTAGATATGTTGGTGTGTGTAGTTTGTATAGTTTGTATAGTAAGCCTCTATGCCAAACACTATCAAAAGCTTTGTTAATGTCCATAAACAGGCAAGCTGTCTTTCTGTCAGTTAGGTGGGTTGTTTATATATTGTTAGTCAGAGTGAAGAGTGGGTGAATAGTCGAGTGCTGATGTTTGCATCCGAACTGATACGATGGTATGTACTTTCCGACCAGTTTTCCCAGTCGCTGCCCTATTATGTACTCAAAAACCTTGCTAAGTACTGGTAGCAGTGTAATTGGTCTGTAATTGCTCGGTTGTGTATTGTCCAGTCCATTTTTGGGTATAGGGATTATTAAGCCGTTTTTCCATGATTTTGGAATTCTGCCCTTTGTGATGCAGTTGTTCAATTCAGTTGGGATCAGTTTGTGTGTTTCTTGAGTTAGGCTTTTCAAGACTTTTGCCTTAATTTTATCTTTCCCCGGTGCAGTGTTCTTGATGTGCGCTAGGGCTTCATCGTACTCTGTGTCTGTGATCAGTGTGCAGGCATAGTTTGGTGAGTTGTTAAAATAGTTCAATTACCAGTCGTTGATCAAGTTCCAGTTGTCATTGTCGAAGTTAGGGTTTGTCGATGTGCTGAAGGCCCTTTGATAGTGTCTGGCGAATGCGTCCGCTTTCTCTTTGTCTGTGTAGCGTTCTATTCCGTTTTCGTCAATTGTGTCAGTAGTGTAGTCTTCCTGTATTGCGCCAGTTTCTTAATTTTTCGCCAGTATGTTTGGCCTTTGTCCTTCTGTATTTCTTTACATGTTTCTAGCCATTTGTCTTGTCGGTATTGTCCAGAGTTTTAATGTTTCTGTTAAGTTGGTTTACTTGGTTGGACTCAATTTAAGAAACAGGAGGCATAAGAATAATATTTTTAACCGGAAATTTAGGTAAATTGAGACGCATTTTAAAACTTGTTTAATTTAATGTGTAACTGTAACGCAAGTATTTAAACATTAGATTCTAGTAAAATAATGGTTAAAACCAAAAAAATTCGATGAAACAGTGGACTCCTTTCAAACATGCCGTGTCGATTACCGCTTCACTAAACTAATATATTACATATATAAAATGCTACCATGACGGTAAAGCTGCATGAAATCACCAACCCCAGCATAATCGGTAGAGGAATACGACAGGGTGATATTATGTCACCCAAACTGTTTATCACTGTTCTGGAATACATCTTCGAGATGCTCGAATGGAGAGGAAAGGGTTAAATACAGATGGTCTGAACCTAACAAATTTGCGTTTTGCGGATGATATAGTTTTGCTGTCCGACAGCCTACAAGATATCAGGAAAATGCTGGAAGACCTTCAGGAAGTATGTGATCAGGTCGGACTAAAAATTAATATATCAAAAACAAAATTTATAACGAATATGGTTCCTAGTGGAAATATTACTACCGGTGGTTATGAGGTGGAGCTGGTGGATAAGTACACATATCTTGGTCATGAAATACGAACCTCGAGAGACAACTAAAGATCAATTAAAGAGAAGAATTACGTTCGCCTGGACTGCGTATGGCAGACTTGGAGCTGTGCTTAAAAGTGATCTCCCAATTTGTCTAAAACGAAAATTTTTTTAATCAGTGCATTCTACCGATTATGGCCTGCGGCGCAGGAACTTTAACTTTGACAGTTACATCTGTTAAAACACTCAGAATAGCATAACGCAAGATGGAAAGATCGATGCTCGGTGTGTCACTTCGTGACCACGTCAGGAATGAGGGCTTACGAGCTAGAACAAGAGTCATGGATGTTATATTCCAGGTGGCTAAGCAAAAGTGGAACTGGGCCGGATATGACGCCCGCATGCCAGATGGACGATGGATAAAAACGCTGATCGAGTGGAGACCCAGAGCCGACAGGAGAAACAGGGGAAGACCTCTCAGGCTATAGACGGACGATATCAAAAGAATAACCACAAACTGGTTGCGGAGCGCTCAAGATAGAGGATAGTGGGCAGAAATGGTGGAGGCCAATATCCTGCAGTGGGTGCAAAGGACTAGCGGATGAGACGACTATACTAGAACTCCCCAAGTAAGCACAAATACCCGCTCCAAACGAATAACGTCAATTTTGAATCATCTTATATTACTAAGCTAAATTAACTAAGACGCATCGGTTTTCATTGTCCAAAGATCTGCATATATATTCTCACCTTAAATAAATAAAAAATTACTTAAATAGTTGCTAGTGAATTGTACCAAAATATGTCTTAAGTATAGATAATAGGGACATTCGTGTGATTGGTGACCTATATTGAAGGCAATCGGCGACAATTAATTAAAAGGGAAATCAGATCCAAAATAGAACTGGCGAGGAACGTCTTCGCTAGTATGCAGAAGTTCTTTGCTAGACTGGAATTGAGCTTGGAGCTAAGGACATGCATGCTTCGTGGCTGTGTTCTCTGTCATTCTATACGGCAGTGAGAGCTGGACCCTTGATCCCATAACGGAGAGGAAAATCGACGCATTTGAGATGTATCTCTATCGTCGGATAGTCAGAATTTCTTGAACACAGAAGGTAACCAATAGAAGTTCTGAAACGTATGAACAAAGGAAAGAAACTGCTACAGACGATAAAAGAAAGGAAAACACAGTATCTTGGCTATATTATGAGGAACAGCCGATACGAAATCCTCGAAGGGAAAATTCAGGGAAAATATCCATAGGAAGACTCCAGAACTCATGGCTAAAGTACATCCGCAGGTGGTTTGGGCGCACATCCACAGAGATTTTTCGAGCAGCTGTTTCCAAAACCACACTGGCCATTTGAATCGCTAACCTTCATAAGGAGACGGCGAGATAAGAAGATGTCTTATTCCAAAACTTACTTATTAAAAGCTGTTTTTAGATGCGAAAGTTACATTTAAAACAAAACTTTTAATCCGCAGTTAGAAATCGTCAAGCTTGGGGACTTGTAGGAAAATGCATTGCCGCGTTACGTTCTTCCATTCCAGGTGTTAATAGATACCAGATCCATCAAAAGCCGACTAAGACTTTGGAACATATGTCCGCTAACTTAAAAATTTCTTAATAAATTTAAGACACATTTTATCGTCCCATGTACTACCCCTTTAAACCGCACCGTGCTGTAGGCGAAAAAAAAATGCTTAATGTATTTCGATTTTGATTCTTCAGCTGATTAAGTCCTACAGCAGTGTTTAATCAATCCAGTATCAGTTCAATAAAACTGCTTGCACACCACGCCTATTTAACTAATTAGGTCACGATCACAGTAGTAGTAAACATCTTTACTTCTAAAAAAGGCTATCGACCTATCGGTCTTTCTGCCCTTGTTTAATACATGCAGTCTTGGAAACGGAAGCGGGATTGTCTGGTTGGTTTTGTAAGACAAAGGGGATTCAGTATGGTCCAGTTGTAGGGGTTGTTTGTCCATTTTGTCTGTAGATGTATGAGTCTTTCCGAAATCTTTGTCATGTTTGTGCGTTCGTATAGTAGTTGGGTGGAGGGGTTGTGTAGTGGGTTTTGGGGGTGTCTTATTTGTGTTATTAGTCTTAGTGCAATTTGTTCTGTTGTTTGCATATAACGTTTTGTCCTTTCTGTTCCGTAGGTCATGAGTATATGTCCATAGTCTAGCAAGGGTCTACAAATAGCTTTGTATATTTTGGTGGCGGTGTTTGTGCTAATTCCTCTATCTTTGTAGGTTAGTGATCGGAAGTGTTTTGTTCTCTTTATTGTTTCTGCCCTGATGTTTCGTATGTGTTTAGTGAATTTAAGTTTGTGGTCAATTGTGATTTCAACGTATTTTACGTCGTTTTTTGGTAGTGTCGTTTGGCCGTCTGCAGTTATTGTAGGGGAGTCAGCGTTGAGTCTGTGGTTTGTGAGCAGAAGTTGGTTTTTTGACGCGTTTGGTATTAGTCTCCATTTATAAAACCATGTCATTGTGTTGTTTGTTATTGTTTGGAGTCTTTGAGCTGCTCTCAGTAGTTTTGTCATGTACAATAAGTGCAGTGTCGTCTGCGTATTGTAATATGTATGCCGATCTGTCGATTTGATTTTTGTCTGGTAAGTTGTAATTGTATATGTCATAGCAGTATATATTGTAGAGAAACGGTGAGAGCGGGGATCTTTGAGGGAGCCCTTGTTCAGGGGAAAAACAAAATGACAGTGTTTTGTCAATACGTACTTGTAGTTGTCTGTTTCCTAGTAAGTTCTTTATGGTGTGTAGTAGATATGTTGGTGTGTGTAGTTTGTATAGTTTTTATAATAAGCCTCTATGCCAGACACTATCAAAAGCTTTGTTAATGTCCATAAACAGCGGAAAAAACTAAAAACCACTTAGCAAAACAATGTTTTACAAAATTTAAACCTAGAAGCGATAAGTTGGACACACCTAACGTAATATACAAGATTGACTGTTTGAACTGTGACAACACATACATAGGTCAAACAGGGCAATATTTAAAGAAAAGAATATACGAACATAAGTATGGCTTAAGAAAGGTTAACGAAAATGGAACAGCATTAGCACAACATGCACAACAAAAGTTGCATAGTTTTGATTTCGATAACACAAAAATATTAATCAATGAAAACAACTATAATAAGAGAAGAATCCATGAAATGATACAGATTAAAAAACATCAGAATGCAATGAATTTCAGATCAGACACAGACAATCTTAGCTCTGTGTATCATACACTAATTAAATGATCGCATGCATGAACTGATTGGTCCAAGTAAATGAAATATGAACACCTGATATTGAGGAATTGCCAAGCAATTCCTAGAATGCAACGAAAAGGCGAAAGATAAACAGTTTTTTTGTTTCGCTCGCTTGATATCGAGTAAAATATGGAAAATTCGTATATGGAATATACGTAACGATGTTAGTCAGAGTGAAGAGTGGGTGAATAGTCGAGTGCTGATGTTTGAATCCGAACTGATACGATGGTATGTACTTTCCGACCAGTTTTCCCAGTCGCTGCCTTATTATGTACTCAAAAACCTTGCTAAGGACTGGTAGCAGTGTAATTGGTTTGTAATTGCTCGGTTGTGTATTGTCCAGTCCATTTTTGGATACAGGGATTATTAAGCCGTTTTTTCCATGTTTTCGGAATTATGTTATTTCTGATACAGTTGTTCAATTCAGTTAAGATCAGTTTGTGTGTCTCTTGAGTTAGGCTTTTCAGGAGTTTTGCCTTTATTTTATCTTTTCCCGGTGCTGTGTTTTTGATATGCGCTAGGGCTTACTCGTACTCTGTGTCTGTGATCGGTTTGTATGTATAGTTTGGTGAGCTGTTGAAATAGTTCAAGTACCAGTCGTTGATCAAGTTCCAGTTGTCATTGTCGAAGTTAGGGTTTGTCGATATGCTGAAGGCCCTTTGATAGTGTCTGGCGAACGCGTCAGCTTTCCCTTTGTCTGTGTATCGTTCTATTCCGTTTTCGTCTATTGTGTCAGTGGTGTTAGTTTTTTTGTATTGCGCTAGTTTCTTAATTTTTCGCCAGTATGTTTGGCCTTTGTCTTTTTGTATTTCTTTACAGGTTTCTAGCCCTTTGTCTTGTCTGTATTGTCCAATCAAGGTTTTAATGTTTCTGTTGAGTTGGTTCAGTGTCTTTTTTAGGTCGTTATTTTGAGTGTTTGTATATAGTCTGTACAGTTCTCTCTTTTGTTTTTTGAGTCTCAGTATGAATTTTGGTAGTGTATGTCGGTAGAAAGAATTTTTTATTTCCGGGCTAAATTTACCTATAGCTAGTGAAAGTTGTTGTTGTATGGTTTCTATTGAAATGGGCTGTGCTTGCGATTGAATGTAGTCATGTATATGTTGTTTCACTTTGTCTATGTCAGTCTTTGTTAGGTTTAACTTTTTCTCTATAGGAGGTGTACTGGAGGTAGGTTGCGTATGTTGTAAGTCTATGTTAAACGTAATAGCCAGGTGGTCGGATCCAAGTTCGTTGGTCAAGTTTATGTTGTTGATGGTGTTTGTTAAGTTTCTTGTGTGCAGTAGAACGTCTGGTGTTGAGTCTGGGTTTGCGGGCATCAGAAAAGTTGGTGGGGTGTGCTGTTTTATAAAGTCCGAATTTTGTAGAAATCTTTTAAGCTGTTTCGTTTTGTTTTTATTCAGATTAAAGACGCCTATAATTATTGCATATTTATAGATGCTTGCTTTGGTCAATATGTTTTGTTCTAAGTTGGAGTGTGGGTGTATGTATTTGAGAAATATGTGTATCAGGTCATTTAGGTAGGTTATCGTAAAATGTATGCAGCAGTTCAGAGGGTGGTTGAGGGAAGGAGGATTTGCTCTTCCAAGTGTAAATGCTGGTTTTAGGAGAGCTGCGGCCCCGCCCCTGGCATGATTGATGGTATTTCCATGCCTATAGATATACTGCCAATTTCTGTACGTTGGTGTCTGTCCTAGTTTGGTTTTAGTCTCTACAAATATGCAGCAGTCTGTGTCGTTTTGTTCTATGTAATTGTAAATATGTGGTTTTTTACTGTTAAGTCCGTTGATGTTGGCGTAAAATAGTCTCATGTTGGCGTAAAATAGTCTCATGTTGAACGGTCTATGTTAGTGATTGTTTGTTTTAATTGTTCATGGGGTTCTGTCGAGGTGTTTTGGTTAGGTAGGAGCATGTCGAACATCAATACATACATATGGTTACCAAAGAAGACGACCGAGGTGTCCATGTCAAAATCTTCTATAAATTGTTTTCGCATTTTTTTAATCAAATCTTCTCTGTTAGTGTTGGTGGACTTGTTAATTTGATGTTTGTATTTGTTTAATATGAGATCGTGAGTTGTTACTGGTGAGCGTATTCTGTTATCTTTAGTTATCGCGTCCGACACCTCAGACGTTCTCTTGTTCAGACACTTAATTTTAACGTTGGGGATACCACTGATCGTTGCTGTTGGTCTCTTTGGGCACTTTACGCTCCATGCCGCATGCTCGTCCGAGTTGCAGGCAGCCCACTTGACGGGAAGTGGAGAACTGGAACTGAATATTGAGTGAGGGCCAAGGCATTTGTTGCACTTAGCTGGTGTTTTGCAAGTTTCGGTCCGGTGTTCAAAGGAGTTGCATTTGGTGCATGGAGCAGGAATCTGTGCTGAAGGTTTGCTCTCCACAATCCTGAACACGCGTCCAAGAAAGTGCACGGCGCGGTCGCCCATCAGTTTCCCATATGTCGCCATGTCGCCCGTTATCAGCCTCATCAACAAGTTTGGACTGTTTCTCGCTCTGGATATTATTCTTTTGCAGAATCTGATAATCAGACCTGACTTTTGCAAATGTTTCACGAACATTTCATCCGTGATTTCAAGGTCCACTCCAGTAGCAACCACTGAAAATGTGGCTGTAATATGGTGGTTTGATCTTTGTTGTCGGATTAGTGGGAGGTTATCGTTTTTTTGTAGTTTGAATGTTGTTATCATGTTTTCATGTTTCAGTTGTTGTACAATTTGTGTTGCTTTGTCATCATGGTTGGTTTTAATTAGAAAGTGAGTATCTTGTCTGATAATCACATCCTTGTTGTTGGGGTTGAGTTCCTCCCACCTGATTGCAAGTTGGAGTCTGGTGATGGACGGTATTGTGTTCGCTATGAATGTGTGCGAATACGTTGGATATTGTTTTGATGTTGTTTTGCTGTTGTTTGGTTGGTTATTGGTTGTTGTCGTCTGATAATCCAAAGCCTTGGCCTCAGGTGTTGGCGTTGTGGGGGTTGGCTGGGTTGGCTGGGTCGTCTTCGGTCTTCTACCCCTTTTTTTGGATTGTGGCTTTTTGAACCCACCATCCTGGGAGGCATAATCCGATTCGGACTCTTGCGAACTCCCAGGGATCATCCTTTCGTTTTGAAGGAGACCCGTATATGTTCTCGAAAGCGATAAATTTGATTGAATTCTTAGAATTCTTTGCAGCAGTGCGAACGACCTTGATTTAAATAAAAACACTGGGCACTTCTTATCGCCACGAAGCTCGGTTCTACGTTCTCACGATCACATTAAACTACTTTTATCATTATTATGATTATTCGCTCAAACATTGATTTGTCCAAGAAGAGCAAATGAATCGATTTACTCTCAACATACAATTGCTAATTACAATTTTGACAGAAAAAGAATCAGTAAATTAAATTGGTTTCATACACTGGTCATTAGGGATGATTAGCTCAACATTGTTTACTTTAGCAAATGTTGCAGGTACTCCCTTTGGTAGTTAGTAGTAGTAGTAGAAGGGGGGATCGGAATGGGTCCGGCGAGTAGGCGTTAAAGGCCCTTTTCGTCATTCCCCTCTATCGATCCCCATCTTATCACGTCATGTGAAGGTCCCAATGAGGCGCCTCCTAATCCTAATAAATTATAATATATTAAATAAATATAAATTTAATGTATATTCTTTTTCCTGACTGTACTTTAATTCATTCCAATGTATTCCTGGGTTTTCAGTCAATTTTATTATCACTAATTATGGTGTTATGTGATGAGCCCTGCGTTTCGTCCCGGGTCTACCTATTGGACTCGTCAGTAAGGCTTAGGTAGACCCTGCCTTATACGCCGGACACCGGTTATACGCGTTCGGACGTAAATGAACCGAGCCGGCGTAGATCTTGTGCGGTGAGATGTTGGCAACCCGTGTTGCTGATGCTGCCACTCGTTCCATTCTGCTTTTGTTCCCAAGCATCTATCTTTAAAGATTTTAAAGATTTTAAAGATAGATGCTTGGGAACATAAGCAGAATGGAACGAGTGGCAGCATTGTCAACATCTCAACGCACAATACGTGACTCAGATAGGCAATTTTGCGACATTTTAATGTTGTTAGCAATTGTCGTTCTGTTCTGGCTCTTTGGAAGACTTCTCTGTTGGTCAGCAGTTCGGTCTAAGAAATCCGTAGTGTCCTTCGATGAATCCACATCTCTAATGCCTTCAATCTATTAAACAAGGCTGCCTTTAAGGTCCAGCTTCCCACTCCATGGAGGAGAACCGACCAAATACAGTATCTCACCATGCGTTGTCGTAGCTTGAAATTGAGATCATTGTTACAGAATAGAGATTTCATTCTTTTAAACGTCGTTCTTGCCACTTCTACATGTACTTCGATCTGGATGTCAGGATCTAAGCTTTCCGTGACTATACTGCCCAAGTACTTTAACCGGCTTACCCGCTCAACCAACGAGTCGTTGAGCCTCAGCCGCGCATTCTCATATCCCTCTCAGCTGAATACGGAGAAATCTAGTCTTGCTGACGTTAATGTTCATTTCGTGCTCCACTCCAGCTGCACTTATTTTATTAATTAACTGTTGTAGACTCTCCATGCTTTTACAGAAAATCAGGGTATAATATGCGTATCTAATCGTGGTCAGAAGGACACAGTTGACTTTCACTCCATATTCTGTGTCCTCTAAAGCTTCATTAAAGATTTTGTCTGAATGTAGGTTAACTAAGCGGGGTGAGAGGATTCCAGCCTTCTTTTGATGGGATGTCCACCTTAAACTTCCTTTCGAAACTAATTTCTCTGTCAGTTGGGATCACCCATACACCTAGGATTGGAACACATGGCGGCATTCTGAATGTCTTACGACATCAACATTACATGTGTGTTAAACATGAGATTAACCGGTTAAGGCCAAGATTAGTCACGTTAGAAGTTTAAAGGTACCAAATACATATCTAATTTAGTAATTGTATACAGGGTGATTCAAAAGTGGCGTCATTCCTTTTAAGGGGTTATAGGGGTTCACTTGGAGAGTACGAGAAAAATATTGAAAAAATTTCGAAAAGAAAAATTACGATCTTTGCTTCAAATTACGAAAATTTTTTATTTTAAAAACGACCTCTTCTACAATTTTTTGATGAAAAGTCAAAGCGGCAATGATGTTTTTTGTCATTAACAGATAGTTACAGGTAGATAGCCTTTGTCAATAAAAACAAGCATTTGTCAATCTGTGACTTACTTTGAAGCTCCTTTCACAAAATGTACACCATCATCGAATTTGCGGATATGTGATTAGTTATGGGAAAATGCCACACTAACATAGCAGAAGGTGTTAGACCTTACACCAGCAAAGGGCCAGAGACACCTGACGATTCGCTCCAGGAATTGACGCAGATTGTGGACGATCTAGAGGTGCTCGGGTTCCAGACACAGAGGCACAGGTATTGGAGATAATTGCGGCAGAGCCTTCCAGGAGTGCTCGGATCATCGCACAACCACTGACACTTTCCCAGGCACCGGATAATTGTCCCTATAACTCCCCAGAGGAAGGGCCACATTCCTATCATGTATGTAAGATACACAGAACGCAGGAGGATACAATGACACATTAAATATCTGATCTTCCGAACACCGGTACAAATTGAGCAGGAATTAATAAACCGAATACGAGAAGCTGATCAAAAGTTGATCCCAGACTGCGGCGAAGAGTGCACAATAAAGTGATTGGGGAATAAACATGTCTGGAGTTAAACGAGCAGAACTTCGTCAACCTTTTGTGATTTAACAACTTAATTGTATGTTATTTGATTAATATCAATCATTGATACATAACCTTACACAGGAGATGTTTGTTTACATGTGAGGCGAGTTTAGGTATATCACTCATCTGCCCCAATAAGGATGGCAGCACTGACGGCAAATTGACAGCCTTATCCTAACCTCAAAATATTAGTATTGATTTCTCTTTCTTTGTTTTGTGTTTATCCATGGTTACTACAATTTTCAATAATTAAGAAGTAACAGGTATTTACGTAATGTTAATTAGGCAGATTATCTTGAAAAGCATCGTTGCCGTAATTCTGATCTAGTTTTTGGCAAATATATGAGTTTTTCATAAGAATTAATTTTTTTTACTATTTTTCCTGTACTCCCAAAACACCCCCAGACAACACCCCCACAGGAATGACGCCACTTTTGAATCACCCTGTATGTGTAACCCTGGTACTAGATACAAAACCTAAAATTCCTAACTTCTCGGTTAAAAAAAATCATTTGATAAACGACAAACCATGTTACATATATAAAAATATAGAAATATGTTATGACAATAATAATAGCACAAGCAATTCAGCGCTTAGAACATGAAAGACAATAAACCTATTATTCTGCGTAGAATCCAAAACCCGATATGTCGATTTATAGTAACAGCCACAGAACTAATGGTATAGAGGAGGTAACGCAATCTGTCACAATTCATTGTTGTTATTGAATAGCACGTCACTCTATTGAATAGATAATTAGGTGAGTTATGAAGTCATATGTCAGATTAACAAGATCAAATTAGTGGATTTGGGGATCGGATTCAGTATATTGCAATTCTATTCCACTGGATTCCAACAAACCAAGTGTTAAATTTGTAATAATTGTCATGAAAATACATTCAGGTAATATTTGCTTGACATTTTGGAGGCGTGAATATTAGCGAATTGGTTGGTATTTATGATTATTTCATTAGCAATACTAAATCAGCTTGAAACTTGGCTCCACTTAGGAATTGATATAGGATAGGATAGGGAAAATAAAAGTAAAATGTCAATTTTGTTTTGACCTTATTTCCATTTAGTTGTTTGTCTTTTATTCATCTATATCGTCTATCTCGATGTATGCATGTTTAGAGCATATGGAGTCACTTATGATGTTAAGATTGTTCTTACTTATATAATGGCGAAAATATGAATTTGGGAGGAGTAGTTTAAGAGGTAAGAGATTGTGACCTTAAGATTCGGAGCTTTATTGGTGAAGGGCTTGCATGTTTGGAAACCGTTTAGTTTGCGTTGTAGTGAAAAAAGATTAAACTTTGTATAAAGATTGAAAACATAAATTTTAAAACATTTTAAAATGGACAAATAACAGATTACTTAATTGGAGTGCATCTATTTCCGAAAGTGCAAAACATATGTTTCTAAAGGACCTGGGCTACTAAACACTGCGGAAGATTCTGCATAGAGTTGGTGATTTTTTGTTAGAAAAATTAAATTTTAGATATTAATCATTCGGGGTTTCGTGAACATTATTGATTGTAGTAGTCTGTGGTAATTAATTTTTGTGTTAATTTTTTCAGATTAGTGAAGGAGGGAAATTGTACTTTCGAGCTTTCCATGGACTTTTGAAGAGTATTTAAGACAGACGAGACAGAAAGAGCCAAGGGCGTACAGCTCGAAGTACCACAGCAAACTGAATTATTTTCTTTGCTGATACGTTGATACTCAAAATTTTTATTAATGCTCACATTTTCAGCGTCACACACGACTTTGTGTTCACATAAGTCAGATTAACGGAAAGCAGTGATTGTGTGTTTAAAGATTCAACTAATTTTAAAACATTAACTATTAATACTCTAGTTCTGAAAAGCATAAAAATAGTAAGTTAGGGTTACGCAACCAAACTAAACCATTATAAAAACAAGACTCAAGCAACATTAGAATAAATTCTTGCTAATATATGACATATTTGAAAAATTAAAACATGCAGAAAAACTGTAAACCAATGATACATTTTTTTGAACTATGTTTGAATCTGATATTTAGGTACAACTCTCGAGATGTTGTTACGTGCAAATATTTTGCCGTAAACCTATTAATTTGTTTTCGACCTCGGTATGCGTGTTCAAGTTATTTGCCAAGCATATCTGTTTTGGTTTTTTTCATCATAGAGTTAAATTTTGGGTGTAAAATCCGAATCTAGCAAATTTGGCTATTCTTATCGCAGGTGAAAGAAATGTTTGGTAGATTGCGGGATCACGTGTCCGTTAGGGCCAATGAATTTGGTGATTTTTGATTCCTGCGCCAACGGAAGGTTGGAGGGAGGAAAAACTTCTACTGGTGTAACGGTAGATTTTTGAGGGTTGAAGATTGAATTACGCCGTGACGATCAGGTCGGCAGGTCGATTTTTGAGTTTATTCCGCATGGTCGGGCTTTTGAGATTTTCATTGTGTTCAGCGCTACCGCATGGTCGGTTTTTGAGAATTTTAGAATCAAGAAATTCCTTGATGGTTGCATAGACTGCAAGAAGCCTTTCTTTCCACCGGGGAAAGCAATTATCCAGTCGGCGAGTTGAAATTTTGAGACCTAAGAACCGGATAGACGAATCCATGATGGCCGCTATGACCACGTGGAAATGATCCGAGATCCGTGGAGCAATTCAAAACCAGCTCTTTTGGGGAACCTCAGCGGGACCGTGGGATTTTTGACGTTGAGGCTGATTCTGGTGTTTTCCAGTTTGGTAGAAGTTGTATGCTACTTGGAAGCATGCTGGCGCCCAACTTTTGGTGAAGACTTTTGTTTTTTTTTATCAGTTTTTTATGACAGTATTTTTTTATAACTGGACGTTTTATAGTTAACTGCTTGTGCTGAAACATTCAAGTTCGACTGCATTCAGTTCATTTTGTTTTTTTTACTGTAATTGCGATTCACAGTCGGACCTGAGTGATTTCCTTAGTTATTTTGGTACCCCTTTACTGTGGATTTTTTTTTAATTTTATTTATGATCACGACCGATCCCCTTTGGAAGACCTGCGAGGCCACTGACTGAAGTGATCACTCCAGCCGGTCCCCCTCAGGATCCTTCCCCTTCACCATCCAGGCTTGACTGAAGTTAAGGTATCCATAGATTAAGGGTGCTACCAAAAATATCCGAGTGATACACTCTAAGTAAATTTATATATTTTGTAATGTTCTTTCTCTCAGTAAAATTGTTAACTTGTTTAAATACATTAGTTGTGCAGTTGAATTTGAGTGTGTGTAATTTTGTATTGTCCATTGGGCGTTCCAAAAATTGTTCACTAGCCGCAAAGTACTAGCTCTTGCTCTAACTCACGCCCGAGATAAAATAATTATAGTTAGAAGTAAAATTCATAACAATGTTTTGTTCTCAGGCACCCCTGTAACCGGTTTCAACCCCTTCAGGCGAGCAGATGAGAGCTAATGGGCCTTAAACCGATGCTGGAAGAGCCTGATATTTTCATTTCGAAATTTGCACCTACTTATATCAGTAACCGTTGACGGGTATGACGATGCCAAAAGCTTAATTTTCTGTGGATTTGAAACTGTTTGAAATATGTTTGATACTAATTTGTATGTATGAATTAGCTTTTTAAGTTGATTTAGACTAAAATGATTTCGAGCTTAATTTGTAAATTATTATTTGCGTTTTTGCCGAAACCATTCATAACATGTACTTCAGTAACATGTAACTCACTGAAATTGAGATTGATTAAATATTATTATAGTAGTAGTAAACATCTTTATTTCTAAAAAAGGCTATCGACCTATCGGTCTTTCTGCCCTTGTTTAATACATGCAGTCTTAATCTAAATAAAAAACAAATATGAAAATTCTCTTATTCTAGGTTAACAATACTATTAAATAAATAAGATTTCAGTGGCAAGAAGAAATTATTTTATTGTCCACTAGTCCGTTGCGTTTGTAAGTGTTCGAGTAGCGTTAATGTAGGGAAACGGAAGCGGGATTGTCTGGTTGGTCTTGTAAGACAAAGGGGATTCAGTATGGTCCAGTTGTAGGGGTTGTTTGTCCATTTTGTCTGTAGCTGTATGAGTCTTTCCGAGAATATTATTATATTTGATAGCTATTGATACATTTTATGGTTGTTTTATTTAACGTAGTGGAAATAATTCAGAAAAGCATAACAACAGTTCAACTAATTATTGAAGTATTAACAGGCATAAGTTCGTATTCAAATAGTTTGGATCTAATGTCTTACCATCATTTGGTATCATTTGGGCTGTTTATTTACGGCAAACGCACATGGATCATTAGTAAAGGTACACCCAAATTTAACGTTTAAAGTCAACATAAGTTCTATACTAGAAAGCAACTTTAGCGGCAAAACATTGTTGACACAAAACTTTTCTGGAGCGAGCAATATAATTACATTGTTCCTCTAATCCATAATTGCTAAGAAGGATGAAATAAAATATTAAAATTGTCGATTCGGCCCACTTTTCTGTTTCCGCCAACGTAAACAAACTATATATATTAAGCTCCTTTATTTTATTTGGCAATAGCTAGCCAACGAATGCATAAAAAATACGAAAATGTTGCAACCCGAGCCGGAAGCACGATCAGAAGTCACGGATGCCCAGACTTTGCCAACATTGTAATGAAAATCGTAAGTGAAATATGTTTGCTGGTATTTTGTATTTTTCTACTGTTTTAAGCTTTGTTTATATTTTATATAAGGATATTTTAGTATTTTAGTTCAATCTATAAGTTTCAAATTGTTTAAACCATTGCAAGTCGTGATTATTCATTCGAACCCATAAATCAATCGACAATATAACGGAAATCAATTTTCTAGCATCTTATTTAATTATCATGTCAGGCCGTATATATTTTAAAAGAAAGGAATCCCACTTGGGCGGTCATGGTCAATTTCTGCACACCTTCGGGGGCCTAGACGGTTTCCACCTAGACGGTTTCCAAGGATCAACTTTTCTTTTTAACGATAACAAATCGCCAATATGGAAACCATTAATATTTACATTCTTCAAAGGGCCTGGAATCTACCTGGTGTCCTAATGCAGACATTTTTTCCTTAACCGTCCGCCCCAGTCCTGGAGGTTCGCGCTTGCTCGTTTCATTGCCATGTTGCCGCTATGCAGATATTTGTTACCTAACCACCCGACCCAGTCCTGGGTGTTCGCCTTGCTCGGATAGTGATTCCTAACGATGAACGACTAATGATAAAATTAGCATGAATTTCAGCAACAGCAGCCGAACTATAAACCTGCTTGAGCCACAAGAAACTGTGCTTTTCCGAGGTTATAATTTCATTCGCAAAAGCATATCAATCCGGCAGGACTGGAACGGATGGTTATCTAACAAATATCTGCATATGCGGCAACATGGCAATGAAACGCGCAAGCGCGAACCTCCAGGACTGGGGCGGACGGTTAAGGAAAAAATATCTGCTGTCCTAATACCTAGATTCTTTCAAAATCAACAGAAAGTTTTGGGGGTGGTCAGAAATTTATGATTAATAGTAGGTCAATCTGCAGTGAAATAAGTGTCTGTGAGAATTTAATTCATCAGGTGAGTATCTGGCAGAGTAGCCTTTCCGACCATTTTAAGAATTAATCTGAATTTCGTATATTATTAATAAGAGAGTGTCGCATATGTGACAGAATACCTATTTTAAAAACTTGGCAATTTTTAATCTTTGATAATTTTATTTTTAGTTTTAATGAGAGAAGCTGTTCAACGTATGTGAAGTATCCAGACGTGACTTATGTTGTTGTCTTTTTTATTGTATTTTTAATTATTCAGGTTAGGTAAATCATTAGGCCCTAAAGCCGTTTGCTTGAGTTCTCATTTCAGCAAACGTGTAGGTACTGGCAGCATTTCTCGCAGTACTCGTGATATACTATGATCCCATTATTTATATTTGTGCTTATACTCTAGTTGGGGAATACTGACTATGAACGACTCCTAGTACTCAAGTAATGGTCAATTAAGGTCCCGGAAACTATAGTGTCCTTTTTCGGAATGATATTGCACGCTTTAATATTCTTAGTCCAAACTTCAGAAGGGACAAGGGATTACCGGATCTGAACTCGTGGTTAAATTAAACATCTGATTTTTCTGATGAAGAATCTCCGCTGGGTTGCCTGTATTGTCTACTATCTTGACTTGTAAATATACCCTTATTGTCTACTATACTTGACGAGTAAAGTATTCGACGTGCCGTTCTGCGGGGTTCAGAGGTGTCATAAAGTTCATAATATAATATGTTATATAATATTATTCTTATAATTAATAAGAATAAAGTGGTTGGTGGCAAAATAAAGTGGCCAAAATAAAGGCAGGAAAGAGTCTACAAACTTCACTAAAGGAGCTAAAAATAGTAAATAAAAATATCATTTTTTAAGAGTATAAAAAAATAATTGCAGTTATGCAGTAAAGCGAAGCGCTTTCAACCTAATGTGTCTCGATCCGGATAACCGTCTAATAAATACCAAGACCCAAGGATAAAATAACAATTTAAATGTTCACTTGGTTTATTTCAAGAACTTTTATAGTATTTGGATACTATAAAAGCGTCGACACTAGCTAATAATCCAACTTTTCGTACAAGAACTCAATATAAACTCAATGCATTAATAAAATTATTAAAACTAGTTCGCCATTTTTACAATTTTGAGCCGTCCATCTTAAAACCTCCCCCTTTCAAGCAATTTGCTATAAGCACAGATTTCTTATTTATCTTTCAGTGGAGTCGCCAGTAATACTACGCCCAACTATTCGTATTATTTTATAGTACTTTACGCTACGTTGAAAAATGCAACGTAAGTGCTCACTTAAAATACAAAATAACTATAAAGCAGAAAGAACATTTAATTTTGTGACAAATCGGCAAGTCCACGTAGATTTGCATTTCTAGAATGACGATAAAGGAAATGCCACAAATGATAAATTCGCGTTAAAAGAATGCGAGTAGGGTGATGCAAGGCATGGTGGACTTCTGGAAACGTAGGGAAGTGTGACAAAAGGGAGATATTTGCAACGTACTATGCAACAGTATTTCGTTTCGCACCTGGAAAGCAATTCCTGTTCATCGGTAAAGGCTAACGGTAGAAGACATACACTAACGGACAAAAGTAGAGCACCAAATATTATAATTGCACGTTGTTATGAATTTTACTTCCAACTATATTAATTTTATCTCGGGCGTGAGTTAGAGCAAGAGCTAGTACTTTGCGGCTAGTGAACAATTTTTGGAACGCTCAATGGACAATACAAAATTATGCACACTCAAATTCAACTGCACAACTAATGTATTTAATCAATTTAACAATTTTACTGAGAGTAATAAAGGTAAAAAAACATATAATTTACTTAGAGTGTATCACTCGGATATTTTTGGTAGCACCCTTAACCTATGGATACCTTAACTTCAATCAAGCCTGGGTGGTGAAGGGGAAGGACCCTGAGGGGGACCTGCTGGAGTGATCACTTCAGTCAGTAGCCTCGCAGGTCTTCCAATGGGGATCGGTCGTGATCATAAATAAAAATAAAAAAATCCACAGTAAAGGGGTACCAAATAAATAAGGAAATCACTCAGGTCCGACTGTGAATCGCAATTAAAGAAAAAAAAAACAAAATGAACTGAATGCAGTCGAACTTGAATGTTTCAGCACAAGCAATTAACTATAAAACATTATTAGTTCCTATCATAAAAAAACTGTCATAAAAAAACTGATAAAAAACAAAGTCTTCACCAAAAGTTGGGCGCCAGCATGCTTCCAAGTAGCATACAACTTCCACCAAAATGGAAAACACCAGAACCAGCCTCCACGTCAATTCCACGTGGTCATAACGGCCATCATGGATTCGTCCATCCGGCTCTTGGGTCCCCAAAACTTCAAATCGCCGACTCTTGCAAACCTCTTGCAAACCATCAATCAAGGCCTCTTGCAAACCATCAATACCATCATCAATAAACTTCTCGATTCCAAAACCCTTCAAAAACCGACCATGCGGTAACGCTGAACACAATGATCTCAAAGCCCGACAAAATCTCAAAGCCCGACCGTGCGGAACAAACTCAAAAATCGACCTGCCGATCTGATCGTCACGGCCTAATTAATTCTTCAACCACCAAAAATCTACCGCTACACCAGTAGAAGTTTTTCCTCCCCCCAACCTTCCGTTGGAGCAGGAATCAAAAATCACCAATTTCATTGGCCCTAACGGACACGTGATCCCGCAATCTACCAAACATTTTTTTCACCTGCGATAAGAATCGAAACTGCGATGAGAATCGCCAAATTTGCTAGATTCGGATTTTACAGCCAAAATTTAACTCTATGATGAAAAAACCAAAACAGATATGCTTGGCAAATAACTTGCACACGCATGCCGAGGTCGAAAACAAATTAACAGGTTTACGGCAAAATATTTGCACGTAACAACGTGCGTGATATTGTAAATAAATGTAATTAGCTTTAAGACAACAAAGAAGGTTTGTATCGACCTTGATAACAAGAATTACTGAATGAAACAAGTGAACTTCTTTTGACATTTATTTTTATTTGTTGAATAGTACCGCGTCAAAAGTAAAGCAACTTTTAAATAATTTGTTCAAAAAGGTGATTTCACTGAAAGAAAAGTATAAAATTATAGGGTGAGGTTTATTTTATGGTTTTTTGAACATAGTCTATGCTAAATACGTCATGCCAAGAGCTTTCAAAACACTTCAAGTAAAGAGTTGTAAATGCATTCCTGGAAGGTGCTAAACAAACGGATATTTCAAGACAGTTTGTGTTACCCCGGTGCAGTGTCTCTAAAATAATCTCATCCTATAATAAGAGAGGACTTTTAGACAAGTTACCATAATCAGCAAGGCGAAAAAAACCAACAGTATTGACCGACAAAAGCATTAAAATAATTGCTCTAAATGATCCTCGGAAATCTGCACCCAGAATTATTGCCGAAATTCCAGAAATTCCAGTTGGTATAAGAACAGTTCAAAGAAGATTGGTAGAAGCGCAGCTATTTACCAGACGCCCAGCTATGAAACCGTTAATTTCGCGAAGAAATAGAGCAGCAAGATTGGCGTTTGCACGACGCTTATTAAACTGGACAGCTAACGAATGGAAAAGGTCCGAAGAGTGATGAAACGAGATACAAACTATTTAGTTCTGATGGAATGAGACGTGTGAGGCAAGCAACACGAGGTTTAATCCCAAATACGTAACACCTACTATTAAACATGGAAAATGCAGTGTGCCCTATTCACTTTATTAATGATACGATGAACCGAGTTGTTTATAAGGATATAATGCAAAATACTATGCTTCTTTATGCAGAATGGGAAATGTCACTACGTTTTATTTTCAAACAGGGCAATGTTCCAAAACAGCCTTAACAAATTGTTCAAAAGTGGTTGTGGTTGGTGGAAAATAATGTTCGAGTTTTGGAGTGGCGTGCCCAATCCCCAGATCTAAACCCTATTGAAAATATGTGGGAGGAATTGGAACGTCGCATTCGAACGCCAAAGTTTTCAAATAGACAAGCTTTGATAAATAAAATTGGTGAAGCTTCAATGGCGCGTCTTTGGCAACAAGTAATTAATAACAATGGGGATTCCATTAATTATTAAAGCTCTTCATTGTTTTTGTTGAAAAATATGTTAAATATTTTTGTAGAAATAAAACTCTATTTACTGCAATTTATTGAACTATACTTCTATTATCCTCGTTTTATATGATAAATATTATTTATAATTTTAAACTTGATTTAGAGCACCCCAAAATGTTTCACAAATAATAATTTTAGTGTAAATATAGTGTTTTAATACAAACTATACAAACTACACACACCAACAAATCTACTACACACCATAAAGAACTTACTAGAAAACAGACAACTACAAGTACGAATTGACAAAACACTGTCATTTTCTTTTTCCCCTGAACAAGGGCTCCCTCAAGGATCCCCGCTCTCACCGTTTCTCTACAATATATACTGCCATGACATATACAATTACAACTTACCAGACAAAAATCAAATCGACAGATCGGCATACATATTACAATACGCAGACGACACGGCACTTATTGTACATGACAAAACTACTGAGAGAGCAACGCAAAGACTCCAAACACTAACAAACAACACAATGACATGGTTTTATAAATGGAGACTAACACCAAACGCGTCAAAAACCCAACTTCTGCTCACAAACCACAGACTCAACGCTGATTCCCCTACAATAACAGCAGACGGCCAAACGACACAACCAAAAAACGACGTAAAATACCTTGGAATCACAATCGACCACAATCTTAGATTCACTAAACACATGCGAAACATCAGGGCAGAAACAATGAAGAGAGCGAAACACTTCCGATCACTAACCTACAAAGACAAAGGAATTAGCACAAACACCGCCACCAAAATATATAAAGCTATTTGTAGACCCTTGCTAGACTTTGGACATGTACTCATAACCAACGGAACAGAAAGGACAAAACGTTATACACAAACAACAGAGCAAATTGCACTAAGACTAATAACACGAATAAGACACCCCCAAAACCCACTACACAACCCCCCCACCCAACTACTATACGAACGCACAAACATGACAAAGATCTCTGAGAGACTCATACAGCTACAGACAAAATGGACAAACAACCCCTACAACTGGACCATACTGAATCCCCTTTGTCTTACAAGACCAACCAGACAATCCCGCTTCCGTTTCCCTACATTAACGCTACTCGAACACTTACAAACGCAACGGACTAGTGGACAATAAAATAATTTCTTCTTGCCACTGAAATCTTATTTATTCAATAACATTGTTAACCTAGAATGGGAGAATTTTCATATTTGCTTTTTATCTGGATTGGGACTGCATGTATCAAACAAGGGCAGAAATACCGATAGGTCGATGGCCTTTTTTGGAAATAAAGATGTTTACTACTACTATTGTTAACCTAGAATAGGAGAATTTTCATATTGGTTTTTTATCTAGATTAAGACTGCATGTATTAAACAAGGGCAGAAAGACCGACATATCAGGTCGATAGCCTTTTTTTAGAAATAAAGATGTTTACTACTACTACTATAGTGTTTTATTAAACGAGGTAAAAATCGTAATCCTTAATTTTTGCTTGAACAAACGTAAGTGATAACGAAGTTTGTTGCTTTACTTTTGGCCGATAGTGTACATATTTAGAACAAAAATTTCACTAATTAGATTAATAATTCATCACTATTACCCGTCAATAGAAATGTTATTTTTCAGAATAAAAAATGAATAAAGTTTCTTAAGAAAAGACAGAAATAACTGTATTGGAAAACGCCACGCGTTACACTAGTCTTATCTATTAACAAAATTAGCTTAACAGCAAATGAACCCGTTAGCGCCTTTTAAGCAAATGTTCTGAATTTAAGTAGTTTTTCTGGATTAGAAAATGTTTGAAGCGTTACTTTCAGCTTTCCTTAGAAACCTAATCTACCCCTGAATACAATTTTGCTTAATTAAGCTACATGAAAACAATGAAAACTAAATAATTCGAAAATTTATATAAGATATTAACAGTTGAAAATCGAATTTCAAATTTGTTATTAAGACATATTTTGAAATGGCCCCATGTTTGCTTGGTAGCCTATTATAATACTTAAGCATTCGAATAGAAAATTTACCATCTTTACTACAAATTACGAAAATTTTCGATTAAAAAAAAATACTGTTCTACAATTTTTTGATCAAAAGTCAATGCCGCATAATGTTTTTGTCATTATCAGGTAGTCACAGCTAGATATATTTTGTCAAGAATAAAAAGCAGTTGTGAAATTATGACCACCTTACTTTCAAGCTTCTTTCACAAAATGTACACCTACATTGAATTTGCGGATATGCTATTAGTTATGGGGGAATGCCACAGTAACATATCAGAAGCTGTAAGAACTTACGCCAACACGTTTCCCAACCGACGACAGACCAGCGCGCATGTTCTGCGGCGTTTAATTCAAAGGGCAGGGAGATATTGGACGATTGGCTCCAGGAATTGAAGTAGATAGTGGACGACCAAGAGGTGCTCGAGTTCCAGACATAGAGGAACATATATTGGATATAATTGCAGCCGATCCTTCCAGAAGCACACGGAGTATTGCACAACAAATGACACTTTCCGAGGCACTATCCGCGCATTTATCCGTACCTTTATGTAAGACACACGCACTTTTACCCACAGATTATCCATTAAGGCAGCGTTTTTATAATTGGCGTTTGGAGCAAAACCGATAGAATTCACAGTTTTTATCACACATTTTATGGACCGTCGAAGCAAATTTCAGTAGAGATGAATTTTTCAACTCCCACAATTCCCAGGCTTATGCCACCGAGGACCCATATGCTACAATTTCGCAACATCATCAAGACCGTTTTAATGTAAAGGTTTGGGTAGGTATTCTGGGTATTTACCTATTGGGACTCCTAATTTTGTCATATCGGCTCAATGGTGAATTTTTTTTCTTTAATCGGAGTCAAAATCTGCTTGACAATCTGCCACTAGCCGCCGTTCAAAATCTGTAGCTCCAAATGGACGAGGCTCCAGACCATTTCGCTGTTCCAGTCAGAGCTTGGCTAAACCAGGCATTTCACGGACAAGTGGGTAGGCCGAAATGGACCAGTAAATGGGCCACCAAGGTCCCCTGACCTGGCTCCTACGGATTTTTTTCCTTTAGGGACACATTAAATCCCTTGTATAACGAACACCGGTACAAAATAAGCAGGAGTTACACGAATGCAAGAAGCTGGTCAAAATGTGACTTCAGTAATGTTACGAACAGTGCATCTCTTGTGAGTTGTCCACATTTCAAAACGGAACCACAGATTCATATCTAAGAATTTCGTTTTACCATCAAGCACCCAAATGATTTTCGTATTTATAAGTAATTTTTTCTTTCACTTTCAATTTCTATAAGTTCTTCACTTTCCGCAGGTTGGTATAATTAAGCTATAACTTTTTATTGGAAGTATTGTTGAAATCAAATTGAATTTTCAAATTATTAGGTTTTTAGAATATTTTTTACTATTTTTCCTGTACTCCCAAAACACCCAGACAACAGCCCCAGAGTAATGACGCCAATTTTTAATCACCCTGTAGAGTGTTTCTGAAAGTTCTGCACTTTTCGACACCATTTGTACCTCCAATATGAAACTAAATACAATAAAGGTACAAACGCTTGTGGACTAGTTGTAGAGCTTTTCACGTGGAAGTCAGTGACGTAATTATTTATTTCTGTAAGTTATGTCTTTTTTAGATACACGCGAAACTTACCTTTTTTTGAATAGAACACTCCGTATATTTTCACATATTTTAATTGGCTTTTAAATGGCCATTCCTGCAATATATAATACACAAGGCTTTACTCAAAATTAAACATAAAAAATGGACATTATAAAAATGTTATAGATATGGTTTATAAAATGTATAAATAATATTTATTTATTTTTTAATTATTTATAGCTCATAACTAACTAGATGGGAAACTGGTCATTTCAGTACTTGAAATACCTACAAATTTTGGAACACATATTACCGAAAATTTTTACCAACATTAATTAAAATATTCAAAATTATGGCCGTGTTGTTACAATACAGATTCCACAAACTTTTCTAATTTGGTTTATCGTATTCAAGATATGAAGGGGACGTGCTTGAATTAGGGCAAAAGCTTGATGGGTGGCATTAAGAAGCTGCGCTTAGATATTATTTTCTGAGCAAAATATATTATAAATTATATCCTGGAGATGTCCCCGTAGAAAAAAATCCATTACCAAAAGGTTTGAAAACCTAGGGCTCGGAAATTTTCATTTAAATAAGGCGAAATTAGTCGGTTCGATTAATTTTGAGTAAACCCTTGTGTATTACTCGTATATATTTCTGGAATGGACTTTGAAAAGCCAATTTAAATATGTGATAATATATAGGGAATGCCAATAAAAACAGGTAAGTTTGGCATGTAACTGAAAAAAATTTACTCACAGAAAAAACTAAACTACACCACTATATCCTAAGTGTCAAAAAGTGTAGACTTTTGAGAAACCCCCTATATCTACGAAACGAAGACGGAGGAGCCACATCTCTCACTATCATTTTTCATTTAACAAAAATCGGTCAAAGTATCGCGAAAACCGCACCTCGTTATCTCCAATAATAACTGAGGAACTCGCGATTTACAACAAAAATGTACACCCTGTACATAGATGATTCGGTCTTTCGAGACACGGAAAAAATATAAAGTTTATGCATATCGGACATTTTCAGTTCTATATAGCCGGCTAATTATCCACTAATGACCTTAAAAAAGTGGTTCTCAGCCAACATGAAGTTGCATCTTCAATTGAAAACATATGGTGAAATAATCTCATCGGTATTCTATATATTTTGTTCGTACGCGCTAAAATGATTGACATCATTTTTATCATCACCAGTATATTGCTAAAGCAAACAACAATTTATTCTGTTGTTAATTATTTTCACATTCATTGGATTCACTTACTACATGAGTGAAACAACACGAACACACATTCGCATTTCTCGTTCGTAAACTTTTATATATTTAGCGTATAAGCGCATATTTTCACATAAAGTGCCCATAAACCGAGATTTCCTTCAAACAAAATCACAAAAAATGTCATTCTTTTGGAGCAAAAACAAGTTTACCCATGACTGAACACGATTTGCTGGTACGCTTGTCACATCCCAACTATAGAGCTTCGGATCAATGTAGTGAATAATTTGGGACATGCCATGACGAGCGTAATACAAGTTTTTAGTGTGTCACTCACAAGCACCCTCAGGACCGGTTTCAAACCCATTAAATCTCGTCATCTAGGTTTAACTTACAAATTATATAAAGCATTTACCTTCAGAAGGAGCTTCAGTTATAAGCTGTTAACCTTTAAGGTTGGACCATCATAGAGCACAACTTTTGCTGTACAACTTTTAAAGATTAATTAGTATAAATGAGCTTCGTTTTAAAAGGGTTTGCGGTAAAGTTTTGCTATACCACTCCAGTTATTGATTTTAATGAAGCAAATAGGTAGCATTTAGACGTCATGAAATAAATAGGTAACAGTTAAGAGAACAGCAAATAATATAAAACTTTAAACTTTTCCTGTTTTTGCACAGATATTTTTTTATTTAATAAATTAAAATTAGCTTTTCCGCAACTTTCTTTACTCTACTAATTTAGAGTTAGGTGCAAGATGGAAATACCGCTAACATCCGCTAATAAAGTGTAATTTTGTAGGTTCGAAAAAATAGGCTCTGGATATTCAGAATCGGGCACGTATAACTGAACGGAAGTGCGCTTATCTCGGTTCAACCACGTTTTGCTAAAGAACAGGTTATCTTTGGTGTATTTTCTTTCGTAGTGGCATCCAGTGCACTTGAACGTAGGTGAGGTGTTTAATTTTTCCTGGACTACTTTTTACGTAAAATGGATCTCAGATGAAGCAAAAATGCTTACGGAACAATGCGAATTTCACGCAATTGGTAATAAATCAAATACATGTGATTTCAGGTCAGTAAGCACATGAGTCTTACAACCATGCCAGCTCAAAGCTTTGATAGCTATTGCAATGTTGTGAATGCAAATAGCACCACTTCAATAGAAAAACCGAAATAGATTAAAGCACCTCGTGCCCCACTTTCTTGTTGATATCATTTTAAAAAATCTACCAAAATATACGAATTTAAATATAATAAATTCAACAAAAAGGATGGGATCGTTTATATATTAACACGGGTATTTTTAGCACTTTTAACTTTTTCAGTCAGTTCGACACACAGATCTCGAGCGAAAAATACATTTCTGACAATTTCATGAGACCCTCAGAATCCAAACCCGAATGAGTTTGAGCTCGATTTTAACATTTCTTTATAGGTAATTTTGAATTTGTGCTTAAGGAAACTTGCTTCTATTTCCGGTGCATTAATGATAAAGTTTTCTTGCCGGTGTCTTAAATTAGTTCCCATTCGGGTTGTAAGTTAGTAGCTTCCCATCAACTTTTTCAGTGTTCTCATAATGACTTTGTTTCTTATTTCGTTTCCACTCGGCTCTAACGTATGTATGTACATTTAAGAGTAACGACTCCAACTGTTTCAGAGTATTTATCCGCGTATTAGTTACACAGTTATAGTGTTGAACTTTACTCCAACCATGACGTATAGCAAAGTAGTTTTACTAATCCCACTACTTTAGTGAAAATATTTCACTAAATTTATTTCACTATTTCACTATTTTTATGTTTCTGTATTAAAATTGGCTAGTTAAATATGCAGGGTGAGGTTTTTTCGATGGCTAGTGCAGGGAACTACAGCAGATACGAAGGTTGAATTTACAAAGAATTACAGTTTGGAACGCTCCATTCGAAACTAATTTTATTTTTTCAAAATTTGACAGCTATCCTGAGATTTTTTTTTATTAGTTTGTTATAGCAATCTAGTTTACACCAATAAGCTACTTTTCTTTAACCTAAACTACTAGATGTACATTTGCAAAGTGTTATCCTATGATATTAACTTCGGCTTTGTCATTGGAGAGTCACTATTTTAATGTGTACATATATAAGCATATTTCTTCTACTTTGTTAAGAATCAACGATTAATTCCATGCACTAGTTCATAGGGTTTCACTCGATTTAGTCTTCTTGTTGCCGATTTAGTCTTCTGTTGTGCTGACTCCGGAACCCAAATTGGTGTGGCGGGATGAGGTTTTTTCTTTCTATAATTGGTGTTATTCTCTTTAAAAGGAGTTTTTCATAAAGTTTTGACATAATCGGTAAAAGTGATATGGGCCTATATGATGATGCTTTGTGGGGTGGCTTGTTACACTTGGGTACCATGATAACTTCAGCAACCTTCCACAATTGGGGAACATATTTTAGTCGAAGTGATGCGTTGATCAGGTTAGTAAGTTTCACTAGACCTTTCCTCGGTAGTTCCTTGAGGATCTGACCAGTGATTAAGTCAAATCCCGGAGCCTTCTTTGGATTTATGTTTTGTTTGATTTCTCTTTTTACCTCCGCTACTGTGGTTAATGGAATCTCTTCACTTTCCTGGTTATTTATAGTGGGTAGAGCCGCAGTACTGTCTGTTGGATTTGGTTGAAAGATTTTATCAAGGTGTTCGGCAAATCTTAATGCTTTCTGCTCATTATTTCTAGCCCAGCTGCCGTCCATGTTTCTGATGGCATGATGGGAGTTTTTAAATTTTTTGTTGTTTTCCATAGTGAATAATCAGTATTGGCATCATTTGTTACTTTCTTCAAATATTCACTAATGGTATAATTCTTAAGCTGCTTAATTTCTTCTTTTAATTGAGCGGTGAGCTTATTTAAAATAGTTTTATCTTGCGGTGATCTGGTGTGTTGCCATTTTTTCCTTGCCTTTCTCTTTCGTGCAATCAATTCTAAAATTTCTCTAGGATAGTTATTACCTTTCAATTTCCTTCCAATTTCAGGCGTGTTTTTCCATGAAGATTTTTGAATGTCATTGACGAACTTCTGCACTTCAGTATCCAATTGTTCCTTAGTTTGTAGTGGGGTTACTAATTTTTTTTTTCTTCTAAGGTTAACCTAAAGTCCTCCCAATCTGTTTTTTTATTGACTAGCATGGGATTGCAGAAGTTTTCGACGATACTTTCACTTAAGGTTAAAACTATTGGGGTATGGTCTGAAATTAGCTCCAAGTTGTCTTCTATTAGTATATAGTTGCAAGATATGTTTTTGGTGATGTAAAAATCTATCAAATCAGGAATTTTGTCAGGATCTGTGGGCCAATAGGTTGGTCGTCCCGTTGATATTGCCTCACACTTGCATTTTTGAATTGCCTTCAGTAGTTCCCTTCCTTTCGTTGTTATCAGTCTTGATCCCCATTGGGTGTGTTTTGCATTATAGTCACCTCCTATGATGAATCTACTTCCAATGGCCTTAAAAAATTCGATGTATCTTTCTGTCTTAATGTTGTGTTTCGGTGGACTATAAAGGCTTGCTATTGTTATGTCAAAGTTTTTAGTTTTTACATTCACTGCAGTAGCTTGAATATATTCAGATTCATATTTTGTCTGTTCATAATGATGGATGCTTTCCTTTACTATTACCGCACTTCCTCCCTTTGCTTCATTGTCGGGGTGAATGGTGTGGTATACTTTGTAACCCTTTATTTTGATAAAGGATTGCTTGGTGAAATGAGTTTCTGAGATCAGACACACGTCAATTTTATTTATGTCCAGGATTACTTGAAGTTCTTCTTGACGCTTGAGCAATCCATTTGCATTCCAACACATGATTTTTAGTGTATTAGCCATTTTATTACATTTTGAGTTTTTTTTTAATTTAATTAGGAGAAGTTTTATTAGCACTGCTCTCTAGTTTGCAAATTCGTTGTTTCATTATAACTAGGTTAGTTATTTTGTTGAGGATCAATTGTAGGGTTTGGTTGGCATCGTTATTTCCAGGCTTATGTTTTTCTTGACGGTCATCTGCCTGCCGAGTGATCGGGGCATATGTTTGTCCATTATTACGATTACCATCGTAGTTCACTTTTTCTTGTTGTGTCACCATTTTTTTTTCATTATGATTTCTAACTGGTTTGGTTTCGGTGAGTTTTGTATTTTTAATTTTTTGTAGCTCCTTTGCTACAACACATCCCCTGTAATTGGCTGGATGGCCTTCTCCACCGTTCACACATTTCGGGACTTGACTTTTCGACTTATCACATTCAGGTGTTATGTGCCTGCCAGCACATTTAACACATCTCGGTTCCTTTGAGCAGAATTTCTGGGTGTGTCCATATGCCTGACATTTTTTGCATTGGGGGATCAGTTTTGATGCCTTCGTTGCCTCAATCTCTACTTTACATCCAAGTATGTGTGTAATTTTATGAATTTTTTCAATGCTCTCGCTGTTTTCGAAAGTTAACATAAACATGTTTAAAGGCCTTTTCTCTTTCCATGTCAGCTTGTTGTTTGCCATGATTATTTGGAAACCTTTTTTTACTAGGAAATTTATAATGTTTTCTGGTTTACATGTATGATGTAGGTTTTTTGCCATAACACGAATTGGAGGCGTTTGCTTGTTTTCATATGTATGAAATTTAAGTTCACTAGCTATTAACATCTTAATTATTGTTCTATAGCTTTCTGCATTGGAACAATTAATTTTAGCTGTTGTGTCGTTAGTGAATTTCACTTGAAAGTCGGTTTCCGTAACCTGTTTTACTAGTTCCGCGTATATAACTTCATAGGACTCTACATTTTACACCATGATAGGGGGTGGCTTAGGTTCCTTTCTAGTTTCTTGCTCTGCTTGATTGGCAGTCTCAAGCTCAATAATTAAGGGAGATTTTGGCGAATATATTACATTCAATTTTCGTTCTTTAGTTCTGTGCTTTGCTCTAATCCACTCAGTCTCTTTTGCCAGTTCTTCATCATCCGTATGGTATTCGGTTTCCTTGCTTGTCGATGGTGGATTGGCTGCAGGACTTGTAAACGTCAGCTTCGGATCGACATTCGAGTTGTTTGCTTCCTTGAGTAGTTGGATCTCCTTTTGAAGCATATTTATGTTTACTTGCATATTGGTTATTATAGCATTGTAGTTCGCTTTATCAGCTTGCCATGCATGCTATAAATTTGATTCATCCTGCGTTTGCGGGATAATATCTGTCGCCACTGCTGGCGATTCTTTAAGTTTACGCACTAGTAGTTCACTTTTACTAGTCATTATTCATTCTTCACATTCTTCGAATTCAGTAAAGTTTCCAATGCTCATTGATATGTCAATCAATATATTTTGTAGCCAGAAGCACTTGTTCGGTCAAATATTTCACTGACCGATGGAATCTCGAAAGTTTTTATTCAAAACTGCCACCAAATAGCTCGCAATCGCCGGTCTGAAAACACGTCTTTACGCGACGGTGTACACGACGAAACTATCAAAAGATTTGAAGAAAACTAATTTATGACAGATTTTTAAATTTAAAGATTTAAAAATTTTTAAAGATATTTTTACAAACTAACTCTCATTTTTGACATATGACATAAACTTTAAACGTAATAAAATGCTCTATTTAATAAATGCAGAATCGAATACAGTTTTCATTTAAAAAATCACAAGTTTATGTCATTGTGGAAAACGACAGTTAATTTGTAAAAATGTCTTATGTCATTTTGTTTGAAATGCAATTAGTTAATAGGTTTCTAGATACAGGGTGTCAAAGTGTAAGTTAAAATTTCGTATTTTCTTAATAGATTTTTAACTAGTTTTAGTAGTACCACAAAAATTTGTGTTACGGGGTTTATTAGATCGGCAAATCCAAATATCCTATTATCTACCTTGTAGTTCATAGAGGGCGCTAGCTGCAATAGTCTGGAGCCATTTAAAACATCAGAACTTTTTTTTAATATTTTGTTTTAATATATCGCTTTTTTGTTGGCAATATATGATTCTCCAATATTTCCTCAACAAACAATGTTCAAGTCGATATCTGTCACGGTTTTCGAGATATTTCACATTGAAACATATAGTAATTTTTGGAACTAATTGGATCTCTAAATAAAAGAAATGTTCTGCGCATATTGTCTTTTAAACAAAACTTAACAAACATTAGACAGTATTTAGTTAGGCACGTTCAGAACTATTTTAAACTACTTTTTGAACCCAGAAAAATCTGTGAAAATTAGTATTTCATAATAATTGTTCAAAATGATCTCCTCTGACTTCAATACATTTCCTAACCCTTCTAATAAATTATTTTTGTATTGAACAAAAAACATTTTTGCTTCGGAATACTTCTGCAGCATTTAAAATTTTCTGCCACAATTCTTCCCTGTTGTTAATGGGCTTGTCATAAACTAGGGATTTCATATAACCCCAAAAACTGAAATCCATTGGGTTAAAATCAGGGCTTCTGGCAGGCCACGGTATTGGGCCTCCGCGTCCTATCCAGTGATTCGGAAATTGTTCATCAAGATAGTTCCGAACTTGAACACCAAAATGAGCGGGAGCGCCATCTTGCATGAAGCAAATATTTTGTCGAACCAATAGGGGTATGTCATCTAGGTAATTGCCCAATTCGTTCTGAAGAAAATCTAAGTATAACTGACTAGTCAAATTTCCACGAAATTCATGTGGACCTATTGGATAATTCCCTATGATTCCGCACCAAACATTAATTTTGAATTCATGCTGGAAATGGCGATGTGACACGGCATGTGGATTTTGAGTGTCCCAATGATGTTTATTTTTATATTTCAATACCTCTCTACGGGTAAAAGTCGCTTCGTCAATAAACAGACCATTTTTTTTAAATCCAGGATTACGTGTTTCCTGTTCATGCATGAAGAAAGCAAATTGCATTCTAGCGTGAAGGTCGGGTTCTAATAAATCTTGGACTGGGGAAAAATGAAAAGAATAAAACGTATCTTTCTTAATGATTTTGAGGACACTTGTTTTGCTCATACGCGTAGGTCTTGCTACTTGTCTACTGCCAATTTCTGGATTATCAAGCACCCGAGTTAAGACTTCTTCTTCTTGATCGACGAAAATAGCGTGCCTTTGGCCCGCTATGTCCCGCTTAGGACGAAAACTACCAGTTTCTCCAAGCCGTTGAAACAGATTGTGGAATAGTTTTTGATTTGGTTGCAGTCTGTCAGGATATAACTGTAAATATCGGCAATGCGCTCTACTTCCAACATAATTTTCTTGCGCATAAACACATACCATATCGCGCATTTCTTCATTCGAAAATAAGTTATGTCGGGGCATTTGGAATAAAATTAATGTGAGAGTAAAACTTAAATAATTTTTTTAGCACTTAACTAACACCAAACTGACAGTAAGATGAATGTTGTCCATGGCCCACTTTAAAAATGTCAATTTACGACAATATAAGGGATCTAATTTGAGCTAGTTCAAAACATCACTAGATGTTGCAATGTGAAACATCTCGGAAACGGTGACAGATATCGATTTGAACCAAGTACATATTTTTTGTTGCGGAACTATTGGAGAACTCTATATTGTAAACAAAAAAGCGATATATTAAAACCCAAAAACGTTCTGATGTTTTAAATGGCTCCCGACTATTACAGCCAGCGCCCTCTAGAAACTACAAGCCAACCAACAGGAAATTTGGATTTGCCCATCTAAAAAACCCCCAAACGCAAATTTTTGTGGTACTAGTAAAACTGGTTAAAAATCTATGAAGAAAAAAACAAATTTTTATTTGCACTTTGACACCCACCGTGTATCTCGGAATCTATTAACTTTCGGATAATGCAAAATTGCCTGAAACGCAATATTTTTTACCAAACAATATGCCAGTGAATTTTTTCAAATTAGTTGAGGTCCACCCGGTATATATACTCGTCGTACTCGGTAGTCGAAATGACATTTGGAACGGCAATTTTACCAAGGAACATATTATATTTGTTACATGCGTTAGTAACAATTCAAAGTGTTGCACTACAAAATTTTACAATCAATGTATTCGTTTATGTCTCAAAGAAACTAACAGTTGAAGAACATTTTATTATATCAAGGAGAATGCCCCACAACAGGACCTATTGACACTATGGCGCTCACAAAATAATGAAAAGGGTTATAAACTAGGTCATCACAAAAATATTTACTTTTTGAGACGTCACTAACCCAATTTATTTCCTTATAACTCGAATATACCGGGTGTTAAAGTTTTAAAAAAAGTGTCACATGTGATATATCACAAGGCGATTCTTCAGGTAATTTTAAGATAAAAAGTTCGTATAGGCATGGGGCCGCGAGGTCTTAATTATAGAGCTACCGGCTGCTAATAATTTTTCTTCCATTTCAGCATTTTGAGAACTAGTTTCCATTTCTAGTTTGAAATGCTCTTTTAGATCAGAGAAGGGAATAGGCGACGGATCGATATCGGCGTTTAAGGTTGCGAGTTTAGCGAGCTTGTTAGCCGTCTCATTGCCTTGAATACCAACATGTGCAGGGATCCAGTGGAATACTGGTGCGTGATTTGAGTTTTGGGAAGTTATTTGATGGAGAGTTTTTTTTCATTGAAAGATAAAGGGGTTAGTTTAGACCGTTGTTCAACTGGATGATAAGCAGTGTTAATAGATTAATTGAAATTTTTGCTTTTTCTAAGTTTTGACATAATATTAATATTTTGGACGAAACTTGCTATTTGGGGGTTTGTATTCAGAAGTGAATTTAGCTTTGATCTTGGTTTTGCTCTTGCCCGTAGAGGACGCTACCTATATGACTATCTCTGCTCAGAATAGTCACAACTGTTTCGTGCATGCTCGTATTACATTTTTTAGCAAAAAAATACATTTCTCCAACATTTTTCAATCATGTTCAAACAACCGTTTTTGAGATATCTTGATTGGAAGTAATCGACGCTAATGTTTTTCAAACAGCGAAACTATTTTGTATACCGACTCTTTTTTATTATTTAAGTTTACTGTACGTCAAGATGTTATTACTGACAAGGCAACACAAAAACAACACTGCGGAACAAACTTACTAGAATACTTGATTCCTGTGCAAAATCACCTTTTGAAAAACACATTCGGCTATTACTTTTAATCAGAATATCTCAAAAACGGTTGCTCGTAGCGACGTATAAGGATACCTATTTACGTAAAAATTATAGCCATTGACTGTCTTGCTAAAAATATGATAAAAAATGCACAAAAAATTATGGCTGTTTTAAATAAAGAAAGACGTGTAGGTAAGACTCTCTACATCTAAGACAAACCTAAGATCAAAATTAAGTTACTCATGTTAAAAAAAACTCCCAAATTTCAAGTGATGTTCAAATATCGATTTTAGTTGAAAAAATATGAAGACAAATTAGAAATTAAAGCTTACCTCCATAAGTAAGGCCTTGTGGACTCATGCCCATATAGACTTTTTATCTTTAGAATATTATTTATTACTCGATATTAATATTAACTTAATTCAAAAGCAATTCCTGGGTTCCAGTCAATTTTATTGTTTATTATTCAAAATGTTACAAATACGTTTCGCTGTCTTTCTCCACCATCATCAGTTTGTCTAAAATTTACATTCACAGTCGTCATTAATTTAAAACAAGAGCTCTGTTAAAATATACATACTAAAATACAAATTACAAACATATTAAAAAGTATATTAAAATCATAGGATCAAAGGTGATGAGTCAGGACAATCATGTTCGAGAAAAGACTAGAATTTATTGTTTAGAGCTTTAAATTTTACTTACATGTATGGCTGTTTCTACTTTCACATTTGGCAAGCCATTGAAAAATCTTTTCTTTGTCCAATATCGAGCGAGAGAATAAAAAACTGTTTATAATATTTGGCATTTTTCTTTGCATTCTGAGGATATCACTTGGTCTGCATTTCCTCAAGATACCAGGTGTTCATATTTTATGTAGTTGGTTTAATTAGTGTATATAGGTGTTCATTTAATTAGTGTATGATATACAGAGCTAAGATTGTCTGTGTCTGATCTAAAATTCATTGCATTCTGATGTTTTTTAATTTGTATCATTTCATGGATTCTTCTCTTATTATAAATAGTCTCGCATCGTTGCTTGCAGAGTGTGGACGTGCTGCGAGGCAGAATCGTGCGATATTTTACAGTTGAAATCGAGTGGAAATTGTGTTTGTATTCGTTATTGTATTGTGCGTTTTTTTTTGGGACAACTTTTGGAACATTCCTTATCGGGCAACTACCGGGTTTGCGCGATAAGTGAAATGAATCCCGGAAGCTCGCTGAAATCTGAGTCGGACCGGGGCTCCCAAAGGAGCTACTGTCTAAGGCCCAGGACCAAGAAGAGGGGTAGGGTGCCCAAGTCCGACCCGACATCGCCAGCGTCACCAACCCCGGCTCCAAAAAAATCGGCGATGGAGGAGGCTGTAGGGGTGTCGCGGGCGACTTCAGCGGGCGCAGCGGATGACGGGTTCATAGTCCCGCGAAGGACTGTGGCGTGGAGCACGCTGATTGTTGCTCCAGAGGCCTCCACGACGCTGAAAAACCGCTTTGCGCCCATCCAGCCGCCAATCGTAGATGAGCCTCCAACACTTCCCAACACCATTGTAGGGACTGAACGGGAAGCAGTTGCTGAGAGCCCTGCGGCAACTCCAAACAAGTCCAAGAAGGCAGACAAGCCGCCGCCAATTGTGATCGCTGGAAAACCCAGCGATCACACAATGCTGATTGGTGGTATAAAAGGAATCACCAGTCAGCCTTTCACGCTGAAGTACACGAAGGCTTCGTTAATCGTGTACTACACCAGCATTATGGACTGGGCGGCGGTGAAACGATCCCTGGAGGAGGACAAGAGCCAGTTCCACACTTACGCCCCTTCGTCGGAAAAAACCCACGCGTTCGTCCTGAGTTGCCTGGAGGGGAATGTCGATCCGACTGCCATAAAGCAGGATCTGGCAGACCAGGGACTGGAAGTGAAGAGTGTCTTCAAAATGAAGACACTTTTCAGGCCGCTCTACCTGGTCGTCACCAGCGACAAGGCAACCCTCCGAAGGCTTAACGCCGAGGCCAGGGTGGTGTGCAGTGTCAGGGTTTCGTGGGAAACCCGCAAAAACCGGAAGACCCTGACACAGTGTCGTCGATGCCAGGGTTGGGGTCATGTCTCCGGGAACTGCCACCGGGACTTTAAATGCTCCCGATGCGCTGGGGGGCATGAAATCACCGCCTGCCCCGTTGGGGCTACATTAAAATGTGCTAACCGCGGTGGGCCTCATCGTAGCTTTGACGAGGCTTGCCCAGTATACATTTACAAACAGGCGCAAGTCCCGGCGGAGAAGCAACGTTTCGTCCCTGCTCCTCTTCCAACGAGGCCAGCCTGGGGTCAAACCAGTCGAGCCCCTGGCCCGATCCACCCTTCACCCCCAAGCAGCAGGACCATGGCGCCAGGTCACGCCAACAGGACCATGCTGCCCCCGCCACCGCCTTCATTAGCGGAGTTTCCTCCGCTGAGGCAGCACGAAGCTGTCCCGACGAGCTCCGCCCACCCAGCCCATGGTATAAATGGGAACGCGGTGGCCATGCTGGGCAGTTCCCAGCGGGAATTCGCCGAGCTGTCGTCGCAAATCAACTTGGAGGAGGTGATCAAGGCGGTAAGATTTTACAGCGCTGCATTGAGGGGTTGCGTCTCGAAGACAGACAAATTCCTAGTCTCAGCGCAGTTCTTCAATGAAGATATTAACAGCTTCGATTTTTAAGCCCTGATTTTGCCAACTGTGCCCTATGAGGATAGGAGAATGGAACTCATGCGGACTCCGGAGTCGTCTCGGTGAGTTTGTGCACTTCCTTCGGACCGAGGATATCGACGTGGCGTTGATTGTCGAAACATGGTTGCGCCCCGGGGATATACTTAGTATTCGGGGGTACAGGCTCGAACGTGCCGATAGGCCCGGTTTAAGGGGAGGGGTGGCCATAGCGGTCAAAACGTCAATTCCATACAGGAGACTGCCACACAGGCAGTCATCAATAGAGAACGTCGGCGTTGAACTTCCTGATGGAGTTTTGATCTACTGTGGCTATTTCTCCACCGTACGCTTACAGGCCGCTGATGTCGATCCATTCTTCATAAACACCAATAGGGTGTTGCTAATGGGAGATTTCAACGCCCGCCATCCACTATTCAATAACCCTGGACATAAAAACGCAGCCGGCAATTTTCTAGCCGACTACGTTCGCGACAATGGCCTACTCGTTATCCCCACTTCATCCCCAACGCA
Source organism: Dendroctonus valens (assembly GCA_024550625.1). NCBI lineage: Eukaryota > Metazoa > Arthropoda > Insecta > Coleoptera > Curculionidae > Dendroctonus > Dendroctonus valens. Next base: position 800,524 of record JAJTJO010000814.1, read on the forward strand.
TTACCCGAACAGTGGAGGGAATCCATCCTACCTCGACTTCGGAATTGCCAAAGGACCAACCAATTTCACGGAGATGGTGGTTATAGACGCCCTCAGCAGTGACCATTTGCCCATTTACCTCGACATTAGGGATTTAAAGCGCACACAAACTAACGACTTTCGATATTCATACGAAAATTTCGATTTTCGCGAATATCGAAAAAGACTAAAAGACCTGACGTGTATTCCGGGTCAGATTGATACTGTCGAAGCTCTAGAGCATGCGGTAAAAGGTTTGACCAGGAATATACAACGGACACAGCAAGCTTTGGCCAAAAAAGTTCCGAACAGACCGCGGCGCGACAATCTTCCTGAGGAAATTCTGGACCTTATTAAGGCGAAAAATCGAATCAGGAAGCGTTGGCAGCGATTCAGGCAATCTGCCGATCGCATAATGGCAGCAGAGCTTGCACGAGACATACAGCGCGAAATCTCCGCATACAGGAATTATACCTGGGCGGAGAAACTGCTGAATCTGACTCCCCGTAAGAATTCCCTGTGGAAACTGTCGAGAAGTCTGCGGAAAGGCTATGAGCAAGTCCCCGCTCTTGAAAAAGAGGGGCGGAGTTATATTACCACCAGTGACAAGTGCGAGCTGCTCGCCGACTTTTTGGCAGAAGTACACAAGGTCCAACCAGCCCTTCAGGATAACGAAATTGAAAGACAGACCGCTGTTTTTGTAGAACGGAAGTATCCTATACCACCCTCGATGTTGCATTCCTATATAACAACCCCGTCGGAGATACAATCGTGTCTTCGGCGCCTCCCTAGCCGAAAAGCCCCCGGGCCAGACGGCATCCCTTATCTACTCCTCAAAAACTTACCGCGGAAAACTATTGTGCTAATAGTACAAATAGTCAACGCAGTCCTTAAATTGCAGCACTTCCCACAGGACTGGAAAAACGCTGTAATAATCCCCATCTTAAAGCCGGGCAAAAACCCGACCGAACCCGCCTCTTATAGGCCAATTTCCCTGTTGAACACCCTCGGCAAATTAACCGAGAAGGTCATCCATTCGAGATTACAGGCAGCAGCCGAGCTTCGAAGTTTAATCCCGGAGCAGTTTGGCTTTCGACCAAGACACAACACAACGCTGCAGACTGCTAGGATCGCAACGGATGCCTATGCAGCATTTAATAAGGTTCAAAGTACGGTTATGCTGCTTCTCGACATGCAAAGGGCGTTTGACACAGTCTGGCACACAGGCCTGCTGTACAAGTTGTTTGCAGTGCATTCACTGCCACTCTACCTAGTTTCCCTGATAGCGTCCTACCTAAAAAACCGTTCCATCCAGGTGAAAGTGGAGAATACCACTTCTGCCAAAAGACGCATCGCGGCAGGTGTACCACAAGGAACAGTGATTTCGCCGCTGCTGTATACATTGTACACAGCAGACATTCCAAAACTTCCCACTACAAAAATAGCACTATACGCTGATGATACGGCTATCTACGCATCGTCTTTTTATGCTCAGGCTGCGAAATCTCGCATTGCACATCACCTGAGTTTATTGACGCCGTATTTTGACAAATGGAAACTTAAAGGGAATCCCAGGAAGACGGAACTTATTATCTTTTCGCGCAAATTCACTAACAACAAAATCTTATCACCACTCGTGGTCCAAAATACTCCTATCAAACCAACAAAAGAGGTGAAATATCTGGGATTCAAACTAGACGCCCGACTCCATTTCAATAAGCATGTTGACTATGCTGTACAAAAGACTGCCATGGCCCGAAGAAAGTTGTACTCTCTTCTGGCGCCAAATTCTTTCCTATCACCTCGAAATAAACTTCTGCTCTACACCTCCACTATAAGGCCCATACTGACCTACGGCTCCCCTGTCTGGCACTCTGTCTGTGATTCCACGAGACGACGTGTTCAAAGGACCCAAAATAGGTTCCTAAGAGGCGTCCTATCGGCTGACAGATACACCAGAATAACCGAAATGCACGAAGCTACAGGGATGGCCTATATAGCCGACTATATGGATACCATCGCTGAAAATTTTTATCATAGCGGAGTGCAAGGCTCAGTCCTCACGCGACATATCACCCAAGTAAGAGCAAACGATCGCCCAACCCATGGTCCCCTGTATAAGCGACTTCCCATATTTTATGAGGATTTTGTCCCTGACAGTACGTGACGACAAACAAACATTGCCTGCCAGTTGCAGACAGTCGTTTCTAGCAGGCTGGAAACGCACAAATCCAACATAACGTGACTTGACGGGTTCGTCCTGCCTCGTTCTGGCTGGTGTTGGCTGGTCCTTGCACCGGTCGGGGCGGGGGCCTATGGATTTGGTCATCTAGTTGAAACTGCCGGCGGTTAACGCCACGGCTGACAGTATCAAACTTAAAGGTCGAAGCAAAAGGGGTTTTTGGCTTCCCTTCAGGAAGACCTTTTTTCCTTAATGAATGCCCCTCGAATAAAACCAAAACCGCCACTTCAAGACTATCTCCTGACGTTGTCGTGCGTATGGCTAGCTCGGGAATGTCCATGTTAGGGCACTGCCCAGGTAATGGACGACTTAGCGCGCCTATTTAGATCATGGGCAAAGAGCAACCGGCCGAACATCTGGCCAGACATGGGACATTTTACTGACTTATGTTTTTTTTTTTTGTTTTAAACTTTGTTTGTGAATTTAGTAATGTGAATGTTTAATAAATTTTATCTATCTATCTATCTATCTCTTATTATAATTGTCTTCATTGATTAATATTTTTGTGTTATCAAAATCAAAAGTATGTAACTTTTGTTGTGCATGTTGTGCTAATGCTGTTCCATTTTCGTTAACCTTTCTTAAGGTATAGTAGTAAACATCTTTGTTTCTAAAAAAGGCTATCGACCTATCGTTCTTTTTGCCCTTGTTTAATACATGTAGTCTTAGTCTAAATAAAAAACGAAGATGAAAATTCTCTTATTCTAGGTTAATAATCTTATTAAATAAACTTTCCAATTCTAATGACAAGAAAAAAATATTTTATTGTCCAGTAGTCAGTTGCGTTTGTAAGTGTTCGAGTAGCGTTGATGTAGGGAAACGGAAGCGGGATTGTCTGGTTGGTCTTGTAAGACAAAGGGGATTCAATATGGTCCAGTGTCTTATTCGTGTTATAAGTCTTAGTGCAATTTGTTCTGTTGTTTGTATATAACGTTTTGTCCTTTCTGTTCCGTTGGTCATGAGTATATGTCCATAGTCAAGCAAGGGTCAACAAATAGCTTTATATATTTTGGTGGCGGTGTTTGTGCTAATTCCTCTGTCTTTGTAGGTTAGTGATCGGAAGTGTTTTGTTCTCTTTATTGTTTCTGCCCTAATGTTTCGTATGTGTTTAGTGAATTTAACTTTGTGGTCAATTGTGATTCCAAGGTATTTTACGTCGTTTTTTGGTTGTGTCGTTTGGCCGTCTGGAGTTATTGTAGGGGAGTCTGGAGTTATTGTAAGGTAAAGGGAGTAAGTTGGTTTTTTGACGCCTTTGGTGTTAGTCTTCATTTATAAAAGCATGTCATTGTGTTGTTTGTTAGTGATTGGAGTCTTTGAGCTGCTCTCTCAGTAGTTTTGTCATGTACAATAAGTGCCGTGTCGTCTGCGTCTTGTAATATGTATGCCGATCTGTCGATTTGATTTTTGTCTGGTAAGTTGTAATTGTATATGTCATGGCAGTATATATTGTAGAGAAACGGTGAGAGCGGGGATCCTTGAGGGAGGCCTTGTTCAGGGGAAAAAGAAAATGACAGTATTTTGTCAATTCGTACTTGTAAATGTCTGTTTTCTAGTAAGTTCTTTATGGTGTGTAGTAGATATGTTTTTGTGTGTAGTTTGTATAGTAAGCCTCTATGCCAGACACTATCAAAAGCTTTGTTAATGTCCATAAACAGGCAAGCTGTCTTTCTGTCAGTTAGGTGCTTAAGCTATATTTATGTTCGTATATTATTTTCTTTAAATATTGTCCTGTTTGACTTATGTATGCGTTGTGACAGTTCAAAAAATCAATCAAGTATATTACATTAGGTGTGTTTAACTTATCACTTTTAGGCTTAAATTTTTTGAAACATTCCTTTGCTGTTGTAAAACTAAAAACAAAAGTTGTTTTTAGTTTTTTCTGCTATAGTAATATTATGCGGTCTTAAAATATTTTTTATTTTTGTGTTAATTTCTGGAATATACGGTAATGATATATACTTGCTCATCTCTCTGAGTTCAAGTGACATTCCATTCATTTCCACTTCTAATGCACTGTAACTTTAAGATTTACTAATATTTCGGATTTTCGGAAGTTTTTCATAGAATTTTTATCTGTTTTCTGGAGACCGCAATTATATTGCGGCAGTTTGACCTCTGAACGTCAGGCTATCCAATATTGCGGCAGTTCAGAAAATTAATGGAAAATTCAAAATTAAATTAAATCAATTTAGGCAATTATCCGCGTTAGAAGTCAAAAAAAATTCTATATATACTTCGGCCGAGAGCGCTATTATATACCTCGCACATTATATCCTTCGGCGCTACGCGTATATTATATACTTCTAGATATATAATGTACTATTATATCAAGGATTTCAAATATATTAAGTATTTTTGACATTTAATAATATCCGACGTTTGGCCACACAAAATATGTTTCCAACCAACGCATGTTTAGAATAAATGAAACCACATCAATGTGGGTCCCTTTCTTCCCCAAAAGAAAGTACAGAAGTACCATGACGTTACAGACAAATTACGACTAACGTCGTCATGTATGGACGTCAGAGGTCTCTGTCATCAGTCTTAATGGAGAAAAGTTATGCCATAGCATTACTGAACTGCCTGACTAAAATGGCTCGAAAACTCCTTAATAGAAACGTCACTTTACCCTGTGGTCGATATTCAGAGTGTAGTAAAAAAACTGTTTATCTTTCGCCTTTTCTACTGTTAATTAGGTTTTATCAGTTATTACCGCTAATGTCGTCAATGCCTGGGTTACACCAGACTTATTTTTTGGGGTTATATAGCAAACGATTCTCATAAAATATCGAATCATAGGAATACGGAACCAAATACTGAAAACAGTATTGAAATCTATGACATCCACCATTCAAATATTTTCGGATTTGTTCGACCTATAAACAGATACAAGTTTAACAAAATAATATGTTGACTCATGCCTATTAAATAGTGCTTATTTCAGACAAGGCTTTTTTAAAACTACAAAATTTTGATGGAGAACTTCCTCATTTTCGTGATAATTAGGTGACCTCAAATTAAGATACACTTGCTGGTTTAAAACTGTAGTTCGTTAAATCTAGCTTTCGTGCATCGATATTTAAATGTGGTCATAATTAGCACCAAAAAATTTAAAATGCCATATACACCAATCATTATGGAAGTAATTAAAATGATCCCAGTATTTGAACTATAATTTGCAATCCTTGGTTATTTCCGTACCTTTTTAATATAATTTATTGCTTAAGTAGAACTCTAGAAATAAAAAAATCATTTGTAAATTGCAATTTCAGTGTTATCTAGATAGTGAAAATAACTGAAAACTTAGAAATGTCTTAACAGGGCACCGATGCAAATATTACCCTAAAAATATCCAATATAGTTCTCAAAGGCGCGACTCACTCTCAGATGCTGAACAATATGGAAAGTGCTTTTTCATGTTTGACTTTAATTAAAATCCGCAAGATCGCAAGTTCAAACGGTTTCCTTAATTAATCCTACGGACCGGTTCAACTATTCCGCTTCAAATTTACGCCAGATTTGTCCATTAACTAAGTAATTTTATTAAAAATACTGTTTTGTTAAATCAATATGTTATCTTATTCATCTTATTAATAATATCAATTAGTAATTTAATTGAATTGAATTAATTGGTTAGTGTCGATCTTCATTAGGTTGCAATAACCGCTCTATTTGAACTGGTATAATAAAAATAAAAATGAAAGCAATGAACTGAAAATACTGCCGCTCATGCTAGTTATATTTGATATTTACCTAGTTTGAAATAGTATTATCGTAAATATTGGGTAAATAAGACGTCGGTTAGAGTCTACTATGATTTATTTACAAACGACACGTTTCGGTTGTTTTAAAACATCACCATCATCAGGTAACAAAAAACCTGAAAATACATGAGGGGGTATGTAATTCGAATAATAATTGTATTATTTTCAGGAATTAAATTAATCTCCGAATTATCATTAAATCTCTGAACGATAAATTCTAGTCTCTTCCCGAACATGATTGTTCATCACCTTTTTGTCCTATGAGATTTAAAATGTTTTAATATGTCGTATTTTGGTTGTATTTTAGTGTGTAATATGATAGGCTGTGACAAAAGATTCCTTTTTTTTTAATTATTGACAGTGTTTTAACTATATGTTATTTCAGACAAACTGATGATGGTGGAGAAATACATCAATAACAACAGTGACTCCATCAATAACCACACACGGAAACAGAACTAGACCAAAACAAGAGGCAAAATTTCTAGGAATGTCACTGGACGAAAAACTAAAATTTACAAAACACGCACAGAACGTAAGAACAAAAATCATTCAACGGACAAAACACTTCCGATCACTGACGTACAAAGAGAAAGGAATTAGTACAAAGACCGCCACAAAAATTTACCAATCAATATGAAGACCTCTGCTTGACTACGGACATACACTGACAGCGAATGCATCTAGGAAAACTAAACAACACATTCAAACAACAAAACAGATTGAAGACATAGAATAAGACACCAGACAGAAAATAAGACATCCTCAAAACCAACTACACAACCCTTCAAACCAACCACTCTACGAACGAACAAAAAGAACGCGAATAAATGTAAGACAACTCCAATTGCCAACGAAATGGAAAAACAATCCCCACAACTGGACCCTACTTATATATATATATAGATATATATATATATATATATATATATATATATATATATATATATATATATATATATATATATATATATATATATATATATATATATATATATATATGTGAAAAGCTATCAAAAAGTTGCTGAAATGAAAGTTTAATGTTTTTTTTTTGTATTAGCAACACTTTACTGCCCATTTCCAACCATGGTTTGAAAGCGGGCGGATAAAATATGGTACATGTATATTTTTTCAGAATCAAGGGTTCATTTCAATTCAAAACAAAAGTGTTTCGTTATAAAACATTGACAAACTGTTCAATCTCTCTGATCTGATCAGCAAGATATCTCTGATCAGCAAGATATCTGCTGCTTATAACAAAAAACAAATCAAGCCATAGTAGAATAAATAATCTTCAATCGTCATCTCCATTAGCTACCAAAACTTTATAACATTTTAAACATAGTAATTTAGATTTGAACTGAAACGCTTCAAGTCAATTTCAGTATTTAGTTCTCTCCGCACGATCTATGCCCTAAATATTAAATGCTATTTTGTTTGTCATAAATTTTTCACAAACTTAATTCTCCTTTCAGTTGTTCAAGTTAGAAATGTATGATTTTCTTCTTGCAAAACCCATACAACAACATGTTCCAAATATATCGGAACATGTTTCAAATGTTCCGATATATCCGTGTGTGTGTTTTACCGCACAGTTGATCAATAATAATAATCAACTTTAATGAACCTAGTTTAGTTTTAGCTTTCATTATTAATATTTGAACTTGACTAATGACTTCTTGATCTTACCAACATATTCCATTTCTACTTTAAACTGAAATTAATGTAATTAATAAATTCAAGGCAATTGTCGATTGAACTAATAAATCTGTGTTATTAACAATATTTGCTACTTCTTCTGATATATCTTTATTCTCTCCATAAGTTAAAGCCAACTGCCCCCAAGCCAAAAGCAATCTATTTATATTTGGAAGTTCGAAATTATACTTAACACCTCGAAGTTCTAAGTTTTCAACTCCCAATATAAACAGATTGCTTTTGGCAAAGAGAAGAAGTTATGAATATATATATGATAACGAAAAATTAATAGAAAAGTGACAAATTGGTTTATAATCGGACATAATATAGGGTGATTCAAAATTGGCGTAATTCCTCTGGGGATGTTTTAGGAGATCAGGAAAAATTGTAAAAAAACTTAATTGTTATTAAAAACTGAGATATCTGCAAAAAACTAAATCTGAAGGATGGCAACAATGTTTTTCAAGGTAATCTGCCTCATTAATATTACGTAAATATCTGTTTTTTTATTTTTTTTGTTTTTAATTATTGAAAACTGTAGTAACCATGGGTAAACACAAAACAAAGAAAGAGAAAATACAATGAAATATTTTGAGGTTAGGATAACGTTGTCACTTTGCAGTCAGTGCTTCCAAAATTTTTGGGGCAGATGAGTGAGATACCTAATGCCCGTACTTATAAACCACCCTCAAGTGATACTTAACACTCAAGTGTCTGGTATAATGAAAAATGGGTTTTATAGTCGCCACTTCGAGATCACCTGACGTGTGAGAGCGACTTGGACTTGAGTGTGGACTATTGGTCGCTTGGGGGCTGTTTTCTAGCCCAACCATTTGTTATTTGAACGTGCTTTGTAAATATGAAGGACTTCGAAGAATTTGTTGAATATCTTGCTGATCAAATGAAGGAACGTGTACAAAAGCATTATATGTATTAGCAATATGCAAAATCGTTTCCGATTCTATGAAGATCACGAATTTGTTAGGAGGTCGCTTTAGGAAAGAAACTGTTAGATATGTATTAATTCCATTAGTTTTGAATATAATTGGAAGTGGCAGTAATATAAATTTACCTATTTCGCCTCATCTTCAACTTATTATGGCATTAAGATTCTATGATAAATGTTTATAGTAATTTACTAAACGTATGCACATCACAAATTATATGCAATAACAATAATATATAAAATGTGATGAAACATTTTAGATGGTTAACGGTGATTTACGAGGAGTTTCTCACGCGACAGTTTTCTTAATTGTTAAAAAAGTGTTAGTAGCTTTGACAGAAAATTGAAAGCGTTACGTTAAATTTTCAAATACGTTGCGAGAGCAACAACAATCTTCTCTATGTGATAAGCACATGGACAGAAATGACAAATAAAACCGAAAATGGTCTCATCGGAATGCGCTGTTTCTGTCATACATGCATTTGCACCAACATGGCGGCCATAAGAAACCTAGAATCCGTCACTTGATGCCCACTTATCCAAGTCACTCTCGAGATGGAACTATAAGATGGCTTCTATCTCAAGTGTCAAGAGTAATTCAAGTCATACTTCGATAAGTGTCTCTCAAGTGCCGCTTGGTACCAGGACTATAAATACGGGCATAAACTCGAAACAGGTGTCAACAAAAACATCCTGTATAAGCTTTTTAGTATATATTAAGTACCAATGATTAATATCAGTGAAATAAAACACAATTAAGTTGTCAAATCACAAGAGGTTTACGAAGTTCTACCATTTAACGACAACATGTTTGTGTTCCAATCACTTTATTGTGAACTTTTCGCAGCAGTTGATCTGCTGGCTCACATTTTGATCAGATTTTCGTATTCGGTTAATTAACTCTTGCTCAATTTGTACCGGTGTTCGGAAATTTTTCTTAATGAAATTCCATTTGCATAATTATGTTTAAAAATAGGACATCCTAAATTGAGTTGTGTCTGGTTCAAGTACTGAATAGTATTCTATTTCGGCTTACGCTGTTGTTTTGATTGTATAATAGTCAGTGCTTTGCACAGAGAATCAGTCGGCTTACAACGGCTTAACAGCATTCATTAATGTAAAAACGTTTTTGGGCGTTGAGTACTAACTAGGATTAAAATAATCGACTCAGGTGAAATTATTAAAGAAATAAAAAAAATTGGGATGTCATTACAAACCATTTTCGTCCTTATCCTGTGAGGTAACGCTTTACAATTATTTAATAACTAACGAAAAAACCAATAGGTAATAATATAAAACGGTGCAAATAATAATAAAACCAAACATTCTACTAAAAAAATCAAATTGATTGCAAAATGACTAAAAAGCAATTACTTTGATATAAAACAAAAATTGTAGGCGTATCCATCATCATACCAACGAAGAAGAGTTTTATCATTCAGCCTGAAAATGACTCGTTCGCAAATTGAGTTGGTTCATAAATTTGCCTTGCTTATTTGAACCTTCCAATACTTTTCCACAAAAAGCATTCTACGTCTTCTTGGATACCTGCTTTCATAGTTAGCGATTTAACATTTAAAAGTGTTTCTTTTGAGACATTTTCTTACATCCTCTCAATTTCACGCTATTTCATTATTTGCAAAAGAAAACTGCATTCGTTCCGAGACGCATACAGTAAGCCAGGCAGAATTAAAACAGTTTTTACGATCTGTATCCAAAGCAATAACTAACTGTATCTCATCTGCATGTTTGCATTTGCGGTAATTTAGGAAGCATTCCATATTCCTGCATTGATTAATGATAATAATAATCTAAGTTGCTATGTCACCGTTTTGCTTCGGTTCGAAGCATCTTAGAAATATATTTTTGAAAATAAGCTGAATACTTAAAATAGAAGACATGAAGACGTAACTTCTGCTAGCACACAATGTGAGAAGATTTTAATTCAAAGTCGATAGCTATGTAAGACTTATAGATAATTGCCAAACCGTCCCTTACTATCACTTCTCTTCGTTATACCCTAATATTTTGGTTATGGCGTTCTTCTCATACTTTTGTATTAAACAGACACGTGTTTTGCATCGTTAGATAGCAGATATTTTTTCCTTAACCGTCCGACCCAGTCCTGGAGGTTCACGCTTGCGCGTTTCATTGGCATGTTGCCGCTATGCAGATATTTTTTCTTTAACCATCCGCCCCAGTCCTGGGTGTTCGCCTTGCTCCTATAGCCGAACCAAAAACGTGCTTGAACCACAAGAAACTGTGCTTTTCTGAGGTTATAATTTCGGTTGCTGTTGCTGAAATTCATGCTAATTTTATCATTAGTCGTTCATCGTTAGGAGTCACTATCCGAGCAAGGCGAACACCCAGGACTGGGGCGGATGGTTAGGTAACAAATATCTCCATAGCGGCAACATGGCAATGAAACGCGCAAGCGCGAACCTCTAGGACTGGGCCGGACGGTTAAGGAAAAAATATCTGCCGTTAGATAGGCACTGTTAGTGTGGTTGTTGCTTGTTTACGAAAGTTCTTCACACTTCACACCGCTGATTGAGGCTTGAATGAAGTCGCAGATAGCTATTTTCATAACTTCGTCTGATTCCGTTCAGTATCCCCTTTAACTAGCAAATAGCTTGGACTAAAGAATATTAAAAATTGTGATTTAAATCACGCGCATGAATTATTTTGAAACCTAATACATATATCTGGAACGTTGAGTATTTTTCACGTACACATGCAAGATAAATATCTTCTTAGGATTAAAAATTTAGTACGAAAATGAAAAGGTGCGACTCGGACCGAAGAAATTCTTGCTGTTGAAAAGAACGCGAATTCCATTTTGTATTCATATATGTAGTATACATAAAAATTAACCCCTAACATCCTGCAGCTACGAAACAAAGCAGAATTGGATCCAAGTTGATAAAAAAGAAATACTTTAAAGTGGCAAATATCCGCGATGAGGGCGTTTTTTGAAACAGCCTATCATTTTGTACTACAGCATAAAAATTAAAGTGAAAATGAAATATCAATTTCGTGACTCAAATGAACTCAAAAATCGACCTGCCGATCTGATCGTCACGGCCTAATTAAATCTTCAACCACCAAAAATCTACCGTTACACCAGTAGAAGTTTTTCCTCCCCCCAACCTTCCGTTGGCGCAGGAATCAAAAATCACCAAATTCATTGGCCCTAACGGACACGTGATCCCGCAATCCAACAAACATTTCTTTCACCTGGGATAAGAATCGAAACTGCGATAAGAATCGCTAAATTTGCTACATTCGGATTTTACAGCCAAAATTTAAATCTATGATGAAAAAACCAAAAGAGCTATGCTTGGCAAATAACTTGCACACGCATACCGAGGTCGAAAACAAATTAACAGGTTTACCGCAAAATATTTGCACCTAACAATTGGAACATTTAGTAAAATTCGCAAAAATAGGCGTATACTTTAATGAGATAAAGAGTTGTTACGTGCAAATATTTTGCCGTAAACCTGTTAATTTGTTTTCGACCTCGGTATGCGTGTGCAAGTTATTTGCCAAGCATATCTGTTTTGGTTTTTTCATCATAGAGTTAAATTTTGGCTGTAAAATCCGAATCTAGCAAATTTGGCGATTCTTATCGCAGTTTCGATTCTTATCGCAGGTGAAAAAAATGTTTGGTAGATTGCGGGATCACGTGTCCGTTAGGGCCAATGAAATTGGTGATTTTTGATTCCTGCTCCAACGGAAGGTTGGGGGGAGGAAAAACTTCTACTGGTGTGACGGTAGATTTTTGGTGGTTGAAGAAAAAATTAGGCCGTGCCGGTCAGATCGGCAGGTCGATTTTTGAGTTTGTTCCGCACGGTCGGGCTTTGAGATTTTCATTGTGTTCAGCGCTACCGCATGGTCGGTTTTTTTTGAAAAGTTTTAGAAATCGAGAAATTTATTGATGATGCTTGCAAGAGGCCTTGATTGATGGTTTGCAAGAGGTTTGCAAGAGTCGGCGAGTTGAAGTTTTGAGACCCAGCAATTCAAAACCAGCTCTTTTGGGGAACTTCAGCGGGACCTTTGGATTTTTGACGTGGAGGCTGGTTCTGGTGTTTTCTATTTTGGGTAGAAGTTGTATGCTACTTGGAAGCATGCTGGCGCCCAACTTTTGGTGAAGACTTTTGTTTTTTTATCAGTTTTTTTATGACAGTATTTTTTTATGATTGGAATTAATAACGTTTTATAGTTAACTGCTTGTGCTGAAACATTCAAGTTCGACTGCATTCAGTTCATTTTGTTTCTTTTTACTTTAATTGCGATTCACAGTCGGACCTGAGTGATTTCCTTATTTATTTTGGTACCCCTTTACTGTGGATTTTTTTATTTTTATTTATGATCACGACCGATCCCCATTGGAAGACCTGCGAGGCCACTGACTGAAGTGATCACTCCAGCAGGTCCCCCTCAGGGTCCTTCCCCTTCACCATCCAGGCTTGATTGAAGTTAAGGTATCCATAGATTAAGGGTGCTACCAAAAATATCCGAGTGATACACTCTAAGTAAATTTATGTATTTTTTTACCTTTCTTTCCCTAAGCAAAATTGTTAACTTCTTTAAATACATTAGTTGTGCAGTTGAATTTGAGTGTGCGTAATTTTGTATTGTCCATTGAGCGTTCCAAAAATTGTTCACTAGCCGCAAAGTACTAGCTCTTGCTCTAACTCACGCCCGAGATAAAATAAATATAGCTGGAAGAAAAATTCATAACAGAGTATCAATCTGGTATTAAGTAGCGTATTTAAAACGAAGTGAATTCTATAAATAAACATCAATAACAACGCGTTCACCACTCTGTCGAGTTTTAAACAAGTCGTCAGTATATTAAGTTTCGTTTTATACACTTTTTATTACTAGTCATTGTATGCTCGCCTATCGTTCCTTAACGATTTTCGATCCCTACTCGAACTCTACAGTTTCCGATAATCGCTGCTCTTAGTTTTTTGTAAAGCGATCGTGTTGTTGAAATTCGATTCGGATTGCAAAGTAAATCTCACTATCTTGTTAGAAAATACTGAACAATGTGGAACAAATAACAAAAACCTAATTCTGAACAACGTTAAATTTAGATACATTCTAAGAATGAAGTGAGTTAGAGCAATCAATACAATAATTAACCGATTAAAAGTAAAAATAAGCCATTCCAGATGTGGGCGAATGTTTTAATTTCAAAAAGTTACTATGCTTCGATTATTTTCAAAATAATTAGACGGCATTAACCGGGTACGCAAACAATGAAGGCAAAAAATATAAAAACGCCGCGTAATAAAACTTCACAATAAGGACGTGGGAATACCGTTTGATGAAATATTCGTCCTACGTTCTATAATAAAGGTTGCCATTCTTCTTTCGTTTTTTTTCTGCTTTTAAATTTTTGTTGTTCTGCCGTAACAAGTTTGCCCTCTAATTAAGCATTCCATGAAACAACATAGAAAACAAAGGTAAATTAAATTGCATTAAGCGGATAAAAGCACTCTGATTTAAACGTTCACTTTAATTTTCCATCAGCAAAGTGTTATTTTTAAGGCTTTGGTTCGACGAAGAAAACTTAATCGATAATTATACCAACAAATAAATAATCCATATCTTTTATTTTTAATAACATAACTAAAACTGCGATTAGTGAACAAAAGTTCAATAATTTAAATGGAAATTAAAATGCAGAAAAAGTTTAAATGGAAAAATGCATACCAAATGTCTAGGAATAACCTAGTGATTAAAATTACTATTGCTTATTCTACGAACGAAAATAACCAATTCCAAGGTATCGCTTTTTCACATACGATACATTAAACTGTATATTCTTAATTAGTAATAATATTTTAAGAATTTTTAGATACATTTAATCAAATCTTGAAATATCAGAACGTAAAGACAAGTAATACAAAACGCTGAAAGGCAAAGTGGCAAAGTTAGAGCTGACTATAATATACTAACATAACATAACAAATAAAATCAGTCTTAAGAAGAATATCAGATTTAAATTTCATGTACTCTAAAGATTCTATCCCTTAAAACATGCACTATTTAAAATTGTTTGGAAACTATTCTTACCGACCTGGAACGTAAAAAATGTTGCGGTCCAGAGTTCACATAAAAAAATTCCATTTCTTCGTAATAGAATATACATTCCAATGTATTCCTGGGTTTTCAGTCAATTTTATTGTCACTAATTATGGTGTTATGTGATGAGCCCTGCGTTTCGTCCCGGGTCTACCTATTGGACTCGTCAGTAAGGCTTAGGTAGACCCTGCCTTATACGCCAGACATCGGTTATACGTGTTTTGGACGTAAATGAACCGAGCCGGTGTAGATCTTCTGCGGTGAGATGTTGGCAACCCGTGTTGCCGATGCTGCCACTCGTTCCATTCTGCTTTTTTTCCCAAGCATCTATATCTTTTTGTATATTCTTTTTTCCTGACTGTACTTTAATTCATTCCAATGTATTCCTGGGTTTTCAGTCAATTTTATTGTCACTAATTATGGTGTTATGTGAATCTATGAATTATGGTGTTATGTGAATCACATAACACCATAATTAGTGACAATAAAATTGACTGAAAACCCAGGAATACATTGGAATGAATTAAAGTACAGTCAGGAAAAAAGAATATACAAAAAGATATAGAATATACAGTTATAGATACGAGGTATTAAAAATGCGAATACAAATATACAGCAAAAAGATGCACCGACTCCTTACATGAAGTTTTCTGGGCTGAAGGACCTGTCTGGCTGGATAGTATTTAGCAATTTGTCTAGATATTTTCTCAGACTCTTTTTTTTTTAATTTGGCATAAATTCAATAGCACCATAAGTTTTTTAACTTAAATTTTTAATTTACTTATCAGATATACATACGCAATAATTATGTTCTGGACAGACTAAAAAAAAATAAATATCTAAGTTACTGTAACTCTTCCAAGTTTTAAAAGTTTGTACAATAAATCACTCCGAAATTGTACGAATCACTTAAGAATTTAGGAGAAGCACCTAACTTCTAAAAATAAACAGAAAAGAACGTAGAATGTTAGTGAATAAATAACTTCGCAGTTTAACCCTGAATTGCTAAAGAACGTTCAGGAGTTATAAATTTAAGCGTTTCGAACTGTCGTGAAGTTTGTTTTATCCGTAATGATACATATTGGATACGAACAGGCTCAAAACCTAACAGTAATAATGGCAAAGATATAAAACGTGAGACAGGGCTAAATTAAATAATCTAATCTAAAAAAAATATTTTATTTTTCAAAAAAAATGTAATTCTACTTTCTTTCGGATTTTTGCCGTCATACATATGAGAAAAATACACACTGGGCACTGATAGGTATATGCTGGCGACCAAGATCACGCGACCAGATTTGATAAGAATATTGTTTCGTCCTGTGAGAGAGTTTTGTATAAATGTATAGTCCACATAGCAAAAAATCCAGTACCATTTCAAAAACAAAAATAATATAATATATAAAAAGTATATGGTCACTTATGCCCACTAAAATAAGAGGTAGTATCGTTTCTGCTATGATCAGCATGATTTAAGTATAAAAGAAGCCAAAGCAGAAACGAGCATTTAGTCAATAAGATTTCATGTTCGCGTCTAAAGTCTAAGCTCGACATTAAGATTAGTTCGGTTCTAAATTTATTGTATTAATTTGGGAAATAAAGTAAAAAAAAACAGACTTTTTCAATCAATCTATAAAATTCTACTCAGGCAACAACATCCATACATTGATATTTTTTTAATGAGGAATGTTATGTGATAAAAATAATAAAATTTTAAAAAGTAAAAAACCTTATGCCTGTGAGTCTAAAAAGCATTCAATAAGAGGATCAAACTAACATGATTCAATTACTAATAATTGTTGTTGCAGTTTTCATCAGATTGAGCCATCAAATATTATTTAATATGTGCTATATTGGAAAATAAATTCCATTAATACAGTTTTGTCATATCTTTCTGCAACTCCTAATAATTAAATTAGTGCTTTTCTGATCTATGCATATTCGAGTGTGTATTTATTTTTCAGGCTTATTAATGCAAAAATACGGATGACAAAATTTGTCCAGATTCATCCATTATAGGAAGTTAACACATGCAAATAAAGAGAGGAATTATTTCCTCAGGTTTGCAATAGGTGGGTTACAGGCCAAGACTACATTTCTTTCACTTAAAACGATTGCCATTTAAGCGAACTAAGTCGTTTCCAGAGGCTTCAGAATTAATAGATATGAAAGCAGAAATTTTTACTTTCCGAACTGGTTATTTTAATTTCTGTTATGAGAACAGTAGGTTTGTTCATTTCATTCGGGTGGCGTCGCTCATCAGAGGCTCCAAAATTAACATTAATAGATCACATTATAATACCAGCCAATCGTTTTTATGACTATATTGTTTTGGTGCAATTTTAGAAATTCAAGAGTTCAGCTGTTTGTTGAATCTAAAACAAATACAGACAGTCAGATCGCTGACATCCATAATCAATGAGAAATCGAAAGCAGTTAAGCTGAAAATATAAAATACTCTGGATAATTAGAAACCCTAAAATTTACATCTTTAGAAAAAAGTCAATTGACTGATTACTAGCGAAAAATGCGTTTCATAAATACATGTTTTTGGCGATGTAACCAGTAAGCACTTCCAACGGCCGGTTTCGGACCTGTTAAATCTCGTCAACTGGGTGTAGCTTGCAAATGACCTAATATCTTTTTGAACAAAAAAGCAAGTTGTACCATCAATACCCCTTAAAAGACCGACTTTTGATTTTTTAATTGCTTGTTTTTGGTCTTGATCATGTGGGTCCATCCACATTTTATCCGCGTATAAAAAAAAAGACAGGAACAAAGCCACACGGCCACTACAAGAGTCCGTCACTTGGGTGATTCAAACCCTTGTACAGTACAGGCGTTTGGATGTCATTTACAAGCTATACCCAGCGGACGAGACCTAGTAGTTTCGAAATCGGTCCGGGAAGCGGCATAAAGAGGAATTTGAGATTTACAATTTTCCAAACGTCTGGAATCTTAAAAGACCGCTATTGCCAAAACTTCATTAATGTATTCTCCCAACATTATAATAAAAAGTAGCTAATATTAACGTGCGTGTGAAAAGTGCCACAAACAATCTTACAGCTTATGACAAGTTTAAATTTTATAAAACGCATTTACAATATACACTCACTAACATGAAATAAATGTGGGGTGTATGAAATTTCGACCAAATTAAGAAAATTTTTGAAAAGTTTATTGTTAACAAATTATTCTAAATTTAATAACTGCACTCGGATTCCCTGAAAATCAGAAATTTTGCGAGCCATTTGTGATAGTGGCCCGTGTAATATTATCTTTTTCGCATGATTCTGGTCCTAAAATGCCCTGTTAAAGTTTCTCTATTAAACCGTGGATCTTCCTAAATGAAATAGAACCCGGGTAGTAGTATCGATTGAAATATGTTTTCAACATAGCTAGATGCTAGATCAGCGATTCTTAATACTGTGCTTATGGCAAATGATGCAAATATTATGTAGTGTCGGCTTAATAAAATTTAAAGAGATTAATTGGATAAAACCTAATTTAAAGAATATATTTTAATTATTGCAGTCTACAAATTTTTCGGACATTAATAATAATTGTTAATGAGTTCATAAGGTTCGGAAGGATATAGTTACACTGCTGAACCAATGGAAAACCGATAAGCTGGAAACGTGAATTTATGACACGAATATATAGAATTATTCTGTGATATGTATTCAGGATGGTAGAAATTAATTAACTCTAGCAAATAAAAAACACATATTTGCTCTAAAACCACTTAATTGTTTGAATTGCGATAACACAAATAACTGAACTGAACGGTTGGGTAATTAAACAAATTAATAATTTATTTCATTTCATGAATCTAAAACGCATATAACAATGTACTGGTTCTACTCCGAACTTTCCCATAAAACTGTACATCGGTGGAATAAAGGCCGCTCTGACACGATTCAAAAACTTTATATACTTATAAAGGTTGAGGTCCCATTATATTGATTTTCTTCGTCCGCTCAATATAACTTTGATAAAAGCATTAAAATATCAGTTAGATGATTTACTTTTCAAGTTTAAGTAAACTGTGCAGATTTGAATAACAGATTCCACCTCAATTAAGTGAAAATGTTTTAGTGAAATAAAATATATATAATTGCAAGTCGCTTGGAAAAAGCAATAAGTAGACGTTTGGTTCCAAATCGTGACGCATAATAATGCAGTAACGTTCGTAACGTATTTTACTATTGTTTCCAGATAATAAATAAACAAAGTAACGACATTGATTCGAGATAATAATAAAGACAGTTTTTTATGCACCAATTTACTGTATGTTATTAGACTCGAGCCAATAATGCTATCAAAATTAACATTTGTAGTGCAAACTCTGGTTTATGTGAGTCGCAGCTTGACAATACATGTGCTTTTTTAAGGCTGAACTTAATGGTTTATTAGAACTTAACATTTTATATAAACGTTACAGCCAGCATCAATCTACAGTTCTGTATAGAACAGATTTGATCTATGGCTATGGTGAGGCTATATTAGACATGGGTAACAGTGAGTTGAGTTGCTCTTTTGAGTTGTTGCCGCTCTGTGAGTTGATGAGTTTTATCTCATCCCGTCGGACCGCGCCGCATCTTTTATTTCGCTATTACGCTTGTGGCGGACTTCATCCACAAACTGACATGTGGCAGCACCAACCCTGACAATTAATCTCATTCAAGATGGTAAACTTCGGATTGCTAGTTTGTGAAGGCCTGATAGTCACCATATGATTTCTGGATTTGTCGGCAGAGATCATATTACGTGTTATGTAATTATAATGCCGCCCGTGCTATTACGTTTAACATAGACTTACAACATACGCAACCTACTTCCAGTACACCTCCTATAGAGAAAAAGTTAAACCTAACAAAGACTGACATAGACAAAGTGAAACAACATATACATGACTACATTCAATGGCAAGCACAGCCCATTTCAATAGAAACCATACAACAACAACTTTCACTAGCCATAGGAGAACTGTACAGACTATATACAAACACTCAAAATAACGTACCTAAAAAAGACAGACAATACCGACAAGACAAATGGCTAGAAACATGTAAAGAAATACAAAAAGACAAAGGCAAAACATACTGGCAAAAATTAAGAAACTAGCGCAGTACAAAAAAACTAGCACTACTGACACAATTGACGAAAACGGAATAGAACGTTACACAGACAAAGAGAGAGCGGACGCGTTCGCCAGACACTATCAAAGGGCCTTAAGCATATCGACAAACCCTAACTTCGACAATGACAACTGGTATTTGAACTATTTTAACAGCTCACCAAACTATACCTACAAACTGAACACAGACACAGAGTACGATGAAGTCCTAGCGCATATCAAAAACACAACACCGGGAAAAGATAAAATTAAGGCAAAACTCTTGAGAAGCCTAACTCAAGAAACACACAAACTGATCCTAACTGAATTGAACAACTGCATCACAAATTACAAAATCCCAAAAACATGGAAAAACGTCTCAATAATCCCTATACCCAAAAATGGACTGGACAATACACAACCGAGCAACTACAGACCAATTACACTACTTCCAGTACTAAGCAAAGTTTTTGAATACATAATAAAGCAGCGGCTTGAAAAAGTGATTAGAAAATATATACCTACCTACCAATTTGGTTTCAAACAACATCACTCGACTATTCATCCGCTCTTTATTTTGGCCAACAATATACAAACGACTCACCTAACTGACAGAAAGTCGGCGTGTCTATTCATGGACATTAATAAGGCCTTTGACAGTGTCTGGTATGGGCTTACTCTACAAACTTCACAAACTCCACACACCAACATATCTACTTCACATCATAAAAAACTTACTTGAAAACACTACAAGTACGAATTGACAACACATAAAAAAATCATGATGAATGATGATGAATGAAATGACAAATAAAAAAATCCGAAGGGTTATTGTGAAACTCAACAAATGGAAAATGTGCAAACTGCATTTCATAGACAATAACCAGTTGAATGTTAATAACCAGTTGAATGTTGAATAAAAGTGACCAGTTGAATGTTAAGGTAGAAACAACTATACGCACAAACTGATGATGGTGGAGAAAGACACCGAAACGTATTTGTAACATTTTGAATAATTAACAATAAAATTGACTGAAACCACCAGACAAAAACCAAATAGACAAATCAGCGTACATGTTACTATACGCCGAGGATACTGCACTAATAGTACACGACAAAACCACTGAAAAAGCGACTGAAAGACTCCAAACACTAACGAACAATACAATGTCATGGTTCTATAAATGGAGACTAACACCAAACGCGTCAAAAAATCAACTTCTACTCACAAACCACCGACTCAACGCTGACTCCCCTACAATAATTGCAGACGGCCAAACGACAGAACCAAAGAATGACATAAAATACCTAGGAACCACGATTGACCACAAACTTAAATTCACTAAACACATACGAAACATGAGGACAGAAACAATAAAGAGAACAAAAAACTTCCGATCACTAACCTACAAAGACAGAGGAATTAGCACAAACACCGCCACCAAAATATACAAGGCTATTTGCAGACCCTTGACTTCCCTATGGACATATACTCATGACCAACGGAACAGAAAGGACAAAACGATATATACAAACAACAGAACAAATTGCACTAAGTCTAATAACACGAATAAGACACCCCCAAAACCCACTACACAACCCCTCCACCCAACTACTATACGAACGCACAAACATGACAAAGATTTCGGAAAGACTCATACATCTACAGACAAAATGGACAAACAACCCCAACAACTGGACCATACTGAATCCCCTTTGTCTTACAAGACCAACCAGACAATCCCGCTTCCGTTTCCCTACATCAACGCTTCTCGAACACTTACAAACGCAACTGACTACTGGACAATAAAATATTTTTTCTTGTCATTAGAATTGGAAAGTTTATTTAATAAGATTATTAACCTAGAGTAAGAGAATTTTCATCTTTGTTTTTTATTTAGATTAAGACTACATGTATTAAACAAGGGCAGAAAGACCGATAGGTCGATAGCCTTTTTTTAGAAATAAAGATGTTTACTACTACTACTGCCGCCCGTGCGATTGTGGAATTTCGAAGCCACAGAGAGAGCCTCACGTTTTATTTTATTTTCAAACCCTCATTACATGTTATAAATATGTCATCGGCATTGTACGAAATCCGGCAATGTGCGATATGCCTAGGCACTACTTTGGGCAATCTGCAAATTGACTACGGTATTTCAGGCAATCTGCATAATGTCGCACGCGTTTAGTCAATCTGAGTGTCACATGTTTAATCTTCCCATTGACTAGACAATGTGTATAATACCGGAAGCTCCGAAACTTTGCAGTTTAGTTTTGCAACGGAAGTTTGCTGCTTAGTTGCCAGTTTGTGCACAAGAATTCTTACTTATCTCGGTTCGGTAAGTACCCGAATCGAATTTCGAATCGTATATCATTAAAAGAATGCAGTGTTGGCACAAATTGAAGCACTGACAATGTTGCCTACCTACACCTGTTACAATATAATATTTTTTCAGCACTAAATAATCGAAAATGAAAACTATGTTATTTCAACGATTTCCGACAGCTGTTAAATTATCTTAATATTCGGGAATTTTCCCGGAAAATTCGCTGATGAGACAACTAGGCTTTACAAGAAGAAAACATATTGGCACTGCATTTATTCCATTCTTTAAAAGAAAGCAACAGGCGTGTGTCTCTCTTCAGTAAAACCAAAGAAAAGAGATGGAACGAGCTGCGGCTGCACCGCGTAAAATCAAAACCCACGACCCATTACACCATACGACAGCACATTTATCGATTTATGGTCTAGCGTACGGCGTAATTTATAAATGAGTTTACTGCAACATAAACTGCGCCGGTACGTTGGGTCGGCGCACTAAGCCATTCCGCCGGCACTGCTCCGGCTCTTGAAAATTCACTGAGTTACCCATCTCGAGGCTCACTTGACATGTAACACTTTATTTATTCTTCGAGAAATTTGATTGATAAAAGTAAGCGTACTTGCATTTTTCATATAATGGTGCATGTGTTGAGTAAAACCATTTTCGACGACCTAAAGCTGGGTTCTCACCTACGCAATTCGTTGCCGCAACGTATTGCTGCAATCTATTGCCGCAACTCTCGAGTTAGTTTTATTGCGCAACTCTGTTGATCACACTAGTGCAATTTTGCTTAACAAATGGCAGGAAATAAATGACGAACTTCACAACATTAAAATTGTGTTGTGGCATTATTATTATTAAAACACCAACATTTTGGTATGTAAGCGTCTGCAGGTGCCCCACTTGACACCACAACAGTTGCATGCAATTCGACAGTTCCGGCAACGAATTGCGTAGGTGAGAACCCCAGCAAAAGGCAACTCCATTTGTCATTTATTATTTATGATCAACCACAACAGGAAAATGCATACTTTGAAATCATGATCAAATTTAAGTATCGGCGATTAAAGCAAATATTTAAGAAATTGCAACTTTAGACACATAGTAAGAGCTGTTGATAGGCAAACATAATATGGGGAACAATTTATCAGATATGTTTGCGTAATGCTGCCCTATAAATGCTTAACTTACAACTTCGTTAGCTTCGCACTTACATCTTCGTCTAAAAATTTTTTTCAAGGTGGAAATAACACTATTGAAAAGTATCGAGTTTATTTTCTGCAACCCACCTTGAATATACTAGATGTGGGTGCACTTATTATAATTTGCAGTTTTGCATTGCATAGTTGCGCAATGTAAAATTTAATTATAAAATGAGCTTGCAACAAGCAGCAGTGACAAACGCCAAGGTCTATGGTTAGTTTATAATTATAGCGGATAGCAAAATTCAATCGGGTTCACGAAGTTTCTACCAATTTAATGAGTAAAAATATGTTTTCTATTTCCAATGTTTTATTTCTTTATACCCAAGTTTGCTATCAATTTATCGGCGACATAATAGCTCATATTAAATCATAGTAATATTACATTTACTTGTAGAGAACAGTAATTTTCAATCGTATTTCTCCGTCGAGCTTGTACAGAAAAGATTAAAATATTAATTTCTCGATCAAAACTAAAATATTTACAAAAAATTGTGACTTCTATTTGCAAATTTGCTAAAATTTAAAACATAAAAAAAACTAAATTGTTAATGACCTTGTAAACATGTAGCTAATTTTAAGACACGAGACGCTCCCAATCATGAATCAGCCGGTTAGACTGTCTTTAAATTAGAAACCTGCCAAACCTTTGCAGTATGTTGTTGTTGAATTTCAATCCTGTTGGTGGTTAGTTCAAAGTCTTCAACAAAATTAGTATCTTTTCAACTTTTGTGTTAAGGAAAAAAAAATGAATTCTAGTTCATGCGGGATTAGCGCTGTTAATATTCATGGCAAGTGTATAGAAAAATACAAACTTAAATATAAAAATACGCTAATTTGTTTTGAAATAAAGCATTAAACCGAGTTAAAATTGGACCCTCCTCTGTTAGTATTTCTCCGAAATTAATAAAAAATATTTCCGATATTTTCCGTACTGTTCAAGTGTTTCAAAAGTGTTTGAAAATTTTGCCTATAGGAGAGTTAAGAATTTTATACATTTTTCTGAAGTTGAACATGGACACATTAAGGGATATACCCAAACGGGTCCGTTTGACGAGTTTGAATGCATTTTGGGATCGTTTAAGATTCAGGTATGATCAAAATAATAGCAAATGCTAAACTTTTGATATGAAATGCCAGTGGTTTTTTTAGTAGAAACAGCTTTATTTTATATTTTCTTATATAAAGAACAACAATCAATATCCATTCAAATAAGTGAATAAAATAATGTGTGTCTTAAAATATCATCAATATTCGTTGACATAATCCTCGTTAATAAAATATCTTGCAATTCTTTTGTAGACAATGTAGTCAGAAAATTGAATAAGGTTTACCACTATCTCCGAGCTTTGTCAAAATATACAAATTGGCACCGAGAAAGGGGACTTTTTTATTTAATTTTTTCGAAAAAGCCAGCTCTTTTGCAGCCAGCCATACTCTTTTAAGAATCAAAACTAACAAACGGGGTGAAGCAAATTTAAACAAATTGGTTTTCTCACTGTTATACACACTTATTACACTAGTTCAATGATGTGTATCACAAAATACATATACAAAAAGAACGCCAAACAATGCAACATTTAGGCACAGACTAAAGATGTATAAATGTGAGGCTTACTACAGTACCATTAAATTTTTCAACAGTCTTCCGAATAGAATTAAAGAAATCGAAAACATATATTCATTGGTAGACCGATAGGTCGATAGCCTTTTTTAGAAATAAAGATGTTTACTACTATTACTATTCATTGGTAAAAGCTGTTTTGAAATTGCCAGCACATATCGAACTCTACACATTAGAAGAATTCTTTGCTAATCCTATAAAGAGTGAGGACATAGCAAATATTATTATGCCAGCTTATAGATTTTTTTACTGTAAACTGACACTAGTTCATTTTAAATTTTATAGTGTAATTTTGAAATTAAGAATGATAATCAATTGGATGTATTATTATCCGTCGCGATTCAGTAAGCAACCAGCAGCTAAACAACGTAGACTTAAACTTAACAACGTAGACGCAGAAATGTATAGATTACTAATCCAAATCTTGGGCCTAAGCGGAGTTAGATGGCCGGGTGCCGGAACTCATAGAACCCAAGATGGTGTCCTTTACTAATATGGAGGCGTCCACCCCAAACACCGTTGCCATACTCATCTCCTCCGAACTTGATAAATGTGTCAGCGATTTTGTTTCCCTCGGAAATCGTGTGATGCTCTTAAGACTGTACACTACATCACAGAGTCATGAATATCATTCAAGCATATGCTCCAACAAAAGACGTGACGAATAGGTCGAGGAGTTCTACGATAGTTTGGAAGAGGCCTTAAAACTAACAAAGAAAGGTGTTTAACAATTCTTAGCAAGAGAGACTGGTGCTGAGGGCTGGGTTTCTGGTAACTACTGACTCGGAACACGCAACGAAAGGGGTGATCGTCTAGTGCAATTTTGCACAAAGCACGGTCTCTCTGCTATCAACACTTTCTTTAAGCAGTACCCTCGGCGACTATACACGTGGAAGTCTCCGGCCGATCACGTTATCAGAAATCAGTCACTTGATGAAGTATATTCGAACAGCGACAACATACCCTGGCGCCGACATCAACAGCTACTACAATCCTGTCAGAGCTTTTTCAGAGCACTAAGCAGATTTGATGTCGGAAGGCTGAACGATCCAGTGGTACCACCTGAAGCAACAGAGAATCTTGAAACACGACTACAAACTACTGAAGACTGTATGGATGATGACGTGGAATCTTGCTGGGATACTGTAAAAAATGCTCTTATAGATACGCAAGGATACGACTTGGGGTATACATAAACCAACAAGAGACAGCAGTGGATGACAGATGAGATTCTCCAACTTTTTTTTTTCTTAAGGCGTCGGAAATTGTAACTAGACTAGGTCAATCTAACAATTTTTTTTCTATTTTCTAAGCTTAGCTGTTTGATAGATGGACGTCCAGCTACGCTCTCCTCATAACACTAATCACTTTTTCCATGTGATAAACATACATTAGGAATAATCCTTAGGTACTTTTACTGTCGTTACACTAATTCGAACGGTTTTAGTCTTTTTAGCCATTTAGTCTACAACTAATGGAAGAGAGAAGGAAACCCAAGGCTAGAGACAAAAACAAGTATAGAGAACTAAATAGGAAAGTGAGAACAGAATGCCGAAAAGCGAGGGAACGGTTGCTAGCGGAAAAGTGTAGTGAAATAGATACGTCGCCAAAAACGCATGACGTATTTAACTTTCACAAAAAACTCAAAGAGTTTACAAATGCACAAAGTAAAAAAAGTCGAGGTATCTTGAAAGATACAAATAATAAAATTATTGTTGATATAAAAGTGAAGATGAAGAGATGGGAAGAGTATGTTAAAACCCTCTTCAATGACACACGCCCGACCAACCACTCCTAAACGACGAATTTAATGAGCCCAGTCCTGACATCACAAGAGGAGAAGTGATACGAGCTATAATGCTTTAAAAAAACAATAAAGCCGTAAGCGCAGGCCAGGTACACGCGGAAGCTTTGAAACTCATAGTTAATACAAATGACTGGGGCCTAAACTTCCTTACCAATTTGTTCAACTCTATATACAGAGCGTGGAAAATGCCAAATGATTGGCTAAAGTCGACATTCATCACGTTACCGAAGAAAGCAAAGGCCTGCCAATGCGATGACTACAGGATGATCAGCCTGATGTCTCATGTCCTCAAGGTTTTCTTTCGAATCATCCACACGCGCATATATACCAGATGCGAACTACAAATTGGCGACACGCAGTTCGGATTAAGAAATGGAGTGGGCTCACGAGAGACTCTCTTTTCTATCAACGTCCTCACACAGAGATCCAGGTATATGAATGTAGACGTGTACGCTTGCTTAACTGATTATCGAAAGGGTTTCGACTCGCATTAGAGACAGAGATGTCAGACAGAGATGTGTCCAATCACCCCCCCCCCCCTCTTTAATACACATTCTGAGGCAGTTTTCCGAGAAGAACTGGAAAATACGAAAGAGGGTATTAAGATCAATGACACCCTCATAAATAATGTACCATTCGCTGTCGATGCGGTGGTACTCGCCGACAACCTACCAGGTCTCCAAAACATGACAAATCTGATCGGTCTTCAAATGAATGTCGCAAATACTAAAATTGTTGTACACTCAAAAACACCGAGACGAGTAGTCCTAGAATTAAGAACGAAGTCTTGGAACAAATATCATCCTTCAAATGTCTGGGAGCTCTTGTCGAGTCCAACGATCCTAAAAAAGCAATCGTGTCTAGGATCGAGCAGACCAAGAAAATCTTTACATCCATGAAAACTCTCCTCACTAGTCGAGACTTAAGACTTACTACACCGCTACATATTCGCAGTCCTTCTCTATCGTTCTGAGAGCTGGAGTTTCCACCAACCAATGGAGAACCGAATCAACGCCCTTGAGATGTACCTGTACCGTCGTGTGCTGCGCATGTCCTGGGTAGATAGGGTCACTCATGAGGAGATAATCAGACGAATGGATAAAGGCAGAGAGCTTATGTTGTCCATCAAAGAGCGTAAGCTACAATACATAGGACACGCAATGAGAGGAGAGCGTTATGGGATCCTTAGACTCATCATTGAGGGAAAAATCAAGGGCAAAAGATCGATAGGAAGGCGACAAAACTCATTGCTCAGACACTCGTCAATGGTTCGGAAGAACATCACTAGAAATATTTAGAGGTGCAGTCTCGCACGCCAATGTTGCCAGTTGGATCGCCAACCTCCGGAGGGAGACGGCGTCCTAAGAAGAAGAAAAGTCTCTCGAACATAAAGTTAAATATCGAAGAAGCGAAGTTATACGTATATATACATGCCCCATGGGTTGATTAATTTCGACAATTAAATTCAACAATTAATTTGACAAAACAAAACTTTGATCGGGCAACAGCGTAAAAGAATGTGTGTATTGATTTTTAACCATAACTATAAGATTAATAGTTGTCGCATATAGGCAATATCGATCAATCTATTTCCATGCAATAAAATTTAACCAACTTAGAAATCATTACAAAAATATATGAAATACATTTTCAAACTTGACCAAGTTTTTTAATTAAATTAGACAATATCTACATGGAAAAATGTATAGAAAATCCAAAATAATAAAGAATGCTTTATTTCATAAGTGTGCATATCTATACCTATTCTGTTTTGCTCTATTAACACAATAACAGCTGAAAATAAAACTATTTTTACTCACCAAAAGGTGTCTTAGTTTTAAATCGATCGATTGTGGATTTAGCTTACCTGGAACAGAAAAGTATATAAGACACAGGTTTGGAGAGCAAATGCTTTCAAATTAAAGTAGAAATTACCCTGGTGGAAATTCAAAGTAGTTTTGTAGTAGGAATTGGCCATTTTCACTAGGCACCGGGTAGGAACTGGACATTTTTCTTAGTCAGTTATTTTACAATAATGAAACGTTTTTTCTGACCTTTTTTTAGTAATAAGAATGGGCTAGTGAAACTAGGTATTTTTCGGCCAAGATTTAGATGGGATTATTAGGAACGTAAATATACAGCTATAAAACCATTAAAAATAGAGAAAAAAGATCTAGTACTGCCCCAGTAGTAGTAGTAAACATCTTTATTTCTAAAAAAAAAAAGGCTATCGTCCTATCGGTCTTTCTGCCCTTGTTTAATACATGTAGTCTTAATCTAAATAAAAAACAAATATGAAAATTCTCTTATTCTTGGTTAACAATATTATTAAATAAACTTTCCAATTCTAATGACAACAAAAATTATTTTATTGTCCAGTAGTCAGTTGCGTTTGTAAGTGTTCGAGTAGCGTTGATGTAGGGAAACGGAAGCGGGATTGTCTGGTTGGTCTTGTGAGACAAAGGGGATTCAGTATGGTCCAGTTGTAGGGGTTGTTTGTCCATTTTGTCTGAAGATGTATGAGTCTTTCCGAAATCTTTGTCATGTTTGTGCGTTCGTATAGTAGTTGGGTGGGGGGGTTGTGTAGTGGGTATTGTCTTATTCGTGTTATTAGTCTTAGAGCAATTTGTTCTGTTGTTTCTATATAACGTTTTGTCCTTTCTGTTCCGTTGGTCATGAGTATATGTCCATAGTCTAGCAAGGGTCTACAAATAGCTTTATATATTTTGGTGGCGGTGTTTATGCTAATTCCTCTGTCTTTGTGGGTTAGTGATCGGACGTGTTTTGTTCTCTTTATTGTTTCTGCCCTGATGTTTCGTATGTGTTTAGTGAATTTAAGTTTGTGGTCAATTGTGATTCCAAGGTATTTTACGTCGTTTTTTGGTTGTGTCGTTTGGCCGTCTGCAGTTATTGTAGGGGAGTCAGCGTTGAGTCTGTGGTTTGTGAGCAGAAGTTGGCTTTTTGACGCGTTTGGTGTTAGTCTCCATTTATAAAACCATGTCATTGTGTTGTTTGTTAGTGTTTGGAGTCTTTGAGCTGCTCTCTCAGTAGTTTTGTCATGTACAATAAGTGCCGTGTCGTCTGCGTATTGTAATATGTATGCCGATCTGTCGATTTGATTTTTGTCTGGTAAGTTGTAATTGTATATGTCATGGCAGTATATATTGTAGAGAAACGGTGAGAGCGGGGATCCTTGAGGGAGCCCTTGTTCAGGGGAAAAAGAAAATGACAGTGCTTTGTCAATTCGTACTTGTAGTTGTCTGTTTTCAAGTAAGTTCTTTATGGTGTGTAGTAGATATGTTGGTGTGTGTAGTTTGTATAGTTTGTATAGGGAGCCTCTATGCCAGACACTATCAAAAGCCTTGTTAATGTCTATAAACAGGCAAGCTGTCTTTCTGTCAGTTAGGTGGGTAGTTTGTATATTATTGGCCAAAATAAAGAGCGGATGAACAGTCGAGTGATGTTGTTTGAAACCAAATTGGTAGGTAGGTATATATTTTCCAATCACTTTTTCAAGCCGCTGCTTTATTATGTATTCAAAAAATTTGCTTAGTACTGGAAGTAGTGTAATTGGTCTGTAGTTGCTCGGTTGTGTATTGTCCAGTCCATTTTTGGGTATAGGGATTATTAAGCCGTTTTTCCATGTTTCTGGGATTCTGCCATTTGTGATGCAGTTGTTCAACTCAGTTAGGATCAGTTTGTGTGTTTCTTGAGTTAGGCTTTTCAAGAGTTTTGCCTTAATTTTATCTTTCCCCGGTGCAGTGTTTTTGATGTGCGCTAGGGCTTCATCGTACTCTGTGTCTGTCATCAGTTTGTAGGTGCAGTTTGGTGAGCTGTTAAAATAGTTCAAGTACCAGTCGTTGATCAAGTTCCAGTTGTCATTGTCGAAGTTAGGGTTTGTCGATATGCTGAAGGCCCTTTGATAGAGTCGGGCGAATGCGTCCGCTTTCTCTTTGTCTGTGTAACGTTCTATTCCGTTGTCGTCAATTGTGTCAGTAGTGCCAGTCTTCCTGTATTGCGCCAGTTTCTTAATTTTCGCCAGTATGTTTTGCCTTTGTCCTTCTGTATTTCTTTACATGTTTCTAGCCATTTGCATTGTCGGTATTGTTCAATGAAAGTTTTAATGTTTCTGTTAAGTTGGTCAGTGTCTTTTTTAGGTCGTTATTTTGAGTGTTTGTATATAGTCTGTACAGTTCTCTCTTATGTTTTATTAGTCTCGGTATGTATTTGGGCAGTGTGTGTCGGTAGAAAGCATTTTTTATTTCCGGGCTAAATTTTCTTATGGCTAGTGAAAGTTGTTGTTGTATGGTTTCTATTGAAATGGGCTGTGCTTGTGATTGAATGTAGTCATGTATATGTTGTTTCACTTTGTCTATGTCAGTCTTTGTTAGGTTTAACTTTTTCTCTATAGGAGGTGTGTTGGAGGTAGGTTGCGTATGTTGTAAGTCTATGTTAAACATAATAGTCAGGTGGTCGGATCCAAGTTCGTTGGTTAAGTTTATGTTGTTGATGGTGTTTGTTAAGTTTCTTGTGTGCAGTAGAACGTCTGGTGTTGAATCTGGGTTTGCGGGCATCAGAAAAGTTGGTGGGGTGTGCTGTTTTATAAAGTCGGAATTTTGTAAAAATCTTTTAAGTTGTTTCGTTTTGTTTCTGTTCAAGTTAAAGTCGCCTATAATTATTGCATATTTATAGATGCTTGCCTTAGTCAATATGTTTTGTTCTAGGTTGGAGTGTGGGTGTATGTATGTCAGAAATATGTGTATCAGGTCGTTTAAGTAGGGTATGGTAACATGTAGACAGTCGTTCAAAGGGTTGTTGAGGTGGGGAGGGTTTGCTTTGCCTAGTTTTGTTACAGG
The DNA here is from genome assembly GCA_024550625.1 of Dendroctonus valens. Lineage (NCBI taxonomy): Eukaryota > Metazoa > Arthropoda > Insecta > Coleoptera > Curculionidae > Dendroctonus > Dendroctonus valens. The sequence goes on from JAJTJO010000814.1 coordinate 832,229, forward strand.
TTTGAGAAGAACTGAGGCCCCGCCCCTGGCGTGGTTGGTGAAATTGCCATGTCTACAGATGTGTTGCCAGTCCCTGTATGTTGAAGTCTGTCCTATTTAGTTTAGTCTCTACAAACATGCAGCAGTCCATGTCGTTTTGTTCTATGTAATTGTAAATTAGTGGCTTTTTATGGTTTAGTCCATTGATGTTCGCGTAAAGTACTTTCAAATCTTGTATGTTTGTTACTGTCTGTCTCACTTGTTCGTAGGGTTCAGTTGGAGAGCGTCCCTCGGGCAGGAGCATGTCAAACATTAGGATGTAAATATGGTTTCCGAAGAAAACAACGGAGGTGTCAATGTCGAAGTCTTCTTTAAATTGTTTTCGTAGTTTTTTTAGTAGTTCGTCTCTGTTGGTATTGTTTGTCTTGTAAAGTTGATGTTTGTATTTGTTTATGATGTGGTCATGTGTTTTAATGGGTGTGTGTATTCTACTTGGCACTGTCGTCGTCTCCGCAATCCCGGTCGTCCGTTTGTTAACGCATTTTATCTTGACGTTTGGTATTCCTTCGATTGGGGCTGTCGGTCGTTTTGGGTACTTCATGCTCCATGCTGCGTGGTCCTCAGAGTTGCATGCTGCGCATTTGGTTGGCAGTGGTGACTCGCATTTGGAAGTTGGATAGGGTCCCTGGCATCTTGGTGATTGTTTGCAATCTTCAGTTTTGTGGCTGAACAGGTTGCATTTGCCACACGGCGCAGGCACGGGTGCTGGTGGTTTGCTTTCGGTGATTTTGAAAATGCGGCCCAAAAAATGAACCGCACGGTCGTTCATCAACCTTTCGTAGGTGGATATGTCGCCGGTTATTAACCTCATCATGAGTGTGGGTGCGTTGCGCTCTCGCGAGATAATTCTCCTGCAGAACCTTATTCTGAAGCCCTGCTGGTCCAGGCGTTTCAGAAACATGCTGTCCTCAATGTCTAGGTCGACCCCAGTGGCGACGACTGAATATGATGGTGTAATATGGTGGTTTGACCTTTGTTGTCGAATTAGTGGGAGGTTATCGTTTTTTTGTAATTTGTAACTTGTTACAGTGTTTTCTTGTTTTAGTTGTTGTAAAATTTTTGTTGTTTTGTGCTCCTGGTTGGTGTTGATTAAGAAGTAATTATCTTGTCTGATAATCACATCCTTGTTGTTGGGATTGAGTTCCTCCCACCTGATTGCAAGTTGGACTCTGGTGATGGTCGACAATGCGTTCGCTGTGAATATGTGCGAATGCGTGGGAAATCTTGTTGATGTTGTCTTGCTGTTTGTTGTTTGGTTTTTATCGGTTGTAGCCTGATAGTCCAAAGCTATTCGTTTGGCCTCAGGTGTTGGCGTTGTGGGGGTTGGCTGGGTTGGCTGGGTCGTCTTCGGTTTTCTGCCCCGTTTTTTCGATTGTGGCTTTTTGAACCCACCATCCTGGGAACCATAATCCGATTCGGATTCTTGCGAATTCCCAGGGTTCATCCTTTTGTTTGAATTAGACCCGTATATTCTCGCTGAACGATCAATGCGGTTGGATTCTTCAAATTCTTCGCCGTATTGTAAACGACCTTGCTTTAAATATGCTAACACTGTGCACGTCTTATCACCACGAAGCTCGGTTTAAGACCACTGCCCCATTTCATCGGCAAATCGTGATTAATATAGAATCGTTACAGGTTCTTGTCCAGTTGCTGTTCTGATCTAGATATTTTCTGAACTCAATTTAATTCACTTTAATAAGGAGAGTAACAAAATATGTCATTAATTTTCCCATGAACTATATTAGAGAACGTTAAAAGATTATACGCTTCATTAACATGTTATAAAAGGTATAATCGTCTTTTTCGGCACTTTCGTCAAAATCGGCTGGACTCCTATTCTGACTATTATTTGTCATTCCAACAATATACATCCTAATACATTTGTTAGTATTAATAAGATTTATTAATTATCGTTCTGCAGTAGAATAAGACAGCTACAGGACGTTTTAAGTTATTGAATGGACGAAATAGAGGTTAGGTGTTCTTAAATACACGAAACAGTACACCAAAATTTGGGCAAAAAGTGCTTGTTGCATTAGTATTAGCAGCAAATCTTTTCATTGTCATTTTCTGGGCTTTTTTTGGCCATTTCATATCTAATTTAAAATGATTCCCTATCGTGAAAATGGGCATCCAAAATTGGCCATGAATTATGTAGAATAATTCATGGCCAATTTTAGAAGAACATTTTTCTCGCATTAATTTTATCCATAAACTAGTTTGTTAACCAATAAAATTTTTCCTATTTCTACAAGGGTAACATCCAAGAGTATTTTTAACAAAACCTCAAGGGCCGTGAACAATAATCAACTCCAGATCTTGCCACAAAGTTGTTGAAAAATGATTGTACCTTCCTAACGACCTTTTTCGTCGGCAACAAAGGGCTTTGAAATCGAATAACTGCAATTTTAAGCTTTCAGCAGACCCAACAAAAAGTTGAGGTTTTTCTGTTCATAGCATTTGGAGAGGATTCAAATGAAACCTATTCAAAAGTATGAAATCTATAATTATTATCTTAAAACGTTCCTATAATAAGTGTTTAGCATTAGTTACAACCTAAACAAAGCAATCAGTAATGTGATTAAGTAATTTGCACAATTCTTAAATTTAGAAATTACTGCAAAACATTTCCAAAGAAGAGGATGACAATAAATATTGAACTGACAAAATCAAATCAACCCAAACTGGCTTTCGCCTGATCTCAATTATACGACTCGGAACAAAAACCGTTTTCATCCATTAATGAAAAAATATAACGTTAGCACTGAACATGCTGAATATCGCGATACTTTGACTTGTGATTAGGCATCGGACTGCTAGGGAGTCTGGAGGGTGCCGGCATGATATTCAACAGAATATCAATAAGGAGCTAAACACATTTTGGCATGCTGCTACTGCCAGAGAATTCGCAAAAAAATAGCATGTCACATCGCTAATATGCTTATGGAAATAATATGTACTAAAAACTTTCTCTATTGTAAAGAATCGTATAGACGTGTTAAAAAAACAAAAACATAGATAAAATCAAATATTTTGTGCTCAACACAAAAATATTCAGCAACACATAAAAATAATAACTTGTGCTTTTCTTAACCAAACCATCAACAAAGCTGATTCTAATAGACGGTACCAGTAAGGTAGCGAGAGAGCCTGACATACGCGATGTCGAAATTGTGGATGAATTAATTTATCTGGGAGCCAATATAAATAAAGATGGAAACTCATCCATAAAGATTAAAAGGAGTATAGCTCCTGCCACAACCGCCATTACCAAGTTGAATACAATTTGGAGCGACAACCATATAATCCCAACAACAAAACGTAGACTCGTCGAGACTTTTGTATTCCCGATTGCGCTTGATGGAGCAGAGGCATGGACCTTAAAGACTTCCGATACTGCTAAACTGGATGGTTTCGAGATGTGGGCTTGGAGGCGGCTCTTGAGAATCACTTGGACTGCTCATAGAACGAACACGTCAATACTGAAAGAGCTAAAAGTTAACAATAGACTGTCAACCATAGTAAGACGAATAATTCTCAAATATTTTGGACATGTAAGCAGAAACAAGTGATGACAATCTTGAAAAACTTTTAATCCAAGGAAAAGTCGTACGAGTGAGATCTCGGGGATGCTTGCCCAAACGCTGGTTGCACCAGGTGAAGCACTGCACAGGAAGCCACTTCAGGAAAGCATAAGATGCGTTCCAAATAGAGACAAATGGAAAGGAATTACAAACACCATAATGTGAACGATAACCATAAGGTCACGACACTTCAAGATGAAGTAAGCGACTAGAGAGAGAGATGCTTTTCTAATACTTTCTTGAACTTAACTACCTGCTTATTTTCCACACACAGTCAAAACTATGTTTTACATTAATGTGAAAAATTTAGTCGAATAACACTTTAGAACCGACATGTTTTGGCCAGCGCGTTCTACCCCCAGTGAGCAGAAACATACAAACAAAATACCCCCGATAACTAAATAAATTGCAAAGAATGTTTGTCAGTTGATAACAAAGGCAGATTCGTTTGTCCGGCATTGCGTAATGATTCTCAATCACATGCATATGCGTTTCTACACATAAATAAAGCAAACGAGAACAGATTAACTTCGCTTTTGTTCAGATGCTCTATTATACACTATAGGCACTACAAGAGAATTTAACAAGCTATAAAACCTGTTCACAAATGAATATTTGTCCAAAATGTTTTGATGCTCTCGTTATCTTTGAATGCTGTTTGTTGCTGATGATCGAATATGTAATATATACATTCAGTGTTAGAAAATTCAATTGGAAAAAATTAGCATTTTATTGGAAACATTGGAAAGACACAAGTTGTGATAGGTAGAATGCACACTAATACTGCAACTGAAAGTCTATGTGTTCCATTAATGTTAAATAAATCTGTATAGGGTGGGCCAAATCGGATACTTTTGAATGGAAACTCCTAGTTCTATAACATATAGACGAAAACAGATGTTAGTACATAAGCCTCAATTTTTTTGACAAAATTAATGACTAAAATCATATGTTAATATATTCAAAAGATTCAGAGATACAGCGTCCGTTAGAGAACTTTGCAATTTTGTAACGCTTCCATAACTTTCTTCCTGTTCGTTTTTAGTTTTTATGGAAACATTTCTAATGCACCTATTTAGTAAGAATCCAATAATGTAACTGCCTCTTCATACAAGCTGTTGAAAATGCAGAGGCAAAAACCTATTTGCACCACAAGAGGTATCCAGGGAGAAAAGAAACATATAGGGACGTTTTCGCAATAGTGTAATACAATCTAATAAATTATGAGCAATTGGAAAAGAAAATACCAAAAGGTATAAACGAAGTAGGGACAGAGAGTTATAAGAAACAACATTATTAGGAACTGTTGAAAATAATCGTGAAATGTCAATGCGAAATTCTGCCACGCACTTAAGTTAAGCGAACTTTTAAAAAGTATTTTAAGCCGTGTAGGACTAGAAAAGCTTATCATCTCATACATGGAGACTTTGAACGTCGTATGATTTTTTAAATTTAGGTTTGTATCTGCAATAGACCATTAATATTATATACATACATGTTGGTTTATACGTATTGCTCGAAAATCAAAATTCATCAAAAATAAAAAAAAATAATAATAACGGCATTGTAATGTGCACCTTCATTACATGAGTTTTACCCTTGTTTATAAATAATTAATCATAGAACAATTTTAGGGTGCCAAAACGCATTACAGCAAAACCAATCTTATGTTGTTGTTAACTAGGCAATCAAGGCAATTGGCAAGGGGCTAGGGAGAGTGCTAAAGTGGTGGGGGCATATAATCTGACTTCTGAAGTGAGTTAAAACAGGCACAAACCATCTACTAAACATTACATAAGTATTAAATGACCTCATAAATTTTACACCCTGTATAAAAATCCAGTGACACTTCACTCTTACTTTACCTTTGTACTTTACACTTGGTGTCTTCACACCTCGGTACTGACTAAACTCCTGATGTGGGGTATGGAAGAATGAAAGTGATTTGTATTCATCACTCTTCGTCTTACTGAACCGTCTAATCCGAACGAGCTTGAAGTGCTTAGTATTGACGTTATGAACTATATAATTAAGTCGAGTTATCTCAGTAAAAACAGGCAGCCCATTTATTAAGAACGAATTTCTAATAGTGCGTTCAACAGTATCATTAGAATTGCATTCATTAACATCAAATGTCATCACGTCCCACGGCTATTACTCCTTGGCGGCGAATCGGCTAACTTAAATTTATAAAACGAGTCTGGCTGCAAACCTCGTTGAGGAAATATTTTCAGGCTTAAATTCTTGTACGAACTGATCTCAAGCCTCTTAAAATGTACGTATTGTTGGTGGTTGCACGAGTGTAGTGTATTCTTTCATTAGTGCACACCATCAATCGATCGTATTGCTTTTAATTAATTAATTCCAAAGTTTGTTTCAAAAATTGACTAATTCCAAAGTTTGTTCATTTTTGTAAAAAGATCTTTAATAACTTTATTACATAAACAGCTGTTAATAAATCCGACAGAAAATGCTTTTCAGCCAGATAAATAAGGGATAATTGGCGACGAAGATGACATAACGAAGCAAGTGAGAAGAAGAGAGTTGCTGCCGCTCTGTAGTCGAATGCCTTTAAGCAATCGAACATTCGATCCCATCACCAAACATATTTATCCAATTCCGATCACGAAAGAGTAAAAATCGTGGATTACAGTTTTTAATTGATAATCTTTAAGGCATACAATTATTTCGACTTTATAAATCTATGAGCAATTCATTATGTATCACCCGGTATTTTAATACAACTTAACAACACGGCTGGTCGACGATAGACTAACCACATGTTTTGCAAGAAAAATTGCAATTTCCGTTATAAAGCGCAACTGTTTATTAATAAAGCAGTTTTAAAACTGCTGGGGACGCCTATTTAGACTCGCCTAACTGTACGGAAAGTTCTAATTAAATGAGCAATTACCAACGGTTGTTTCAATCTTAGGCAGTGACGAAAGTAGTTAACTACCGGTAAAGAGAGCAGTTATCAAGTTAGCAATAGCAAGCAATATTGAATGTCAACGCCTGAACGTTGTAAGAACTGATTTTACACAAATAGTGCTTACTGTAAATACAAAAATGAAAAGAACATGTGGTTGAACGTAAATCGTTTACCATAATGGAATGCAAATAATGAAAAAATATGCAACTTAATTATTCTTGTATACGAAATCAATCAGTGACTAATAATGGAATGGAATTTTATATGTAATTGGCGTCTCGGAAAGTTAATCAAGGCAAGACAATAATGAGCAAAACATATTCATAACTTTCAACCAACAAAGAACCAGGTCTGAACTGGAATTGTATAATTTACCTTCATACAAAAGGGAGCACAGAAACTTTGTTATTTATCGAGCAATTGCAGATGAAGCTTTGATATGAACTTTTCAAGGTTATTGCTATAATATATAGAACTTGTAAGAATTATTAGGACTCATAATAAATTATGTTTAGCTCTTGCACGCCACTTGCAGCATGTTGAAACACAAATCAAACAGCATGATCAAGGCAGGTCTAGAAAGCTATGTAAGATTGGCGTCATTACTCGGAAAGAGTTATTGCAATTTACCCGAAAAGTGCATATATAATATGAATAACGAAAATATTCGACTGCATTTTGTAATTATTTACTACCATAAGGTTCTGTTTAGTTGATTACAAAAACTCACACGGCAGATTTAAAATTGATAGAACGCCGAGTACATGTGGGTATTAGCATAATGTAAATGTTCCTTGGGGTCTAGAAGAAATCAGACCAGCCTTATCATATCAGACAAAATCAAAAACCCCAGTATCTTTTAAATACATCCGGAGCATTTTGCACACATCTCCTACCGATCATTAAATAATAAAATCATGTTTACTTTGAACTGAGGAAATGTTGAGTACTTCAATACAATAACATTTTTATGATAACACCAAAAGCAGCTTGTTTTACATGAAATCGTATATCAGAGCTTGAATACAATACGAATAAATATCGATGTAAAATAGCTTGGTGTTTTCTAAAATAATTGATATTGCCTTTTCCTGTTAAGCAAGACATACTCAGAATATTGGTACTGACTTTGATCACATAGATATAAAATATTATTTCTTTGGAATCTTAGTAACGTTTTGTTTCATAAGTGCCCACCGAAATGTACTTAGAGATGCAATCTGTTTTAGGCATTGGGCTATTAAAGGCATTGTCACAATCTGATCTCAGACTTGATATTTAGAAGATATATGGTACGTGCTTAATTTCGCTTGATGTCTAACTTCTTTAGTAGGTGGGACCTCCACAACCAGTGCGTAAAAACGAACTGCTAGATATCGGCAGGCAAAAATACGGATAGTGGCATTTTTAACAGGACACGCCCCCTACCAAAAACACCTCTTCAGGATGGGACTGAGCGATCAACCGACCTGCAGGGGGTGCGAATTAGAGGACGACACTACTCTACATATTATGTGTCACTACACATTATATGCAACAGATAGACGAAGGCTCCTGGGAGGGGACGAATTTCTATCAGACCAGGTCATGCGTACCCCCCTCAAGATTCTTCTGGAATTCATTGAATACACAAGGATAATGAGGGAGTAAAATACGAAGGTCACAATAGGACAGAAATGACCGCGGTGCTACGCCAAACACCACTTCGGAGATGAGGAAGGGTTTTAAGTGGATAAAACAGCTCAGCTGGAGTCCCACACAGGGCGCCAGAACATCAGAAGTCCAAGCCAAGAAGTCAGGAGTGTCTTCATGGAGTTTAATGACAGCATTCGCTTTCTTATAAATTTGCTCGATTGGTGTAACGATGGTCGATTCTACAATCCGCGAGGGCTCGGAGCATACTACGATGGCCCACCGAATCGAAAGCTTTTTGATAGGCCACGAAAACGAGCACCAAAGGCTTGTTACTCTATACAGGGTTGCTCATTAGTGCGTCAAAGTGCGATATCTCAGTAAATATGAACTTTAGAAGAAAATACTTCCTACGAAAGTTTTTGATGTATAAAAGGTACACATTTTAAAAATACTTTTCAATATACGGGGTGCGTCATAAACGTGTGGTAGTTACCAACTATGTTTTTTTAAATGGAACCCCCCTTTTTTTGCGCTTTTCGGATTTATCGTCAAATTTCAATGTAAGTTTATTTCAAACGTTTTACCTGAAAAATTTACGGTTTTCGAATTATTCGAAAAAATATGAAAATTTTGACAGCTGCTGGGTTCCACAGAAATTGACGTTGTACCCTAATCGCAACGAATTTCGAAATCCTTCCTGTGGACCTCCAAGAGGACTAAACAAGCTACGTGCTGACGTATGTTAATTTACGAAAAGTTTCCAGTAAACCGCCCAATGAGCATCCAAAATTGCATGTGTGTTAATCTCAATAACTTGATTATTTCAAATGGAACCCCCAATTTTTAATCAATTTTTGGATTTACCGTCAAATTTTAAAGCTAGTTTATGTAAGGTGTGGTAACCTTAAAACTTACCGTTTCTAAGTTATTCGGCAAAATTTAGAAAAAAGCTTAATTGTGGTTTGAATCAAGTCAACTGGGCAAATGCCGACCATCAAAAAATGCTTTAAATAAAAACTTAATATTATAAATGTATTATTAAATATAAATAATTAAATAACACATTATTTTTAAATATTTTTCGTATATTTCTTTTTCCTGACTGTACTTTTAATTCATTCCAATATATTCCTGGGTTTTTCAGTCAATTTTATTGTCACCATTATGGTGTTATGTGATGAGCCCTGCGTTTCGTCCCGGGTCTACCTATTGGACTCGTCAGTAAGGCTTAGGTAGACCCTGCCTTATACGCCAGACATCGGTTCTACGTGTTCGGACGTAAATGAACCGAGCCGGTATAGATCTTCTGCGGTGAGATATTGGCAACCCGTGTTGCCGATTAGCATTAGATTGAAAACCACTCGTTCCATTCTGCTTTTTTTCTCCCAAGCATCTATATCTTTTTCGTATATTTCTTTTTCCTGACTGTACTTTTAATTCATTCCAATATATTCCTGGGTTTTTCAGTCAATTTTATTGTCACAATTATGGTGTTATGTGATGAGCCCTGCGTTTCGTCCCGGGTCTACCTATTGGACTCGTCAGTAAGGCTTAGGTAGACCCTGCCTTATACGCCAGACATCGGTTCTACGTGTTCGGACGTAAATGAACCGAGCCGGTATAGATCTTCTGCGGTGAGATATTGGCAACCCGTGTTGCCGATTAGCATTAGATTGAAAACCACTCGTTCCATTCTGCTTTTTTTCTCCCAAGCATCTATATCTTTTTCGTATATTTCTTTTTCCTGACTGTACTTTTAATTCATTCCAATATATTCCTGGGTTTTTCAGTCAATTTTATTGTCACCATTATGGTGTTATGTGATGAGCCCTGCGTTTCGTCCCGGGTCTACCTATTGGACTCGTCAGTAAGGCTTAGGTAGACCCTGCCTTATACGCCAGACATCGGTTCTACGTGTTCGGACGTAAATGAACCGAGCCGGTATAGATCTTCTGCGGTGAGATATTGGCAACCCGTGTTGCCGATTAGCATTAGATTGAAAACCACTCGTTCCATTCTGCTTTTTTTCTCCCAAGCATCTATATCTTTTTCGTATATTTCTTTTTCCTGTTCGGTTGCCAATATCTCACCGCAGAAGATCTATACCGGCTCGGTTCATTTACGTCCGAACACGTAGAACCGATGTCTGGCGTATAAGGCAGGGTCTACCTAAGCCTTCCTGACGAGTCCAATAGGTAGACCCGGGACGAAACGCAGGGCTCATCACATAACACCATAATTGTGACAATAAAATTGACTGAAAAACCCAGGAATATATTGGAATGAATTAAAAGTACAGTCAGGAAAAAGAAATATACGAAAAAGATATAGATGCTTGGGAGAAAAAAAGCAGAATGGAACGAGTGGTTTTCAATCTAATGCTAATCGGCAACACGGGTTGCCAATATCTCACCGCAGAAGATCTATACCGGCTCGGTTCATTTACGTCCGAACACGTAGAACCGATGTCTGGCGTATAAGGCAGGGTCTACCTAAGCCTTACTGACGAGTCCAATAGGTAGACCCGGGACGAAACGCAGGGCTCATCACATAACACCATAATTGTGACAATAAAATTGACTGAAAAACCCAGGAATATATTGGAATGAATTATTTTTAAACAAATGCAGTGTTCATTAGTCATTGTAGTCGGGGCAGTTTGATATTCAATGTTATTTATGTGACCCCATAGAAAAAAATCCAATTTTGTTAAGTCTGGCGATCTATATAGGTGGCCAAGAAACGGAACCGCCACGGCCTATCCATCTATCTTCAAATTTCAGATAAAACAAACAAACGTTTGTTTTTTGTTTCCATGTCAGCATGTACCCGGTTAATAAAATAATTTTAAAAAACTTTCCGAATAGCTTAGACACGGTGATTTTTAGGACTAGGACACCTTACATTAACTAGCCCTAAAATTAGACGTTAAATTCGAAAATTGAAAAATAATTGGGGGGTTCCATTTGAAATAAGCAACTTTTTGAGGTTTAAAAACATGCAAGTTTAGAGGCTAATTGAGCGGTGTACGGACATCTCTTTATGAATTAAAACAAATCTGCACGTAGATAATTAGGTCCTTTTAGAATCACAAAAGACTGTTATCCAAATTCGCAGCGGGTAGGTTACAGCATCGATTTATGTGGAACCCAGTAGCTGTCCAAATTTTCATATTTTTCCTAATAATTCGAAAACCGTAAGTTTTTCAGATAAATTTTTCGAAATAAATTTACATTAGAATTTGACACTAAATTCGAAAAGCGCAAAAAAAGGGGGAGTTACATTTAAAAAACCATAGTTGGTTACTACCACACGTTTATAACGCACGCCGTATACTGGAAAATAATTTTAACATCCGCATCTCAGAAACGCGAAAAACTTTCGTGGGAGACAGTAGTAGTAAACATCTTTATTTCTAAAAAAGGCTATCGACCTATCAGTCTTTCTGCCCTTGTTCAATACATGCAGTCCTAGTCTAAATAAAAAACGAAGATGAAAATTCTCTTATTCTAGGTTAATAATCTTATTAAATAAACTTTCCAATTCTAATGATAAGAAAAAATTATTTTATAGTCCATTAGTCAGTTGCGTTTGTAAGTGTTCGAGTAGCGTTGATGTAGGGAAACGGAAGCGGGATTGTCTGGTTGGTCTTGTAAGACAAAGGGGATTCAGTATGGTCCAGTTGTAGGGGTTGTTGGTCCATTTTGTCTGTAGATGTATGAGTTTTTCCGAAATCTTTGTCATGTTTGTGCGTTCGTATAGTAGTAGTGCAATTTGTTCTGTTGTTTGTATATAATGTTTTGTCCTTTCTGTTCCGTTGGTCATGAGTATATGTCCATAGTCAAGCAAGGGTCTACAAATAGCTTTATATATTTTGGTAGCGGTGTTTGTGCTAATTCCTCTGTCCTTGTAGGTGGGAGACATTTTCCTCTAAAGTTCATATTTACTGAGATATCGGACTTTGACGCACTAATGAGCAACCCTGTATATACTCTATGCATTTTTCAATAAGAATTTTCACTGTGTGGAGGTGATCATTGGTGCCATCGCTTTGCGGAATTCTGCCTGTTCGTTTGATTGATAGAAATCATATTTTGTTGTTAGCCTTTTGGTAATGATTTTCATGAAGAGTTTATACATCTGCGAAATTAAGCTGATTGACCTATGGTTCTGTATTTGGGCTATATCACCTTTCTCATGCAGCAATATTATGATGAGCTTATCCCATTGTTCGGGCGTTGTAGTATTTCTCAGGCAAGCATTGTATAATTTGCACAATATTTTTTTTTTGTTTTTCTTCATGTCCTTCAAGCTGTTCTTAATTTCGTCCAGCGTCACATCCGGAAAATCCCCGGAACCCTGGTTTTGTATTTTTGGGATGTTTGTGGTGCTCTCCGATACTGTCGTTTTCCTGTAGAGATCCACTTCTCGTACAATTCTCAGAATTTCCTTTTTATTAGTCGTGGTTAGTCCAGTCTTACTATCTGTGATCTTGCATACTTGTTTTTTGCCTTCGGACAACTTTTTCCTCAGTACTTTCATTCACATGTTCTCCTCTATTGCCCTGGATATTTCTTCAGTGTTATGTAGCCTCACATCCCTTCGAATTGCTTTGGATATATCTTTGTTAATTTCTAATTTTAATTAATTTCTTGTTAGCTGTGTGGCGTTCCCTAAATGTTTTTATTTTAAACATCCCCTTTTCTGCATCAGGTTTCTAGTATCACTACTCAACTCCCTTTTCCCAGCTCTAGCCAATTTGCATTTATTACTGTTACTTGTCTATTTCTCGCCTCTATGTCTATGTTATCATCGTGTGTTATTGCTACTGTAAGGCGTGAGTTTAGCAGTTGCGCATACTGACCTTCATTTTGCGTTGTCAATGACGACCCACATGCTCTTTTCCTTACTAGCTTCGACCTTTCCTTTCTTACTTTTATCGAGATTTTCGCTCTAACTGCTCTGTGGTCACAACCTATTGAGATAGTATTAAGAACTGTGCCGTCTTGTACTATGTTTTTCTATGCGGCCGCAAACTGCTACAGATCCGCAAGGCGTTGAGGCTTCAAGAAAGTTTCCTTTTCTGTTTGTTTTAATCAACTTCCGTTTTTCTGTTATACATAAAACAGTAGCTACCGTAAAACAAAACCACCCCAGCCACATAAACTTTTACTCGATTTTAACTTGATGAATGACATTTTACGAATGAGTTTTGAAACTTATTTTCTTTGATATTTTTATAGGCAAAAAAGACACAAACATATTTTCTAAATTCTCCAATTAATTTGTTGAACCAAAGAAGTTTTGCAGTAAGAGAATTTATAAATGATGGCCTAGATCACAAGGTGCGTTATTCTTATGTGTACTACGTCAATATAAATTGAGCTTTATGGTTGAGTAAAACTGACTAATTTACTTTTACTACATTTTTTGATGGATTCTTTTTTCCTAATTTGTAGTATACTTTCCGCTTAGTCTGTGATTAATCAGAATGGGCTCATAAATATAACACATCTTTCGTCAGTTAATAGTTTTACATGCTGTTGAAATAAACAGGTGTTTTACAAAGCTTTGCCAAAAGATTTATAGTAGATCGTCTGCCAAGTGAAGTAGATTATTCATTATCTCGTTTTTCAATAAAATGTCAAACATTGCAAAAGTAAAAGCTCTAAATAATTTAGTGCGGAATTATAAATAAATAACGGGTTGACAGCTTATTATAGGCAGTTCCAATTCACTTTCGGGTTTGCTTCATGTAAATTCAATCAGTTTCAGTATCATCTAACATTGAGTTTAGCTGATATTTTGTAACACCGAACTGACATTAGTATCTAATATTAAGTTATTTCTGTTTATAAGCCACTAAACAGGTGGATACTATAAATTACTTGGCAATAGTTTTCGCCTACCGCATGAACATTAAATGTGCAAGCATCATTTATTCACATGGTAAAAACAGAAATAAAAGATTTTCCGGCATGCGTTTGCATGTTTAAGTGCATAAAGCTTTTCTCAACTCTATGCAAACTGAAATATAACAATGAAAATGTGTAAATCCAGATTGGTAACTGTTAATCAATGAACATTGGACCAAACATGCCTAATCCCAAAATTGATGGTTTCGGAAAAATAGAGTATTCAAATTTATAGTGTTAAGTTAAATACTTTTTTTATTTTGCAAATATCACAGTTAGGAATAAAATATGTGCCGTGGCTCCGAATTGGAGAAGTATCATCGAGATATCCGAACCAGCACTTGGGACATTTATCTGCCGATTACAGCGCTCTTTGCTCTCGTTTGTCCGCAGAAGTCGTAATGCCATTAGAATTATGAATGGCAGTCTCTACAAAGATTGGTTAAATCGTTCTGAAATCATTGAATGTGGCACCATTGCAAAAGGAAAAATTGCGATCCACAACAGTGGAACCTAAACTACGAGGGCATCTGTTGCCCTACTCTACATACCGATCCGCAGGCACAGGATACTATAATTATAGCAGCAGGACCAGCTGAAGAAGCATAATAAGCTACTACGTAGAATTACTAACGCTCCTTGGTACATCCGCAACTCCCAAATCCACGTAAACCTCGAAATGGAAACCGGTAGGGAATTCATATCAAGACTACACCAAAAATTCAAATCCGGAGTCCTCAACCGCAATAACCCCCTAATCAAAGACAAATTTTTCCTTAACAATTCCAAAACACAACTTCCAAACTACTACTAGCCTTATGGCGGACCCTCCCTGGGAACACCAGCCTAAAGCCGAAAACTAGGCAATTCTTCAAACATTTTTAAAACACCTTTTTTTACAAATTTACCTCAATCTCAACCTTTCGGTCACTCTAACAACTTTTCCACTACTTTTAAGGCTGTTTCATAAACCAGCACGAGAGACAAAAGGACTTGAATGGCCAAGTCCATCAAACTATCACAACACGCGCTGATGATCCAGTCATCGGAGAGAAACACAGAAGAAAACTTCAATCGCCTTCAAATCAAAAACCTTATCGCCTTGAATAATGTTGGTCGCAGATATGAACGAAACGTCAGGAAGCAATTTCAATGGTCCACGGCAAAAAGCTCGGAAAATTTGTCAACTGATGGCAGGCTCTGAAAGCTTTCTGGGTAGCCTGACTGTACGTATAAACCGTACTGAATATTGTTTTAGTTTTTCTGCAGATAAAGTAATTAAATAACGTCGTCATTCCCCTGGAGACATGGTGTAGACTAATGATGTAAATTTGATGAATAGAGAAAATTAAGCCCAAAAATTCTAACTGCGTTTTTTGAATAAAACTATAGTTAAAAAGACAAAACGTAACTTTTATACTTAATTAAAAAATCAGGCTTTTAAAACCTACGGTATTGGCAGCCAGCAATCGGTATTGAACATTCATTCATCTTGGCACGGAGGGAAACTTTATAGTAAACATATGCAATAATATGTCTAAGCAAACAAAAAAAATACCCGATAAATATTTGAAAAGGGTCGTTTTCGATTGCTAATGCAGAGACAATTTTTTTTCTTTTATCGAAAAGAAAACCGTATCAACTTAATACGATTTTTGCTCGATTTATAAAATGTATCTTGATTTCTTACAATTGTTTGGGGACTATAAAATAAATAACAGAAACTGTAATTACCCTTCGTTGCAATTTATAGATACAATATTTGCAAATTGGTGTGTCTTTCACTTTTTTTTAGATGTTCAGTACTCTCCCTTGTGTAAAACTTGAATTTGAGCACGGTTTCAGGACTGAAATTATAGTCCTCACAATTTCTTTGCGATGTTAAAGGGGTTATTTTTACATGCAAGTTAAAGTCTATCGAGTCATAGTTCAAACTGCTATAGCCTGACCCCATTTTAAAAAACTTCACCTGAAGCAATAACACATTTTATCACTTATACAAGTTGTTACTCCAGCAATTTTATTTTGACATGATCACCTCGAATACTAATAATTTTGTATTCGATGCGGTCATGTTAAACCCAGAAGCTAAAAGGGTCACACCTTTTGGCTTCTGGGTGGAATATAGAATCGAGAAAAAATAAAGTTTGTGCAGCGCTCCCGAAAATATGTTTTCTACTTCGAACGCTGTAATTCAATGTAGTACTTGAGTCATTTCAGTGAAACGTGGAATGGAAGAGATTTGAACATAAAAAGTAGTTGCATGCGCACCAAATTGAAAATATATGAGGCGTTTAAACTGGCTTTGTAGTTTAGCAAAGGTTCTTTTGTTTTACGTTTAAACCACCAAGGTTGAACGATATTAAAATTAAATTGTAAAGAACAGAAGCAATACGATGTAAAAACGAATTCAAACTGCAATTGTAAATTTTACATTGACGCGGTTTATAAGGTGAAAACGTGACAGAAAGTAAAACGAATTGCATCGTAAGAGTTAAGAGGTGCATTAATTAAAAACACAAACACCATTACGTTCTTAGTACTATAAGCAATGGAGGTATGCATGACCTTGCATCTGATTTGTTTTACTTCAATTACGTATTTAAGTTGCGAAACAAACAACGATACGTAAAACGGTAATAAAATTGGAGTTTTACGAGCGCCTGGGATACGTTGATGTAATATTGAAATCGGCAGTTTCAAAGATTGCATTTTTGGATAAACATTGAGTTCATCTAGTCTTAAAAGAAAACCTGCGGATGGGATAATCATGAATGTACACTATCCAACTCTACACTGCTCATATCCAGGGATTATTTATGTGCCATCTCCATCTGCAGTATTCAAACAACAATAGTAATTTGATTTGAAGGACTTATCATTTTATTTTTAAATTTCACGGAAAAGGCGAAGAGATGAATCTTTATGTGACCTAGTATCTTTCCTAAAACCCGAAAGTTTTTAAACAATACAAATAATTTAAAGAAAAGATCAGCTGCAGACTGGTCTAATTATATAAATATTTTCAAGACAAAACAAACTACCCAAATTGATTTGAAAGGCACTGAAGTGTTTTAAAGCAGCGCAATAATTTCAGAATTTTTAAAAACAATTTTTTCAGGCAAGGTTTGGAAGCGGCAAATTTTATAACATATATGAGTGAGACGGTTGACAACACACATAGGATGCATGCTCGGGAGGACACTGTCAGTATCATAATCTTAAGCTTAGTGTTTTCTGCAGTCGAAAGCCAGTTATGGAGCAAGTTTCTGGAGGAATTCAAGTGTCGCAAAAATAAACTTAAATAGGGTAAAATAGGGAGAGATAACGCCGCGGGAGACAAAACGCAGTCGGATAATTCGGAAAATGTGTACCCTTTGCTTCAGTTGCCCAAGTTAGGTACATGCCAACGGTCTATTCGTGCTGCTCAGAAAAAATCGTGGTGAAAGTGCTGTAGACTTTCAAGATATTTGGTGATATATGGTTGGTAAGTACTGCAGAATTTTGCAGGATATGTAGTTTAAACTAATGTTTGCCAGAAATCTGCTAAAAACCGACGTTCTGACGCATTTGGCATAAAGTGGGGTTATTGAGGAAGCTGTATTCACAGCGCATAAACCATCTCTCGGGATATATCGTAACGTAAAGAGGTGCGTCATCTATCCCATAAGTTTGGGACAGATGACGCTTATCCTTGCGGAATAGACGACGCTCAAGTTTTTTTTTATTCTTAGACCCAAAATGCCAACATTTTACACCGTTCGGAAGAGTACAAGAGTGCAATGGACACAGGAGGACTTGACGAGAGCTGTGGAAGCTGTACTTCAAAACAAGGTCCCCATCAGGCAAGCCGCTCGCACCCATAACATTCCTGATAGGACACTACGTGCACGCTTAGCGAAACAACAATTCATCACAGGAAATAGTATGGGCGGAGCATCCTTTATGGGCGAAAATGCAGAAAGAAAGCTGTGCAACCACATTCAAAAGTTGCAAGAGTCTGGTTTTGTACCTACGTCCAAACATTTGAGAGTTATGGCTCACAATCTAGCACAATCTATGGGTCTACGTAATTGATTTAATGAAAATAAAAAGATGGCTGGTGCTGATTAACTTAAGCTATTTTTAAAAAGAAATCCCACTTTAAGCAGCGAAAGGTATGAACAAAGAAGAGGTGCAAAAATACTTTCATCTTTTGACGAAAATAGTCACAGAGAATGACCTTCTGAATAACGCTCTAAACATTTTCAATATGGACAAAGCCGGGCTTCAATTAAACAATGTACCTGGTAAAGTTGTGGCTGTGAAAGGCAGTAAAGACGTCCATGTAGTTACATCGTAAGAGCGAGGTGAAACAATAACAGTAGTTGCATGTTGCAACGCAGAAGGAATTTTTTTACCACCGTACTGCATCTTTAAGGACATCAACTCACAACAAATTTGGCAGGAGAACATGCCACCAGGGTGGGTGATCAAAATGAGACGGGAGTCGGCCTACATTTGCGGAGATTTATTTATGGACTGGTTTCAAAATCATTTTTTTTCCAAGGAAGCCTGTTGGAAAATGCCTTTTAATCTTAGATGAACACGGCTCGCACATGAACTCATACAAGAATGCGGTTCTAAATGATGTTATATTACTGTGTTTGCCAAGTTACACAACCCACTCCCTTCAACCGTTAGATCGTGCTTTTTTCAAGCCTCTTAAAACATATTTCAAAAATGCATGCGATGCATTCATAAGGGCCAATCCCCAAAAGAAGATCGAAAGGAGACATTTCGGTACTGTGCTGGCTACAGCGTGGACTCGACCAACAACCAGTCAGACTGGAGCTTCAGGGTTTTCCGCAACTGGAATTTTTCCTTTAAAACCCTCAGCAGTTCCTGAACATGCCTTTCTAACATCAAACAACCTAAACCAAAGTTTCGAAAGTATGACAGAAGAACCCAGACTTTCGACAAGTTATGCTTCTTCGGGTGTTGCGGATGATTGGACACCTAGAAAAATTCTGGATGATATTTCGTCAGTTCCAGTCCTTACAACCAACAAACAAACCAAGCGAAGGAAACAGTCCGCACAAAATTTAACTGATTCAATATTTATTGCAGATAAGAAAGATAAGAGATTGAACAGAGAAAAAGAAAAAAGCCGTAAGAAAAATAACAGGTCAAAAAAATCCAATAGAAAAAATTTATAGAAGACAGATCAAAACATCCCCAAAGAATTGAAGACAAAAAAGCTTGCTGGAATAAACTCCACAAAACGACGTTTGGTTAGTTCTTCGTCTGAAGAAGATGGCTCGTTTTCAGCAAACGATTCCACAGGCGACGAAAATGAATGTGTAGGATGTTTGGAGCGCTTCGAGAATACCACATCGACAGTGGAATGGCTTCGGTGCATTAAATGTTTCAGGTAGCTTCATGACACGTGCACATCCTTTAAAAAGCACTGTATTCCGTGTTAGAAGAAAACAATTGCCGAAAACTATCAATGTTTTGTTATTAGCAAGCTCTCCCATACCCAATGCGTCGTTTCACCCATGAGGTGCGGGAGAGATTGCCAAATACAGACTTTTGTTTTTTACTTTTGTTGCAAAAAATGTTTGAGTTTATAATGCGGTTGATGTTATGCAATAAAATTTTAATGCCTAAAGACTTATTTATGATTTTAGGATCACGTTCAGTCTTTAAAAAGTACACGTTTGGCGCGTTTTCCAAAACATGAGTCATCTCTTCCTGTTTTATCCTAAATAAAAAAATCCGAAGGGTTATTGTGAAACTCAACAAATGGAAAATGTGCAAACTGCATTTCATAGACAATAACCAGTTGAATGTTGAATAAAAGTGACCAGTTGAATATTAAGGTAGAAACAACTATACGCACAAACTGATGATGGTGGAGAAAGACACCGAAACGTATTTGTAACATTTTAAATAATAAACAATAAAATTGACTGAAACCCAGGAATGTATTGGAGTGAATAGACAATAACCTATGAACAATTTTCCATCTCCACATATTAGAAAGGGCCACATTTATACGTAAAAATCCAGACTTTAGATTAGACCTTTTGATTTAAACTCTTAAACTGAGATTTTGACATCAGACACAGCTTACTTTACTTTCGTACAGAAAAATGTTAATCAAATTATAAAGAAAACTGTGAAGTATCTGCAGACTGTTTTTGAAACTCCGAATCGTAATGTCATACGCATTCAAAAAGTTTCTGATAAATAGGACAAATCAAAGCGTTTGAGAATTTTATAGAATCTCAGCGAACCACTCAGAAAACATGAACAATTACAAAAAATTTTACTTTCATAAAATTCGAAAATTGCTTAAAAAATTATTTTATTGGTATATTTGTAATATTGGCTGCGAACGTGTAATGCGAGTGGTAATTACTATGTGTTAACAGTGTTTCCCTTGAGCATGCTTTTGTATATTAGGCGAATAAGCTAATAATTTTCATTAGTGCATCACTGTACTCAATGTACACTCAATGTCTATTTCAATTCATTAAGTATGTACTAATTGCTTGGTTTGATGAGCTTCACTCTTTAGCCGAGTATGTAATGAAAGTTCTTTTTATAAATATAAAAATTGTGAAAATATTTAAAAAGTATTCATTATTATTCTCTCGCAATTCTCTGAGCCTATTTTCATATAAAATGTCAATTATCCAAAATCTATTTTGTTATTGAATCACAAGTTTGATGAATAGCATCTCATTTGTTAACACATAGTAATGTTTTGAAGAAAACCAGAATATTATTTGGACAATAATACCGTGACTGCATATCCGGACAATAATACCGCAATCCAAGCAGCAAATGACCAATTCTGTATGAAGAAGGAACAGATATTTCGGTTTTACGTTTTTTTTATCATGGTTTATTCCACAGTTGACGTGCCAATGTCCTTCAAAATAATTAATCAAATATTGAAAACATACTAATAGAAGCTTCTTTATTATACACAGGCCCAGCAATTAAAAATTAACTCAACAATCAAACAGATTTTCGTCCACATGTCGATTTTAGAATTTGCAATGTATTTCTCTCTAACATGTATGAAAACCCAACCTTGGCATAACAATCAAACTGTGCCATGAAAATCAACAACAAATGTTCCTATTGTTTTTCCCACCGTCATTTAAACGGCTGAAGTTACATAAACAGTTTGAAACGCCGAGTTTTTCCAGCATCTAGCTGTTTCCCAGAAAATATACGTGTGAATATCCGGTCTAAGCTACATTGCGAAAACTACTATAACTTGGGAGCTATAGGAGATTTCGCGAATGCTATTTTGAGAATCTTCGGATTGGCAATAAAGGATCTTTTTGCTGGTCCCCTATAATCCCGATCTGATTGGGGTTACATTAAGCCCAATGTTTGGACCATTTTCGTCACAACAAATGATGATATGAAAAACGTGGAAGAAAGGGTTTTGCTTATTATAGCACTTAGTTTTGAGTAAAGCCACACATTACAGCACATAAACAATACTTTTTATACCGTGTGCAATTGCAAAAATATTATGTCCCTCAAGTGCTCATTTGTTATTTTATTCTTTAAACTACATTATTTCGAAAGATACATCGGATGAATGGTAAGCTACATTAAAAATACTTGGACGTTTTACAGTAATAAAATTGCAAGCCATTGTCCGCACAGCCGGAAAGAATTTTTTTGAAAAACTAGGCCATATCGAAAAACTATCTACAAAAGTTTAAAGTCCTATTTCTATAATTTCACTACATCTCGCCAATGGTTTATCGATTAAACTAACAACCATGGTTGTTTACTGCAATGTTTTTTTTCTTAGGAAACGGTTCCGGTCAACAACCAGTTAACTTGTTAGTTGAATTATTTATGCTTTTGCCGGAAGAAAATAAAAAGCAGTAAATGGCCGAGTAGCGCTGCATAGTGTAGAGGAAGAGAATAATTATCGATGAATATTTTCAATTCTCCAACCGATTATAAGAGTATAAAATCCTCTTTGAGGGTTAAGGAAAAAAATAAAAGATACGGTTAATGATTTTAAGTAAATGTTTTAAAAGTGCTTTAAAAGTAAAAGTGTTGTAAAAGTTTTACGTGTGTGCTTAAAATTTGGTTTTTGTGAAAACAGATGCATGCAATAAAAATTATTTTAAATTCCAGCCGTATTCTCAAAAGTGATATTGATCTGGCTTACTTTACTATTGACAGAGAAATTTTGAGAGCAATGCAGAAATTTCATCTTTGGTATTTTTTCTTTAATTATTTTTCACTCATTTAAAATAAATTGAAATTAAGTAAATATGGAAAACCTTTTAACTAGAAAATCAAGTTATAACAACTTTCTGTGTTCTTATAACAAAAACATATTCTCTTTAATTTTACGAGTCCAGAAAACCTAAAATTCAAGAATATTCGTCGACACGTTCTAGAGACATTATTAAATTCATACGTACACGATGAATATGTAATTTCTTTCCATTAGTTCGGAATTTCGATCAGCTATCGAGGCTGTCCGATTTAACAGAGAAATATTTGATTTTGTTAGGCAAAATGCGGTTGAACATGAAGGAAAAAGGTGGTTAGAGTGACTAAATCCCAGGTATTAAATCGCCAAACATAAGGATTAAGAAACATAAGAAATAACTGATTTTACTCATTTACGTTTTGCACCTCTTCTACAGAGATACTAAGGATATATCCAAATGCAGTGATAAATTTTGAGTACGACCCGTAATGCATGATGTCAAAGATTTAACATCTTACTAACGGCGTGACTCTTTCAAATACCAGCAAGCATTTTCCTACTGAATCCTTACCATTTCAAATCCCCATCCTCATAAATAAGTACGTCCTAATAACCGTGATAAATAATCAGTGGCAAACGATCTTGCACTTGAACACTTGTTAATAGAGCGTAATTATCCTATAATAAATAAGCAATTAAGAGAAGGCAACCCAGAGCATCTGTTGCGGTGCTATTCTCGTACACGATGTATCGGACACTTTGTCAAGCTGTTGTGACAACTTGAAAAATTTATGAATTTCAGATTATAAATTAAACGCTGCAAATTTTTGCAGAGAATATAAAGCAGTTTATGGTATTGTGATGATTAGAAGTGCAAAAGTAAAAAAAAAACTGTCTATATCTAATTTTTAATGAGTTTTTTGTGTCCGCATAGGCGGTCCACAAGGGCCATCTCGTCGATCGTTTGCAACGCAAGATTATTCAGAACTATCAGTTTGGATATTTTATGGTTGTAGTATAGGTAGTATCGCATTATAGTGACTTTTTCTGTATAAAGCTGAATTAAGTCGACAATATGAAATGTTGTCGTATGGGTACATTTTCTATACATTAATTATTAGATATTAATTTGACGTCAAAGGTTAACTTTCACAATGAAAACAACTGAAATTAGACCAGAATAGTAATGATGTAAAATGTATTTCGTCGAGCTTAGAGGCGAAATTTAAATGTTGCGCCCCATCTGACGTTTCGCTAGCCCTTGCACGGTGATCAAACTGTTCTTCCATTTCTCACTACTGAAACCGATTCACTGCCTTTTGATATTCCTCTCATGAAACTTCCAGGCCTTTACAACGGAAGTCTATGAAACATATACGTTGAATAGATGATCAGGAAATCTTTGCAAATTCTCTCAGGATGCGCCACGAGGTTTCGTCATAAATAATATGAGATATACAGATGACAGAGTTGTTTACACACAACTACAAATTGTAATGGACACCTTGACAGAAGAAATCTCTAGAATCGGGCTATAAATCTTCAACGCCAAAACCAGAACTGTAATCTTCAACCGAAATCCACAAGTAATTAAGAAGGTGAACAACTGCGACTAATAAAAGAAGGCAACTCCAGCATACAGGCAGAAAAACAGTCATAGCTTTGAAACACACGGTAGTTGAGCGTTAGCAAATTCTGCAAAAGAATAATATCCAGAGCGAGAAACAGTCCCACCTTGTTGATGAGGCTGATAACGGGCGACCTGGCGACATATGAGAAATTGATGAGCGACCGCGCAGTGCACTTCCTTGGACGCGTGTTCAGGATTGCGGAGAGTAAATCTCCAGCACCGATTCCTGCTCCATGCACCAAATGCAACTCCTTTGAATACCGGACCAAAACCTGCAAAACACCAGCTAAATGCAACAAATGCCTTGGCCCTCACTCAACATTCAGTTCCAGTTCTCCGCTTCCCGTCAAGTGCGCTGCCTGCAACTCGGACGAGCATGCGGCATGGAGCGTAAAGTGCCCGAAGAGAACAACAGCACCGATCAGTGCTAGCCCCAATGTTAAAATTAAGTGTCTGAACATGAAAACGTCTGAGGTGTCGGATGCGATAACTAAGGATAATAGAATACACTCACCAGTAACAACTCACGATCTCATATTAAACAAATACAAACATCAAATTAACAAGTCTACCAACACTAACAGAGAAGATTTGATAAAAAAAATGCGAAAACAATTTATTGAAGATTTTGACATCGACACCTCGGTCGTCTTTTTTGGTAACCATATGTATGTATTGATGTTCGACATGCTCCTACCTACCAAAAACTCCTCGACAGAACCCCATGAACAATTAAAACAAATAATCACTAACATATGCAATAATTATAGGCGACTTTAATCTGAACAGAAACAAAACGAAACAGCTTAAAAGATTTCTACAAAATTCGGACTTTATAAAACAGCACACCCCACCAACTTTTCTGATGCCCGCAAGCCCAGACTCAACACCAGACGTTCTACTGCACACAAGAAACTTAACAAACACCATCAACAACATAAACTTAACCAACGAACTTGGATCCGACCACCTGGCTATTACGTTTAACATAGACTTACAACATACGCAACCTACCTCCAGTACACCTCCTATAGAGAAAAAGTTAAATCTAACAAAGACTGACATAGACAAAGTGAAACAACATATACATGACTTCATTCAATCGCAAGCACAGCCCATTTCAATAGAAACCATTCAACAACAACTTTCACTAGCCATAGGAAAATTTAGCCCGGAAATAAAAAATGTTTTCTACCGACATACACTAACCAAATTCATACTGAGACTCATAAAACAAAAGAGAGAACTGTACAGACTATTAACATTAAAACAGACAACAGAAACATTAAAACCTTGATTGGACAATACCGACAAGACAAATGGCTAGAAACATGTAAAAAATACAAAAATACAAAGGCAAAACATACTGGCGAAAAATTAAGAAACTAGCGCAATACAAAAAAACTAGCACTACTAACACAATTGACGAAAACGGAATAGAACGTTACACAGACAAAGAGAAGGCTGACGCGTTCGCCAGACACTATCAACGGGCCTTCAGCATATCGACAAACCCTAACTTCGACAATGACAACTTGAACTTGATCAACGACTGGTACAGAATACGATGAAGCCCTAGCGCATATCAGAAACACAGCACCGGGAAAAGACAAAATAAAGGGAAAACTCCTGAAAGGCCTAACTCAGGAAACACACAGGCTGATCCTAGCTGAGTTGAACAACTGCATCACAACAAACAAAATCTCAAAATCATGGAAGAACGGCTTAATAATCCCCATCCCGAAAAACGGACTGGACAATACACAACCGAACAATTACAGACCAATTACATTACTACCAGTACTTGGTAGAGTTTTTGAGTACATAATAAAGCAGCGACTTGAAAAACTGATCGGAAAATATATATCTACCTACCAATTTGGTTTCAAACAACATTACTCGACTATTCATCCGCTCTTTATTTTGGCCAACAATATACAAACAACTCACCTAACTGACAGAAAGTCGGCGTGTCTATTCATGGCCATGAACAAGGCCTTTGACAGACTACAAACTTTACAAGCTCCACACACCAACATATCTACTCCACATCATAAAAAACTTACTCGAAAACAGACTACTACAAGTACGAATTGACAACACATTCTCTTTTTCTTTTTCCCCTGGACAAGGACTCCCGCAAGGTTCCCCGCTCTCGCCGTTTCTCTACAATATATACTGCCATGACATATACAATTACAACTTACCATACATATTACAATACGCAGACGACACGGCACTTATCGTACATGACAAAACTACTGAGAGAGCAGCTCAAAGACTCCAAACACTAACAAACAACACAATGACATGGTTTTATAAATGGAGACTAACACCAAACCCTTCAAAAAACTTCTGCTCACAAACCACAGACTCAACGCTGACTCCCCTACAATAACTGCAGACGGAAAAACGACACAACCAAAAAACGACGTAAAATACCTTGGAATCACAATTGACCACAAACTTAAATTCACTAAACACATACGAAACATCAGGACAGAAACAATAAAGAGAACAAAACACTTCCGATCACTAACCTACAAAGACAGAGGAATCAGCACAAATACCGCCACCAAAATATATAAAGCTATTTATAGACCCTTGCTAGACTATGGACATATACTCGTGACCAACGGAACAGAAAGGACAAAACGTTATATACAAACAACAGAACAAATTGCACTAAGACTAAGAACACGAATAAGACACCCCCAAAACCCATCGTTATATATATATATCCGAAATATATTATATATATTTCCGAAATCTTTGTCAAGTTTGTGCGTTCGTATAGTAGTTGGGTGGAGGGGTTGTGTAATGGGTTTTGGGGGTGTCTTATTCGTGTTCTTAGTCTTAGTGCAATTTGTTCTGTTGTTTGTATATAACGTTTTGTCCTTTCTGTTCCGTTGGTCACGAGTATATGTCCATAGTCTAGCAAGGGTCTATAAATAGCTTTATATATTTTGGTGGCGGTATTTGTGCTGATTCCTCTGTCTTTGTAGGTTAGTGATCGGAAGTGTTTTGTTCTCTTTATTGTTTCTGTCCTGATGTTTCGTATGTGTTTAGTGAATTTAAGTTTGTGGTCAATTGTGATTCCAAGGTATTTTACGTCGTTTTTTGGTTGTGTCGTTTTTCCGTCTGCAGTTATTGTAGGGGAGTCAGCGTTGAGTCTGTGGTTTGTGAGCAGAAGTTTTTTGAAGGGTTTGGTGTTAGTCTCCATTTATAAAACCATGTCATTGTGTTGTTTGTCAGTGTTTGGAGTCTTTGAGCTGCTCTCTCAGTAGTTTTGTCATGTACGATAAGTGCCGTGTCGTCTGCGTATTGTAATATGTATGCCGATCTGTCGATTTATATATAAAGCTATTTATAGACCCTTGCTAGACTATGGACATATACTCGTGACCAACGGAACAGAAAGGACAAAACGTTATATACAAACAACAGAACAAATTGCACTAAGACTAAGAACACGAATAAGACACCCCCAAAACCCATTACACAACCCCTCCACCCAACTACTATACGAACGCACAAACTTGACAAAGATTTCGGAAAGACTCATACATCTACAGACAAAATGGACAAACAACCCCTACAACTGGACCATACTGAATCCCCTTTGTCTTACAAGACCAACCAGACAATCCCGCTTGCGTTTCCCTACATCAACGCTACTCGAACGCTTACAATAGTAACTGACTACTGGGCAATAAATCCAAGATCTCTGTTTGCCAGAATTAAAATTATTCAATTAGTAACCTAGAATAAGATAATTTTTACCTTTAATTGTTTGTTTAGATTAAGACTGCATGTATTAAACAATGGCAGAAAGACCGATGGGTCGATAGCCTTTTTTTAGAAATAAAGATGTTTACTACTACTACTCACCAGAGAAATTACTAGGACGGTTCTGTACTTCTGTACTTGTGTTTTACAGAAGTGATTGCACCGCCACCGTAAATTTATTCATTTTGCAGCCACTGTTATATTTTGCGAGTAAAATGCTGATCGATATTGTCGTTGCTTTGACATATTGCGGCGACCTACAGATGATAAGGATCCAAAGCTACACGGGATTTTAAAAACTTCTGGCGTTTCTAATGATTTTCTAGGATATTTTGCTACCCTTATCTCTTCAAGAAATGACTGCAAGTGTCATCCGTCAGTTGATTCTTAATATTGTTGCCTCCATTTGCAGGAAGCTGGGGTTAAGCAGTGCTTTATCAATGCACTTGTCTGAAGAAAAGCAGTAGTTGATATGTTGCTTGCTCCCACAGATCCCGGTCCGGGGATTAACCTGAATATTCTTTTTGACGTGGACAAAATGTTCTGAATCCTTAATAAAAGTATTGCAATAATTAATTAAACAATTGATTCAATGTTTGGAATTACCTCAAGAGCTTTGGCTGTAACGTATGACGTTGATTAGATCTCTTCACTCCTCTACATTGCAATGTAGCCGTAATTAAAATGGAAAGAGCAGTTGCATTCTACATAGGTAAAGATCATTACTTAGAAATATGGCTTTAGTAGGGACTTTAAGGCTACAAACTGCATTTATTTAGAAATATATCTTAAATAATTCCTTCTTATTTGATTTATTGATCTTAAATGATGTCAATTAGTCGAATAAATTGTTCAATTTTGAACTTAATAAGGTGCGCAACTGGGAAGTAAATTTTTGATAATGTGCACCCAAAACTCGATTGCCAAAATCCGACAATTTCTGCGAAAATTTAATTTTTGCCACATTGCTGGATACTTCACTCCAATTCTTTCGATATAAAAAAAACTACAGTTACTAGATTCAGAATTTTGATTTGAGCCAACCCTATTGGATAAAAATGGAGAAATGTCAAAGCGATTTTCAAAAATCAATGCTATAGCATAATAAACGTATTTTGTTTTATAATAAATCCAAATGTATTCGTATGTATCAATACGAATAGTACTAACGACTTTTCCTTTCCTTCTTTACCCGGTTGGAATGGCCTGCATTAACATACGCGGCAAACAGTAATACGGTTATAAGGAAGTGGGATCTAGTTAATCAATGTATGTAATCCGACTTTCACCCAAGACAGAATGGGGGCACCTGCAAAATTAAATAAGAGTACGAGAGCCGCTATTTATTAAATGGTGGAAATGTAACAGGAACAAAATACCCAGAACATTGCGTAGATATTTTAGGGCCATTGGAGGCTCAGCTGATAACTTAGAAACTTGATGTGTAAATAGGTTAAGTCAGGGGTCGGCAACCTGGGGCTCGCGGGCCACATGCGGCTCTGTGAAGCTGTGGCTCTTTAGTTCCAGACGCAAATATTGTTTATTTTAGCAAAACAAAAAACATTTAAAAATCGTTCTGCATCGATTAACGAGGATTAGGCACCGATTCTATCTATCCGCCACTTGTACTAGCTTTTCACCGCACCATCAAATTTAGAGAGACACTTCACTAAAAAATATACTCAGTTGGCTAGTCCTAAATATCCAGATGGCGAAGAACGAAAAAAAGCTGTCGACTAGCTCCAAAAACAAAAACAGCAACCAAGTTCCATGTTAAGTAACTGGACGCAATCTACAAGTAATTTTTTTTTGTATATTCTTTTTCCTGACTGTACTTTAATTCATTCCAATGTATTCCTGGGTTTTCAGTCAATTTTATTGTCACTAATTATGGTGTTATGTGATGAGCCCTGCGTTTCGTCCCGGGTCTACCTATTGGACTCCCGTGTTGCCGATGCTGCCACTCGTTCCATTCTGCTTTTTTTTCCCAAGCATCTATATCTTTTTGTATATTCTTTTTATAAGGGGTTGCCAACATCTCACCGCAGAAGATCTACACCGGCTCGGTTCATTTACGTCCGAACACGTATGACCGATGTATGGCGTATAAGGCAGGGTCTACCTAAGCCTTACTGACGAGTCCAATAGGTAGACCCGGGACGAAACGCAGGGCTCATCTACAAGTAATGTTAATCTGGCAAGCTTCGCAGTATCGCTAGTAATTGCAAAAAAACTGCTTCATACGTGCATCTGATGAACTGTTTCGTGATTTCAAAAACAAACCAGAAACCTTGAAAAAAATCAAAAGATTTGCCACTATCCGCAAAAACAATACAAGATAGAATAGCTAAAATACCTTCAAATGTAACATATTTGCATGTGGAAGATATTCAACTTTCTTCTGCCTTATCAGTTGCTATAGATGACTCTTGCAACATAAAAGACACGGTAGACGTTACGCTTTTTATCACGTATATGTTTTCCCAAGGTCCAAAAGAAGAACTTCTAGAATTGCTACCGCTCTCGGAACAAACTAGAGGGGAAGGTATAGCAAATGCCGTGCAAAAATACCTTGAAAACAATAAGATCAATTTAAATAAAATAGTTTCAATAGCAAAAATGAACCACGAAATTCTTACCCTTCACTGCATAATAAATCAAGAAGCACTTTGTGTCCAAATATTTCCGGCCCAAATAGTTGAGGTCATGAATTTGGTAATCAAGATTGTTAACAGCATCTTGTCAAAAGCACTCTACCATCAGTTTAAAGAATTCTTAAACGAAATGGAGACTCAGTATTCCGACCTCCTTCTTCACAGTAAAGTGCGATGGCTTTCCAAAGGTAAGGTGTTGAAACGTTTTGCTTTGTGCTTGAATGAAATAAATACATTCCTAAATGAGCAAGGCATTAATCACCCTGAATTAGAGAACGACAAATGGATGCAAAATTTTACTTAATGGTGGATATCGCAGCGAAATTAAATGAGCTGAATCTAAAACTGCAAGGAAAGGGAAACCCAGCCTATGTTTTGTTAGAAGAATTGGTTTGTTTTAAAGAAAAATTAATTATTTTTGCACAAGATATTCAGAGCGGTAAATTACTTAATTTTAACTTTCTAAAGCAATTTCGCGATAAAGCCAGTGCAACTGTTGACACGAATTAGTTCAGAATAGTTATAGAAAAAATTAAAAATGAATTTTCTGACAGATTTGAGCAATTCAAAACCAGCAAAACCACTTTAGCATTCACAGTAGATCCTCTCAACACAAATAGTAACGAAATCCACATTGAGTCATTTGGAATTGAAACTGGATCTACAGATATGCAATTGATTGATTTTAAAAGCAAAGCTTTGTGGATTGGAAAATTTACAGTTGAGTTGAAAAGCAAGTGGGGAGAGTTAGAGGTCCAGAAATGTATGTAGGTACGTAATGCAACAAAAGTGATAGCTTTAAAAGAAATGCCGCGAGTTGAGGTACTTATATTCGACGACTGGAATAGTCTTCCAGATCGCTACAGTGAGGTGAAGAAGTTGGCATTTGGAGTGCTGACTATTTCGGATCCACAAACTCGTGCGAACAAGCGTTCTCTTGCATGAATATAATTAAAAGTAAAGGAATAAGCCAACTAACAATTGAAAATTTAGAGTCGTGTTTGAAACTTAAAACAACAAGTTATGAGCCAAATGTATCCAAACTTTCTAAAACCATGCAAAGCCGACGTCGCATTGAATTTGTTTGCTCAATTGTTTGTTATTGAAGTACAAGTTAGTGTTGTAAGTAAATGTTTAATTGTTTTAATTTTTTACTTAATAAGTCATTATCTAACGATGCCATATATGCATATATGCATAATTTGTTGTGAAAAACTACTTATAAATGAATAAATAGATTCGTTTTTTTATCAAAAAACTTTATTTATGTGAGTACTATTTATTGTTGGTAAGAAAAAAAATTGTGGCTCTAAAAACTGAAATGTAAATTGTAATTTTGGGCTCTTCGAACTCAAAAGGTTGCCGACCCCTGGGTTAGTCCAATGTTCACAGTTGTACACTAGAAAAAATTGCCCTACTTTTCAAAAATTGCCAATTTTATTGGGCCAATTTAGCACTAGTTGCTGCATATTTCTGGATTTGGATAACGTTACTGAGACATCGT
The DNA here is from genome assembly GCA_024550625.1 of Dendroctonus valens. NCBI lineage: Eukaryota > Metazoa > Arthropoda > Insecta > Coleoptera > Curculionidae > Dendroctonus > Dendroctonus valens. Next base: position 864,162 of record JAJTJO010000814.1, read on the forward strand.
TCTTAAGAGCGTTTTTCCATATAAAAAATCAGAGATATGTTCTTCAAATACGTTTTTGTGCGTGTAAATTTTAAATAAAGACTTTAAATAAGACTGTTTAAATGAACACATTACTACAAAAATTACAACGGGGATCGTCATCAAGGAACGAGAAAGTTACGTCTTTACAGAGTAGCTCCCTAAGAGTGTAATTTGTCACTATCTAGTGGAACGAACTGTCAGCTTTTAACATTCATCGACAACACTCTGATGCTAATTACTTCTTACAACATGCTGATGAAAGAGGAAAAAAACTGAAATGTCCGAATCAAACTTGTGCAAGGTTAAAAAGAGTTATCTCGGAATACAAATATATATATATATATATATATATATATATATATATATATATATATATATATATATATATATATATACAGTGTGTCCAGTATAAAATGATGTACATGGGGATATTAGAAACCGTTAGAGTTACAGGGTGGACCAAATGGGGAAAAAGTTGCGCAATCAAGCGCCTATAAATAATCTGTCATCAACTTCTTTGAACTCGGAATAGCAACGGATATATAGGGAAAAAAATAAAAAAGTGCGTTTTATAAAATCCTTTATATCATGTTTATTATAAAAGATACAATAACGAAATTTTCAGGGTGGGGGTAAGAAATGAGCGTGAATTTGAAAATAAAGTAAAAAATAATCTAGGCCCAATATGTTCAATGAGGCCGAAGTTAACTTTTGTTTTTCTTATGGGCGCCATATTGAATTTCTGCATTTTTAAATTCCCCTTTAAATATGCTCTTCACCCATGTATAACATGTTTATGTTCGATCAAGATAAATAATTAAAATTAACAAAATTACGATTTAATGGTAGTAGGCATTGATATTTCTATTAATTATTACTTTAAATTATTATTGATCATACATCGAACACTGCAAAAGAACAAGAAACATTTTAGGATTAAAGTGTTCAAATAAGCCACCGTTTTCTCGCACGCACAACGTACATCGTCTCATTACTGCTTCACAGGATTTTCTGATCATTTCTGGGGTAATTCTGTTAACAGTTTCTATAACAGCGTGTCTCAGCTCCTCTTCGGTTTCGTATGACGTACAGTATACCACATTTTTGAGGAAACCCCATGCAAAAAAATCAAGCGGTGTTATGTCAGGGGATCTCGCAGGCCATCTTACTGGTTCCAGGTTGCCTATCCACTTGTTGTGAAATTCGTGATTTAAAAATTCTGTGAAATACGTCCATTATGTGGCGGCGCGCCGTCTTGTTGGAAATACAAGTTTTGCCGGGTAGCTACTGGAACATCCATAAGTGCTTCCGCTACGTTAGTTTGTAAGAGGTTCAAATATCTCTCGGAATTTAAGTTCTCATTAAAAAAAAATGGTCCAATCACGTGGGTACCCACAATACCTATACAATAATATGAAATATCAATGCCTACTACCATAAAATCTTAATTTTGTTAATTTTAATTATTTATCTTGACCGAACATAAACATGTTATACATGGTTGAAGAGCATATTTAAAGGGGAATTTAAAAATGCAGAAATTCAATATGGCGCCCATAAGAAAAACAAAAGTTGACTTCGGCCTCATTGAACATAGTGGGCCTAGATTATTTTTTACTTTATTTTCAAATTCACGCTCATTTCTCACCCCCACCCTGAAAATTTCGTTATTGTATCTTTTATAATAAACATGATATAAAGGATTTTATAAAACGCACTTTTTTCTTTTTTTCCCTGTATATCCGTTGCTATTCCGAGTTCAAAGAAGTTGATGACAGATTATTTATAGGCACTTGATTGCGCAACTTTTGCCCCATTTGGTCCACGTTGTATCTTTAACGGTTTCCAATATCCCCATGTACATCATTTTATACTGGACACACTGTATATATATATATATATATATATATATATATATATATATATATATATATATATATATATATATAATATATTATATATAAAAAGAAAAGTCTCATGTTGCTACATTTACTTATCATACATAAACAGTCTGCGAACAAATTGATGACGTTCGGATCGATCGATAATTTTCTTCGACATCCAAGCGAATTAGGCCACAACAAATCCACAACTAAAATTAGGCGAAAATTATGAAAAACTTATTGCATGAAAAAATATGTTTAACGTTTAAATGATACTGCAGTATCACGAAAATCAAAATCTGAATTATAGCCAAATTTGAAACACATAACTGTTAAATAACATGGTTTCATATTATTACTTTGTTCTCGATAACAATGGCAGGCATGAATACAACAGAGAGGCATAAACATGTCGAAGAAAAAAAATACAAATTGATATGATGTTTTCAAATCCACCAGCTTTTTCGTTAAATGGCCTCATACCGTTTGGTATGTCCACTCCAATTTGAGCTAATTATGTCAAAAACTGCGTGAATATAGAGAAAAACTCCTCGAAAGAATAATTAAATAAAAGAACATATACCCCCTTCGTTCGCTCTGACATTTAGAAGCACCTTGTAGTTTTAAACGGTTAATAACCAGTACGCTTAGAATAGCGAAAAGTTACAAAATGGATTACTACAGAAACACTTTAACTCTCAAAACTTAGAAACGGATGATTTTACAGCAAATCCGTTACTGTAATCCACAGCGCATTTCATAAACGAGCGGGGTCCACAAATACATGCATTTAAATATTCCCAGCAGTTTATAAACCCAAAGAGTGACGAAGATTTCGTCACGATGGACGTAAGGTATGGAATATATTAAACATAAATAAAATACAGTTAAAAGGTATAAAAATTGCTTGAACAATTCAAACTTAATTTGTAAATGTGCAATAATTCACATAGTAGTAGTAAACATCTTTATTTCCAAGAAATGGCTACATATTAATATGTGGAAGAAGCTTGGGTTTCTATAATGCCAGACTGTCATTATTCATACCAAGTTTGTAAAGGGGTATAGATGTAATTTTCTATATTGTAGACATTCGGCATTTGAAAAACCGTACTGGTTGTTGGACGTCTATACACAGCGACCATAGAAAGTCATCGTATGGGCAATACTTGTCGGTCCTTTAATCACAGGTTGTTTTTTAATTGAGGGTACACTAAATGGCTCAAATTAATTACAGTTACTGGAGCAATGCATAAAACCGGAAATTAATGAACACTATCTAAATCCAAAGCTTTGCTGGAGCATCTCATGCCAAATAATCTTCCGTGGCTTCATCAAGATATTAGAGCGTCAAATTATGCCGAGCCAATTCAAAAAAGTTTTAATATAATGATTCCAAACATAATGCATTCATAGGAGAAAAGCCATAGAATGACGGGGGACTTCTTGCGGGGCTTAAAATCAATTTTTTTAAATAAAAAAATGGTTTGGTATCAGTTTGCGATAATTTTGAAGAAGTAAATATTATAATATATAAAAATATTTTATAACCTATCTGAAGTATTATCGTCCTTCATGCAGAGTTTCTGAATGTTTGATATCGAAAAAAAAGGAGGGCATTAGATAAAACACAGTATTACGTTATGTCTAGGACATTAATAAAATCGTGAAAAATTATAATTTTTTTCATAAAATTAGCAATTTTACAAATAGAGTTTGACGTCCCCGTTCGATGTTTCATTTTAAAATAGACTTTATTTCACATGCTCCATACTTCACATGCACACTTAACACTTTTGAATATCAGACCTTTTTAGATTTCTAAACAACCAACATATGAGTAGATGACACGAAACTATGCACCATGTACATCGTTAAGGTAATCACTAAGTTTTAATCAAAGGCGAACTTCCGCCATTCCATAAACTGAAAGCGAAATTTGCGTACATTTCCTTGTTGGTCGACTCACGTCTTGGTGATTTCCTTCCCGAAAGAATAGAAGAGGTGTTGTTTGTAATCATATCGTGCTCACCTACATAACAGCGCGTGCCGGTTGTTGGACCGGTCTCAGTTATGCAACAAATCATTAGTTGCTGGAATGCGAATTACTACACGAGCTGAGATATATTAAGTTTGCGTGCGAATTACGGACGCAAACTTCACGTTGTGCATTGGACGATATGCAATTTGAACGTATCGAGATTCAAACTACTATTTAAATTCTGCGAGAGGAATGCAGTTATTTGCGCTGCGGGTTTTATGAATATGGCAACTTGAATTGCGACAACAACCAACTTGAAAGTGCCTGGGTATTTACTGGGACTCAAATAAAGTTGTGTATTTTAACCAACTAACCACATTCATTCATTCATCACATCACAAGAAACAGACAAAATCGTGAAGCTCGATGAATATGTGTTAAGGATCTAGTAGTTAAAAAATTATTTTCAAATTACAAGCTCACAACAACTAAGTATTTCCAATATCAGATTAATATACAGGGTTCTATTCATCGCGTGCCTGAAGCAGGCAAAATGAAAAAATTGCGTGAATTCAAACTGCGACTCACTGTTTTTACTACACAACCTGCAAAATTTTTCTTGCTGTTCTCTTATAATTCGATTTCCATGTATGATTTTGGATAGTAAAATATTTGGAGGGGAGATCTTTGGAAAAATTCTCAGTTAAGATATGAGTTTCGTCTATGAAAAATAACCAAAAATTACCTTAAAATTCAAAATTGGCGTCAATTTTCGCGGTGTGTTGTCTGCGGGTATTTAGGAAGTGCAGGAAAAATAGTTTAAAAAATAAACTGTTATTGAAAACTGAGATATTTGCAAAAAACTAGGTCAGAAGGTGGGCAACAATGTTTTTCAAGGTAATCTGCCTCATTAACAATACTTAAATACTTGTTGCTTATTAAGTTCTTACCGCTTCTGCTATGTTACAGTGACATTCGCCCCATAACTAATGGCAGTTTGGTGTACATTTTATGAAAGAAGCTTCACTGTAACTGCCTGTTAATGACAGAAAACATCAATGCCGCTTTGAATTTTCATCACAAAATTGTAGAAGAGTTCTTTTTTAATAACGAAAATGTTCATAGTTTGAAGTAAAGATCGTATTTTTTCTTTACGAATACGTAGTATTCCAATAGGCTACCAATAAAACATGGGACCATTTCAAAATAATACTTAATAACAAAGTTGAAATTCCATTTTCAACTGTTAATATCTTCTAAACATTTTCAAAAAAGAAGTTATCAATATTATTCTCGTACTCTCCAAGTGAGCCCCTATAACCGCTTAAAAAAATGACGCCAATTTTGAATCACCCTCTAGGTACCCGATTTATACTCTTGTTTGTAAATACTCCTTGGGTGGCTAGAAGATGAACAAAATGCCAAAAAGATTGTCTTTTTTATATAAATGGGGTTTGTCAGACCCCACATATGTACTAATAAAAAAACGATATACGTATGTGATAGGGAAGGAAATATGTCTTGTATAATGCCGATAAACCAGCCCGCTTGCGAAATGTTTCCAATTTAATCAATCGATACACGCCAGGACGTCTGAATTTATACATTAGTAATATTGCACATAAATAAGGCTTCATTTCAGACAGAGAATCATGACCTCAAACGAATCTCAACACTTTTTGATGAAAAAATATATCATTGATTTTAACGAATAAAATATTAAAATATGCCAAAACTACCGAATTGACAGATTTCCATACGCGACGAATGTTCTGTGGTGTGTTTATAGTAATTTCAGTTACCAACAAACATATGTGCTGTAAACCAGAAAAAAAATTCCACCCTAGGACAGAATTGGTCATATTTCCTCCAGAGCTCTCCAGCGTTGTATTTAAATTTACCCATGAACAAATTTCCAAAATATGAGTAGCGAACTACTATCGAATAGCCTGCAAGTACGCCAAATCGATGTCCTCTTGATTTCCTTTTGTGGGAATGTTTTCAAATCAAAAATGTAGGGCACTCATGCAAGTACATGCAATATTTACAGCCAACAAATTACTCCAGACATTTTTTGTAAGGTAAGACGGATTCAAGGCAAAGTAACATTGTGTAAGTGGAAATGTTGGCAACATAATCAGCCTTAAAAATGTTTAAAAATTGTAATCCAATCTGCATAGGATCTAATCGTTTCGTATATTTTCCTGACTGTACTTTAATTCATTCCAATGTATTCCTGGGTTTCAGTCAATTTTATTGTTTATTATTTAAAATGTTACAAATACGTTTCGGTGTCTTTATCCACCATCATCAGTTTGTCTAAAATATATATTTACAGTTATCATCAAATTAAATAGAAAATTTTCACCAAAATTCACATATTAAAATACAAATCACACACATATTAAAAGGTACATCCAGAACATTGGTTTTCAGGTGATGAGTCAGGACAAACATGTCTGGGAAAAGACTAGAATCTATTGTTTTAGAGATCTAAATTCAACTTACGTATATAGTTGCCATCAACCTCACAATTGACTGGTCACTGAATTTTCCATATTTTATTCGATATCAAGCGAGCGAAACAAAAAAAACTGTTTATCTTTCGTCTTTTCTTTGCATTCTAGGAATTGCTTGGCAATTCTTCAATATCAGATGTTTACATTTCATTTACCTGGTCCAATCAGTTCATACATGCGATCATCTAATTAGCGTATGATACACAGAGCTAAGATTGTCTGTATCTGATCTGAAATTTATTGCATTCTGATGTTTCTTAATTTGTATCATTTCATGGATTCTTCTCTTATTATAGTTGTCCTCATTGATCAATATTTGTGTGTTATCGAAATCAAAATCATGCAACTTTTGTTGTGCATGTTGTGCTAATGCTGTTGCATTTTCGTTAACCTTTCTTAAGCTATACTTATGTTCGTATATTCTTTTCTTTAAATATTGCCCTGTTTGTCCTATGTATGTGTTGTCACAGTTCAAACAGTCAATCTTGTATATTACGTTAGGTGTGTCCAACTTATCGCTTCTAGGCTTAAATTTTGTAAAACACTCTTTTGCCAAGTTGTTTTTAGTTTTTTCCGCTATAGTAATATTATGCGGTTTTAAAACATTTTTTATTTTTGTGTTGATTTCTGGTATGTGTGGTAATGATACATACTTGATTTCACCCTCTTTTTTCTTTTCTATATTATTTATGATGTTCCATTTATTTGCATTGTATATTTTATTGATTCTTTCTTTTATAATTGGTTCGAAGAATTCTTTAGGATAGTTGTTCATTATTAGTACCTTTTTTATTTTTTCAAGATTTTTTTGTCTGTATCCACAATGTGCTAATTTTATCGCTCTATCAGTAAGAGCTGTTACCACACTTTTTTATACTGTATAGGTGCATATGATTGGTAATTCAAGTATCTACCAGACCACACATCCTTTGTGTACCAGTTTGTTTTTATTTGCCCATTATTGTCATACATAACCGTCATATCCAAAAAGTTTAATGATTTGTTTTTGTCCTCCTCAATGGTGAATTTAATGGTTTCATGGAATGCATTAAACTTATCTAGTGTGTATTGAACTTTTTGGTTTGGCAGGCACATTATGCAGTCATCCACGTATCTTTTAAAAAATCCACATTTAAAGTTAGTTTTTCTTCCAGACTTTCCATTACAAGGTTTGCAATTGTTGCAGCTATGGGGGACCCCATAGCTACTCCATATATTTGCGAATAGAAATTGTCCTCGTACCGGAAGTACGTGGACTTAAGGCACAGCTCTACCGCCCCAATAAATTCACCTTCGGGCAATGATGTATATTCCCTAATTTCAGACCGTTTATTTCTTATGCACTGTATCTGTACTGCACTGTATCTGTACAATCTTAGCTCTGTGTATCATACGCTAATTAGATTATCGCATGTATGAACTGATTGGACCAGGTAAATGAAATGTAAACATCTGATATTAAAGAATTGCCAAGCAATTCCTAGAATGCAAAGAAAAGACGACAGATAAACAGTGTTTTTTTGTTTCGCTCGCTTGATATCGAATAAAATATGGAAAATTCAGTGACCAGTCAAATGTGAGGTTGATGGCAACTATATACGTAAGTTGAATTTAGATCTCTAAAACAATAGATTCTAGTCTTTTCCCAGACATGTTTGTCCTGACTCATCACCTGAAAACCAATGTTCTAGATGTACCTTTTAATATGTGTGTGATTTGTATTTTAATATGTGAATTTTGGTGAAAGTTTTCTATTTAATTTGATGATAACTGTAAATATATATTTTAGACAAACTGATGATGGTGGATAAAGACACCGAAACGTATTTGTAACATTTTAAATAATAAACAATAAAATTGACTGAAACCCAGGAATACATTGGAATGAATAGGATCTAATGCCCGTTCAAAAGATGTTATCATACTCTAAGTTAGGGGCTAAATTATCAACTCTACGGCATTGAGAAACCAAACATAAAAACACGCGCCTTTGTAAATAAAAGAACAGGCGTACCGGCGTTTTTTGTATTTTTAGAAACAACACAACAAACCTTGTCCTGTATAGAAAACACATGTTAGCAATGTATTAACTATTTCGAACCTGGGTAACAAGGTGGTCAATCGGTCAATGCAACAAAGGTTTTCCTGTCTTTAAAATACAGTTACCATTCTGCTAATTAAGCCAAAGTAGAGCACCAACGATACTCTTCTGTTTTTATGAAGTGGCCACTTTAACTTATAAACTGCCAGCACGGAACCAGCTCCACCTGTTTCTGTCTATTTCAGATTAAAATATAAAAAAGCAGAATGGAAAGTTAGTTTTCACACTACTGACTTAATTATTGATGTAAAAAAATTGTTTGCAAATAAGCACTTGGCACACTTCCATTGGCATAGAAAAATAAAATTTAACTTATTAAAACGCATTTGAATAGTGGTAATAAGTGGCCTTATTCGCACGACTCTTACACAGTCGTTGTTCGGCTAATGGTCTATTGAAAATGCACGGCATGGAAAAGTTTAGCAATAGGAAACAACTACTAAGCTTCCTGTGGCCGCATAATGGCAATTTGAGAGAGAATGAATTTAGCAGGTTCAAACGCTATGCACTCGAGAACAGGGAGTCAAGTTGAAAGTTTGGTTTGGAGTCTTTTTAGTCAGGATTACAAATACCAGTTTCTGGCTACTGCAAACATAGTTAAGAAATATGCAGGAAATTCAATCAAGGTGCAGAATCTGCATTTTTTTACGATTAGGTGACTCGATTAGAAAAAAGATTTTCTAAATTACAACACTTCCGGTTAAACCCGAAGTAGGTAGCTTGGTCATTTTAAATGACTTGACTTGAATATTTTTGTATTTTCGGGCGCTTGACTAAATTTGATTTAGCTTTTTTACGCAAAAATGTTAAATAATGTATGTAGTTCACAACAAAAGAATAACTGTGAAGTTATGAGACAGTTATTAAATAGAATGTAATTGTAAAAAGTCAGGAGTTGGCCTAATTATTATTTTTGACGGCAACAAAAAGCATCATTATATTGAGACTAAGGTCCGAATTCCAGAACGACCCGAAAATATCACTCACAATAAAATCCTACTAACTTCGAAAATTTACACACAAATCTTTCACACATTCATTAGACGCGCATTTTGATGAATTGAGGAAGATAATAGTCCCTAACTGACTTACCCTGATTTGTGAATAAGAGCGAAGTTACTTGGAGTTCAGTGTGAGTGATATTTGAAGGCGATTTTTGAATACGGGCCTTAAGTTTACTAACGAATGCCACTTACATTTGATAGTAATTTATGATAAGTACAATAGGGTAGTGAATATAAATGTTGCTACTGTCCAATAGCGATACCGGAACAGACGAAGGCCCCTAAAGATACAATTGTACAAATCGTAAAAAGCGTCAAAGATCCGAGCCACTTCTAACAACAAAGTTCAGAAAGTCGCAGTAACTCAAAATACGAAAATGTAGTAAATGTTATATACACATTGGCAACATTAGGCGAACGGGCAGAATTCAACAAAAGTTTAAAGTCATTTTTCATGCGAACCCTGCTTTTTACTGAATTGTAGCTTGGCTCTTCACGAATGGGAGGCATCATTACGTATTATCGTCGTTCCTCATAGATGAACTTGATAAAGTAAACATTTTTCAGAAATTTATTAATCGCTCTGTGGACTGAAAAAGTTTCATTTTAACAACATTTCATGAAAAGATTTAGTGTTTAACATTCTTTGATCCTAAAACTGTTTAAATCCACTCCAATGTTCCATCAAGAAAAAAACTAAAAAGATTTCAGACAATATCCTGTTCGCATTTTGCCAATTCTTTGCCAAGCATTTCCAGTCTTGGTCTCCTAGTACAACTTTATTTACTGTCAGTGGCAACTCAAAATCAACTAGTAGCTCTTGGATACTTAGCAAGTCCCTATTTTAATTTCATTTTTATTTCACGGTTTCTACGATTTTAATTACCTTGCATAATTAGTAAGTTATTTAATCAGTAGATAATTGATGATTGATTGAGCTAAAAGCATTTTAATTCAAAAACAGGCAGTTTATTACAATTAAAAAGTATTCTTTTTTGAATTTGTAGGATTTACTGATCTGTTTGAGTGTTTAAACATGTTACTGTATCACACAAAAGTATGTTATCGAAACTTCTGGAATCGCTTCAATACAGGACGATATATTGGCTAAGAAAAACGGAGTTCTGAGCAGATATACAGCCGGGATACAGGAGTGAGCAATCAATTGTTGAGACACGATTGGTGCTTGTAGCTGGAGCTCAATTATTTTCTAATTAATTTATCTGTAATTATATTTCCTTGTTGTTGAATTGGTTGCTGAATTACTTTTTCTACACCAGTTTTAGATGTACCGTGCGTATGTATCTCTATCAGCCCCTTCCCTGACAAATTGCCGACAGTTAAATATTATTTTACGACATGTAAGTCTATTATATCTGTAAGTAGTAGATTTTTGCTATAGCAAACACCTCATACAATAAACAGTAAAAATTATATCAAAATGTTGATTTCCACATGTTTCCAAGTGCGGCCATAACTAGCTAAGAAAAACGTTAGTGCAATTGAACTTACCAAAGAGCTGGAAATGTGGATTACGATCAACACGTAAAAACTCACCTGCAACAAAAAGATTTGGTCAAATACATAAAAAAAATTGTAACTAAATGTAAATTAAATATGGTTATGTTAATTAATATTATATTAATTAATTAACTTATGCATATCGAGACCCTGTAATCGAGACTTTCTCTTAAATACAATTCTGAAGTACTTAAGAAGACAATAATAACTTCGCTATGATGTAGCATATATTCAACCAGAGTGCCAGTTTTCGTTTAAATTCCATTTACTAAAATAGTTCAGACTCGATACAGCCGAGCAGTCTATGAGTGACAAGATCATCACCGTGGCAGATGGTTGGCACTTGAAGAAGTTGATCTGCGGTTAAAGTATTCACTTTCAGTTTATAGATCAAACGTGGTATGTTACTTAGGTCAGGGATTTAGCCAATGTAAAGAGAATTGTGCAGAACATGACTTAAATAATAAAATCCTATATCAAAATATATTTTCTACCTCTGAAAGCTAAATGCCATAGTTATGCTTAAGACAGATGATTTGGCATATAATATTAATTTAGGACAGTATTTTCACCATATTACGTATATATTTGGGCACATAGTATACTATATTGACCGGAATTTCGGGCTTATTTATCAGGCAGTGACCGCAGACTCTCAGTTAGTATTTGAACTTGTTCGCGCAAATTTAAGTCGTATAAAATCGTTCCAGGCAGTAGAAGTAGCACAATCCGATGTTTCTGAGCGTCCAGAAATGTGAGGAAGAATTTAAATTTCATGTGTTGCAACAGCTCCCTAATCATTAGGTGAAATTACTATTATTTCGTTCTAAATTAAAATCTGACACACGTTTTTGCCAAATTTACAACAGCAATGACACCCCAAAGTAGATATAAAAGCTGCATTTATTGCTTACGCACTATCGTAAATCAGTCAGCGCTGAAATAAATTATGCTATTATCTGTTAAACTTAATTCTACAAACTTAAATTTTCAATAATTTAAAGAAAAACTTTAAAATATTAAAACAACATCACAAACAAAAATCGATTGCCTTTTGTTTTTTTAATCACACCCAATATAAGGATTAAATTCTCAATACTGTTCCAGAATAAGATTAACATAGCAATAAATTATGCATAAACCAGGATGTCGGGTCCATTTACTTTATTAGCTATTTCTATTAATTAGAAATGTTGTCATTGTTAGTCGGGAAATGTTACTTCCCTAGCTATAGTTAATCAGCTAGTCTTGAACTGCTATACTAATTCGATTAAAATAAGGATCATTTTCTCAATGCCAAAAAAAATATAAGAAAACAGTGACTTTTTGTTATGGGCTGACTGAGAGCCAATTGTCGTGAATCTGAGAGCCATTTGTCGTTTCCGGAATCTGGTCACCAAAGGGTTTTCCTGACCGCACCAGAAAATGGCAAAACTCATGAAATGGGGGCTGCGATTTCCATAATTGCAGTGCACGCATTAAAATCATAACTTCGTGAATTTTATTGAACACATTGCGCACGCACATTTAGTTCGGCATTTCTGCCGTAATAAATTATTTCAAATTGATCCTTAAATGCATATTGCATATCTCCTAATAAAAGTCCAAACGGACATTTATAATTAATTTCACATTTAGCTGGAATCAGGTAGGCTTTCGCGACCAGAGCTTGAAACTGGTTAATTTTTAGGACTTTTAGTCCAACGTGCAAAATAATTGGTGAAAAACTCACCACATTCACATTTAGTTATTTTCCATTATCTCTAAGTTTCCAACAAAAATTAAGTGTCTGCGTATTTGAAATCTATTTCTGGTTCACTATACGGAGTGTTGTAAAACAAACGCCATAAATTTCACAGAATAATTGATCAGTACGGTCAAAACCCAAGTTTCACAAAAATGTTCCTAGCGCAGAAACATGCAGTTAGAATTCGCATTGGCTGTACTGTAAGAGGAAGTTCTAAGAGGCAAATTTAAAAGCTTAATTTATTAACAGCTCCGGCATATGCGGTAAATGCTCAAAAATGTTTCCGATATTTTTTTAAATATGAAGAATGATTTGCGGACTATGGTCTGTCAGCACTTATACCAGAAGACAGATACTTTATAGGATTCCCAAAGGCTTCCATTATAAATCTACATTAAGCTGTGCAAAATCTTGCCCAAAATATTACAACATATGTCTGTTATATGTCATAAAGCTGTTTACTGATTAGTTGTAGAAACCGAACCATAAAACTTCTCAGAGTATTTATATAATGTTAAGGAAAGAGTACCAAGATCTTGTTTGAATTGTACCTTTTAATAAGTTTTTCGTATACGGTTTTGTACGTTGTTCCGAAATAAGAATTATTATTATTATTAATTCAAAATATTCTCCTGGGTTTCAGTCATTTATTTCGAATTCACAATTATATATTTTTTAAAAACGTTTCGATGTTTTTCCACCATCCTCAGTTAGTCTGTATAAATTTTCGGATAAGGGCAAGATACTTGCATCTGGTTAGGAAGTTCTTTCGGTTTTTATCCTTTGCCAGTTTTGCCTTCTGTTTTTTATATCTTTTCTTAAGGTTGCTTTCCTAACATCAACGCAATTATATTGACGAAAGGCGCCCCGGATTAACCAAAGCACTAGCTAAAAAAGAAAACAAATCCTTTGCGAACTGTTGCAAAGCAAAAAATTGAAATATTTATAAATCAGCTTAGAGCTGTGAACGTAATTAGGAACACGGATCTGACAATGTTTACCTCGTATGTTTTATTTCAAAGGCACTTTTAGAACGTATAGGCAGATCGAACGTGTATTTGTTTGGAAGAATGCAATAAATTCATTCGTTAGCTTAACATTACCACCAAACACTTATAAAACAATCTGTTGTATAAAGACGCAGAACTCCTAAAATCAATAAAAGAATCGTTCACCTCAAAAATTATCATTTCTATACCCCTTATCTAAACCAGAACGCTTATTAGAATAAATAATCTAACGTTTTATTTCCAGAGAACATTAAACTCTTGAATAATGAACATTATTTTGACTGCAAACTGTACCTATTGAACTAGTGTACTCTTGCAAAAAAAAACAAATTATTATCGAACGCCGTTCGTTCTCGTTGCGGTTTACTTTAATTTTACTCTTTTGTGTCCGAGCGTTAAGTGAGAGTCTGCAATTCAGTCAGTTTAAAACCAAAAATTATTATTTTATTTTCTATTTTATTGGCTAATTTAATTATTTGATAAATTCTAATTTTTATTTATTTGACTACACATATTTTATGTCACTTTACGCAGTGGAGATTGAGATTCACTTTTAAGTAATGTACATAATTGTTTAAAATTAACGATTTGAAAAGGTTTCGTCTACTTTCTGACTAATCGTCATGAACTAGTCGAGATGATCTCGTCTCAATTTCTAATTGATGATCATAACTGACTAACTGCATCTTTCATCGTATTCGAAATACCGTAGCGCAAACCGCATTTCTCTAGACAGCCTAATTTTACAATTACGATTTGCACGTTTCCTCTCTGCTTAAATACTGTTTATTTATTTTCACTGTCTGCAAAATAATCAAGTGAGTGTGTATCAAGTAAACGGTGATTTACCGCGTTTGCCATCCATTTCTGTCAGCTTATTCCCCATGTGGTCGGGTATCTCGCTTCTTTGAATATATTTTTTTAATTGAAATTTAATATTATAATGGATCACTATTTTAATAATAAAAAGTGTAATTTATAAAATATTTTCGCCATTAAACAAACGCCAATTTAGCACAGAACATCTATTATCAATTGTAAATATTGTCAATGCACTATTGTTTTAATTTAGGATTATTACATTCTAACTTCTTTTATAAATCGGACCATTTTATTGAAGTCACTTATTCCAGCATTGTTCAGATCTAGAAAAACCATAACCAGAATCAAAAATAATTTAAAATCGAATAAAATACCCAGATATGATTTGCAGTACAACTCAAAAGGAAAACAACAGCAATGTCATTAAAACGGAGAGAAGGTTTCAAGATACTATTCTGTTGAGGGTCGCCAAAAGAGAGGAAACATGCGATTCTCAACGATGAGTTACTAAGTGTTTTACTAACAGTAGATCAAAGTGAAGTAGTAATTACTAATTTTCGCAGAATTTAAAATAAAAAGTGGTATATCCATAGCACGGATCAGAAACACAAGTTAAATGACGGCAATCCAGGCCAGGCACTTCTGCCAAACCTAAAGGCATTTACCTATGTAATAATTTTCTTCAGGTTAAAGATACGACTTTCTCATATGCACCTAAACGAGAAATTTTATACGAAAAAACGGATGACATTATATGTAATAATTTAAAACTTTTAAAATAAATTTTAAAGTACATTTTTGCTCAATTAATTTTAACCCAGAAGCATATGAACAAAATTTATAATGGATAAATAGTGAGCAGTGATTAATTTTAATGTTCAAGAAATCTGCAGACTTTAATGAAACAATTTTTTTATGTTATTTCAAAACTTTAGTTTGCAAAACTAATCCTGACAATAATAATAATGATCTGAACAAGAGAAATAAAATACAATCATTTTTACCAATAGACATAAGAAGGTGGCAATACATAAATACTTAAACTGGTTCTCTAACATTGTATTTTGTGTTGCAAAATAGCAAAACAACAAAGGAAATTTGGAGATATTCCCTAAAAATGTATTATGTAACAGAAAATACGCATGTTCTGAAAGCGTAAATGTTTAGCATGAGATAAATACCCCTTATTCAGAATCTCGTGTGGTGTGGCTTCTAATTAATTGAAATTGCGATATTTGAAAAACAGCTCAAACTGCTCTCGACTTAATCGAAAATATTGAAAGAACTTCACTTCATACTCAAGCGGATTGGAAAATTATGGGTTAAATTCACACTCTAACCAAATGAAATGTCGCTGTTTTTGAAGCTTTGAATTAATCAAGCAGCTGACAATTATTATTTTTTCTTCAGTGATATTTATTTTTTGCGAACTAATTCTTGGCTGCTCACAACGGAGGCCCAGATCTTACTGATAGTGAAATTCTTATCATTGCTAAAAATTGTGTTGCGTGCGACGAGTGCAGCTCTTTCGATTTGGAGAAGTGTTCCCTTGCCTTTTCATTAATGAACGATACCGATTTGCTTCTTCGTCACTAGTGTCACAACGTGTATGAATTCCTACCTGCACTTTTCCTTGCATTTGCCCTTTCTTGATCGGCTAACTCTTTGAGAGGGGAATGCACCAAGGATATTGGAAAATCGACGAAAATACTAGCGGTACGCTTTAGCACTTTTTTCACCGCAAAGTCCACAAATGAACCAGAGATAAGATACAAATTTTATGTATCTTATCTCTGAATGAACTATAAATCTAAGCAGTCAGCATTCGGAAACTCAGATACTGGAATAAATAAAACACTCTAAAAAACCACACAAAAAGTGACAATCAGAGGTAATCAAAAAGTAAAATTGACAGTAATTATTTACATAACCAATAATTACGAAAAACTAGTAGCGAATGCACCCTGCAAAAAAAGTAAAAACCCCCGTTTTTCAAAAAAACTGGACAATTTTAGGTACAAGATTGACTATATCCCAAGAAAGCACCGGCAGAACCGGTTTCAAATCTATTAGTTCTAATCAGATATGCTTCGCTTGTTTCAAGCAGATTTTGAATGCGTACTTTAAAGGGGTATGTATGAAACCCCTGGTGTCTAACTGCGCTCGTCGTCTAGTTCACTAATAATAAACAATACGTGGATAAAATATAAACGGAACCCCATGGTCAAGACCACATTCCATTAAATGCGAAATGTAGTTTTGAAAATAGTCCTGGCAGTGTTTGCTTGTGACATAGCCAGAAACATGTACTTGAATTATGCATTAATGGCCGAGTAATTAGTCAATAAATCATTTTCAATCTTTTATTTTTTTTCAAAGTTTTGTATTTTAAGAAAAATCCGCTTTTAAGAAAAAGCGATTATAACGGCGCATTGTAATAATTCTGGGTTGTAATGTAAGCAAGGCCATAGCAAGTCAGGAACCATTAGCAATTCTGTTTAGTACTGAAAATTACTGTGAAACGACCTTGATCTCATGAGAAGGAAGCACGTGAAAAGTGATCATGAATGATTTGTTTTATTTTAAAATAATTTTCACTGGTTGGATGACAAACTCTGGTTGGATGTTAATGAACAATAACCTTAATTGTTTATTTTCTTTGATTAATGATTGCTGAGAGCATACATGAATGAGCTGCCTTGCGCCGACCTGCCTAGCTTCCGCCTTTAGGTCCATACACCTCCAACCGTTAGGACTACTACCTTGAAAAACGATTATCACGGAACCCAAAATCCGTTCCTTGGATTATCCTCCCAACCAACTCGCGGGGGGGGGGGGAAGCACCAATAAGCCCTGAGTTTTCCCATCCTCGATTTTTCTACATTCTGGCTTTTACATCTCCGTCGTCTCCCAAAATATGGGGGGTGGCTGGCTGCGGGCCTGCTTGAGGTCAGAATAATACCTTGCTCACACATCAACCCAAAAACACTTGACTCCTAAACAGTCCGAATTACGTTAACTCCCCTTATGGCACACCTTTCCATTTAAAACCTCGATACCATGACTCAATCAATCCCTGACCACTTGAATATCCCTCTGCAAATCCCTTGAATGTCACCGGGGATGGGCGGAACCTACCCATCCCATATATACACACTACATCTCCGCTACCCTCCGCTACACAAGCACCTCTTCCACACCTCTCCTTCTGTTATTGCGGATATGGGGATCTGTCCCGCAGGAGCAGCACGCTTGTTCCAATTTCCGCAACCCCGACGGGCTTGTCAGCCATTTGGCCCACCATGCTGCTCGCAAGTCTTACGCACGGTCTCCCAGGGAATACCACGAGGAGGTAGGCTGACTTATTCCCCTGCTGAAAGCATACAGTCAAATATTCGCATAGGCCTACATTTTTGCTGAACATTTCCAGAGATAGTCAACACAACTTATACCATTCTCATGTTCTCCCGCTTTAATTACACTACTTTCAGGTATTTACTTTTTACAATGCAAATCGATTTCAGGCTACATCAAAGTTTCTATTCCAGTGCTAACCAATTACGTCTTTGTGAAAGATCTAGGTAAATATGCATTTTAATAATAGGACAACAAAAACTACCGCGTCAGTTCTGGATCGCGACTATAGACATCTGATGTTAAATTACACTGGTCTACGAGCTATAAGTAACACATATCCAAATAGCATTTTTATAATTTGTTTGGCTTGCTGATAACGAAATAACAATCCAAATATAGCCACCACGTCTCATTTTCCATCATACGTTACCAGTGACATTATTTCACCCTTTAAAGCTGGACAGCTGGAAACACTACAGGAAATTGAGGGTGGGGGGTGTTTGATGCTCTTTGCTTTCTACTCTCACTGTCAGTGAAGTACTGTAATTGTGAAGTGAGTTCTGTGTGTTGTCATTTGCAGTTTTGAGCGAAAATGGCATCAAATCAGTGAAGTCTGTGTAAAAATTTACCAGATAAGTTTTGCTCCATTTGGAGGCGTTATATATTAATCTCAAGGAAGACGTATAACTGAAGGTGTAAAAAAAGCATATTTTTTGTATTTTGGTTGCAAAATAGGAGACCAAGATAATCGCTGGAAGTGGTAATGGTAATCAGTGGATGAAGGGTAACCGATGTAGTATGCCATTTGATGTGCCCATGGTCTGGCTTGAACCAACTAACCACTTTAATGACTGCTACTTTTGAATTACTAATACGGACGGTTATTCAAAGAAGAAGAACAACATTGACTATCTGACTGTACCTCCTGCCATTAAACCTGTTTCCCACGGTGAAGACTTACCCATTCCAACTCCACCTTTGCACTGGGAAGATGTGGCCATTCCAGAACTAAATGACAATGAACTGATCCTACATATATACCTCCGTTGAGGGGCCTATGTGCGTATGTTTCGACATTGTGGGGTTAATGAATGAACATGGACTAACTCATATTCCTACAGAGTGGCGCCTTTTTATTGACTCCTCTAAGTCTAGCCTTAAGGCTGTTTTACTCCACAATGCAAATAAAAAGCCGCCAATTCCAGTTGCTGACTCTGTTTCAATGAAGGAGACTTACGACAACTTGGCTGCAATTCTAAGGGCAATTCAAGTTTGATGATTTTAAGGGGCAACTATGTGGTGACTTAAAAGTGATAGCTATCTTAATGGGACTTCAGGGTGGCTATACAACGTATTGTTGTTTTTTGTGCTTATGGGACAGCAGGGTCAGACAAAATTACTTTGTTAAACGAGCATGGCCGTCAAGAAAGTCTTATACTCCAGGAAAGCAAAATGTGTTGAACGATCCTTTGATTGACCCCAAAATGTGCTACTTCCTCCTCTGCACATTAAGTTAGGTCTTATGAAGAACTTTGTATAAGCCATGGACAGAGAGGGACCAGCTTTCAAGTACCTGTCGGAATTTTTTCCACGACTTAGTGCAGGGAAGATAAAAGAAGGTTTTTTCACTGGACCTGACGTCAGGAAGGTTATCCGTGATGCTGGATTTGAAAAAAAGCTAATCAAAAAAGAATTGACAGCTTGGAAAGTATTTGAGCATGTGGTGAAAGGATTTCTTGGCAACAGCAGAGAAGATAACTACAAGCGGTTAGTACTTAACCTTTTGAAAACGTACAAAAGTATGGGTTGCCGAATGTCCCTTAAGATTCACTTCCTTCACTCGCATATCAACTTTTTCCCTGAGAATCTTGGAGCTATAAATGATGAACAATGTGAGAGATTTCATCAGGATGTAGTAACGATTGAAACGAGATACCAAGGCCGCTCGGATCCTGCAATGCTCGGAGATTACTGTTGGTTTTTGAAAAAGGAAGGTGCAACTCCACATAAAAGAAAAAAAATTTAAAGGAAACACGAACAACCTGTATATATGTATATATTTTTAAAATTCTTTAATGCCATTAAAATGTTTAAAATTCAAAACAATTTATGGGTGCTGTTATATTATAAGTTTTTATTATATAAATTTAGTTGGAGGCGTGAGTTTTCTTATTTTTGCCACACTTTAGCCAGTCTCTGTCACGAAAAAAGCCCAGACGTGGTACAGGGTTTTCAGTGTCAATTTCGGATTCAGCCGGTAAAAGTTATATAGGAATTACTGAAAGTTAATCATGTAACATAAAAAAAAATCTTTTTGTAGACCAGTGTTATATATCCGGGCATCAGTGTAATTTTGTAATTCTATCATTCTCAAAAAGTATTCAGAATTTATGTGGGCGTGCGCAAGGAGCTAATAATTTGCTTTATTGCCCACAAACACGATATTTTAAATATGTATCGCAAATAATTAGGACTTTAGTAGTGAATGACGTAATTAAAAATGCACATTTTGTTTTTTCAGCTTTTCTCGAATTTTACTTTGACGTTCTTTACAATCAATTAGCCTCGTGAATATGCCACTGGCGAAGTTTCACGAGTGCTTTATGTCTTCCTTTCCACAAAAATGATATAAAATCTTAAGAAGAAAGTTATTATAGGTGTAGTAAACTACACAATATTAAACTCATTATAGTCAGATCTATTGTCGGGATGCTTTAGAAGCACTAAGTGAAACTTTACTTGTCCAGCAGCTTTACCGGATATTTTCAATATATCATATATAGATATCATCAAATCATCAGATTCAAAGAAACCAAATTACTAAAAACTAATAAATATGACTGAATATAAATGATATCGTATATTCATGATGATTACTTGAGTAACATTATTTGTTATTACTGCATCAATCCATCGTTCTCCATGTATTTATTTGAGTTGCAGGATTGTAAAATGGTTGCTACAAAGTGGCTCGTTTATAACAAAATACTTCGATATATTTCATTGCATGCGCTACATTTACGAGAGATGCAATTTCCAGGTTTGTATACCTACTTTCCTCAATACGTTACAGCGAAGTGGAAGAAAATAAAATTTTCGATATTCTTGCAATCCAGCAATATGTGTCACTTTTACGTTTGAGTTTTCTTGAAAAGGGAAACACTAAATTTTCAGGAAAAAAATCTGCAAGGTTTTTACACTTGGGCGATCTTATAGCAAAGAATAAAACGCTTGCTATTAGCCGAATAGGTTAACAAAATTTAAGCTTACTGTGATTAACTATCGACAATCTTCGACAATTTAACACTGCCCATTATCTGACCGAAATTAATTGTCCTCTCTAAACCACCGAAAGACTCCGAAAGTGGGAGTGATCAAAAAATGTGAAACTAACAAAATATCCGAGCGATGTGTGTGCCTATTCTAAATAGTGACGGTCTTGATAAGCCAAGAAAATTGGCAGTTTATTTCAAAGGGCGGATAGCTTATTCAAAACGTTATCATACTATAAAATTAATGTTAATTTAAAATCAAAATTTACTTGACAAATATGATTTCAAGGGGAACGATTTAAAAACTACTTTCAACTATACGAGGTGATGAAAAGGCATTGACATATGAATCTGTTTTCTTATAGAATGCACTATATACATTAAATAGCATCTTATCCTATACTGCTATGGACAAATAAGGCCACGTTTGTATGAGAACAAGAAAATAAACATTAGGGTAAGTCAGGGAGAGTCCGACCACAGGGTTAGTCCGAGCACTTGCTATACCTCAAAATGTATCCAACAGAGAGCGCTCTTACATTTACATCAGATGCAGCATTATATTTTACGCAAATACTATACAGAATCGCATCAATGTGAGCTTGCATTTCGAAAAGAGTGATAATTCTTAGTTTCTTAACTTCAGAAAGTTTTCCGTCGGCGCGATCAAGCACGTGTAAATAGCAGTGCGAGGTAAGCAAAATTATTTCATTCTTGGTGTACGCGAAAGGAAGAATGTAAACATCGTGTTGAGCGAAAAATTACAGACTTCTTTGTGTATTTTCTTATTCTTCGGAGGCGGTTGAACTGTCCCGTAATTTTGGGATAGACCGACCATTTTTTTCGGGGATAGTTCGACCATCAGATTCTGATACTAATACGGATAGATACAGTGCCCAATTTGCTTTAGGTGGCGGCACCTGCACTTGCAGACATGCCCACTGACTATAAAAGGAAAGGAACTACCATTAAGGCTAGATGGACTTCGCAAAATTTGTCCTGAGCCCTGAAAGCAGTTGAAGGTGGAATGGGGATAAACCAGGCAGGAAAGGTCATGGGATCCCGAAAACGACACTGAAGGATCGAATTCGCCTAGGCCCAACATCTTCTCTAGGCGATGAAGCGGAAATGAAGCTTGTAAGGGACATTAAAAAATTGCAACAATTCGGATTTGCTCCTAATCGAGACTCGGTTAGACGCATGGCCTTTGAATTGACCGAAAAATGAAAAATCAAACACAAATTCAATATGGAAAAGTCGAAGGCAGGCTATGATTGGTTAAATCTTTTTTTGAAACAACACCCTGATTTGCCGATTCGAAAGGCTGAAGGAGTCTTTATTGCGCGAGCGCCAGGGATGTCAAAAGACAGTTTCAAACTACTTTGATCTTCTTGAAAATACTCTGCGTCCATATAATTTATTTGGCAAGCCTGGACATGTCTTCAATGTGGACGAGACATGCTTCAGTTGAATAACAAGCCAGGACAAGTATTAGCAGCTAAAAGTTCAAAGAATGTGGTGACGATAACTTCAGAAGAAAAGGGAGAAACTATGTCAGTTATTGCCTGCTGCAATGCGGAAGGATATTTTCTTCCCCCTTTCTCAATATTCAAAGGAAGAAACAAGAAGTCGGATTTTTCTGATGACATGCCTCCTGGATCGGCAATAACCATGAATCAAAAATTTGCTTACGTAAACGCTGATATTTTTAGGATTGGTTGGATTGTCATTTTCTACCAAGGAAGCCTGCAGGACCCGTTCTTCTGATATTAGATGGCCATACGTCGCACACCAACAGCATTGGTGCTCTAGAATTTTGCGAAGCAAACCACATCGTCTTACCTTGTTTGCCCAGCCACACTACAAATTTCCTGCGCCATTAGACCGTTCATTTTTTAAGCCTTTGAAAGCCCATTATTATCAAGCATATAACCGTTCAAAATGGTGTTTTGGGCTTTAGAGCAACCGGAATTGCTCCATTTAATCCGCTATCCCGGATTACTCCTACATTTCGGTTGAAAGCGGGTCTGCTGTTGGTTTGCAATCTAGGCGCCCAGACAATCCTGCGTTGGTACACATGACATCTCCATTTCCAGAATATTTAAAAATTGATGATTCACATCCACCCGCTCTCGAAAACAGAACTTCTCCGCAACCAGGATGTTCACACTGGGATCCTCCACAATTTTCTGAAAAGTCTACTACTGCAGAAGGCGAGACACCTGCTGTAGAAACACCTGGCAAACTTTTAGACCAAGGCCGCTTTGGAGGCCTTTGAACAAAGAGAAACAGTTAAGAGAACTGCTTTGACGAAAACTGTGAAGTAATGCCCTAAAAGTACCCAAAAAAGAAATAAACTTTTAACAGGAAATCCAAAGAAATCCCTTCTTCTGATAGTGATGCCAATCCGGACTTAGGCTCAGAAGTCGACGTTGGCCTTATTTTTGACGAAAACGATTGCGCCGGATGTGGAGAAAATTCTAATAAGACTACCCTCAAAGATGATTGGATCCAATGTTTGTTGTGTCACCGATGGATGCACGAAATTGCACAAAGTATTTCAATTTATGCGATGCTTGCGGAAAAATATCGACTAAGAAACAGAAGAAACATGAGTAATGGTTGAATTCGTTTGTTTTGAGTGAATTACTGTTTTTCTAAAGTATTATTTGGTTGTCTCTGTAACCATGGCATGGGGCTCGGTCTGACCCGAACAACTCAGGTGAGTCCGACCAGATGTGTATTACGTTTTTGGTTTAATAGAGTTCTAGTTACGTTGTTTTTTCACAGTTTACTTACAGTTTTAAAGTTTTCCTGCTGTTCTAGTAGTATATTGGTGAAACCCCTGTGACGTAAGGTAAAATTCCGGCTCCTGGAGCCCTTTGCAAAAAAGTGGTCGGACTCTCCCAGACTTATCTTATGCAATGGTATTACTTAAAAAAGATTGGCAGAATATTGCAAATGTAGTATTAAAAATGAATAACTTGCATAATTCAATCCTTATTGTTGTCGTTTTCATATCTGATCAATTAGGTAATGGTTTCCAAAAACTGCTCTTCCTCTAAAGGAATGATGATAATTGTGTATCTCTTCATTTTCCGGTTTATTCAATATTATAAATAAACAGATTTACATACCTTTACAATCAGATAAAATTATAATTTCACACGTACTAAAAGGCAAGAATTAGGACATCGTGTATAAAAATACACTTTACATCTAATTTTTTAAATAGCGTATATTTAAAACACCTTGTACAGTTGAAAGTGTTAATATAATACAACAAAAATGTTACATGCCTCTAAAAGATATATGAAAAATTCCGATAATTATAATCATGGCAGTAGTTATGTTGTTATAACTGAAAAACATAAAAAAATACCGAACAAATCTTTACGTTGTCTACCATTCTTATTATTTACAGTTTTTATTCTTGCAGTAATAGTCTAAACCTATAAAGCCATAACGTAAGAAGTGTAAATTACGAGCCGTTTCATGGTAAATATTGCATTTTCCATCGCAGAATTACCTACATAACATTCTGAAACATGACTCTGAGTTTAACACAATTAATATGCAGTTCGGTATCTGTAAAATAAATAATTCATTATACCAATGTACCACTATCAATTATTCAAAAGTAATTAGGCCTTCTATTTTACGTACATATGCATTTAGAACGCAACGTTTTCAACAATTATTTATATTAACAGTATTTCTGATAGGCGGGATTTTTATTTGACAAATGTTGAGAAAAAAAATGTGATTCTAGGTGTTTTCGCTGCTGTTTTAAATGGCCAAACCAGTAAGTTTATTTTGATTATGTGACCGATTATCTCAATTTTCAAAGCATTCCTTTACATGAAAAAGATTAATTTATTAAAGAATTGTTTGCATCAGACAGATAGGTCATCGAGCTCTGTTTTGCGTAATTATTTGTTTACATTGTCTTTATGTTGATCTTAAGAAAATGATCAATTTGTCAGCTGTTTGCAAAAATGTGCACTTGCCAGTTTATTCAATTATTATCAACGTACTAACTAAATTAATCTTGCATATATCAAATTAGACGATAATATTGGAATGGAGACAACCTGAATACTTTTGACAGTAAAATAAGCCAGATTACAAGCCAGAAGTCAATTACGTCCTATCATTGTACATTCAGCGCAATTAGTGTCGTGCCGCTAATACTTTATTGAATATTGAGTTTGTTATATTTCTGATGAGTTCCTGTTTAAGTTAACATTTAGCGTATTTTCGACAAGATCGAACCGGCTGTTTAAAAAAGACACTTTTAACTGAAGGTTAAAAACAATGTACTCTAAATGTAAAATTAATGATTTTTAACTGATGCAGTAAATTATTTAAATCATCTTTGAGGAAGGAAAACTTTAATAAAGACCTATAAGATTCTCCTGACTTATTCAGGGCATCTTCAAATAACTTTGAATACAATTATTTTCGCGTGGGCGCCGTATCTACCAAGAATGTAGCCCCAGGATAGACGTAACAAAAAAACCATTTGAGCAATCAGTCCTCCTTGTTGTAAAACTAAGGAATACAAAAAATTTGTTAATTCCGGGTTATAAAGGGCGTTTTATAAACAAATTAGTAAAAATAGTTAGCATTCAAGTGCCTTCAGTCGTAGTAGTAGCAAACATCTTTATTTCTAAAAAAAAAAAGGCTATCGACATATCGGTCTTTCTGCCCTTGTTTAATACATGTAGTCTTAATCTAAATAAAAAACAAATATGAAAATTCTCTTATTCTAGGTTAAAAATATTAATAAATAAACTTTCCAATTCTAATGACAAGAAAAAAATATTTTATTGTCCAGTAGTCAGTTGCGTTTGTAAGTGTTCGAGTAGCGTTGATGTAGGGAAACGGAAGCGGGATTGTCTGGTTGGTCTTGTGAGACAAAGGGGATTCAGTATGGTCCAGTTGTAGGGGTTGTTTGTCCATTTTGTCTGTAGATGTATGAGTCTTTCCGAAATCTTTGTCATGTTTGTGCGTTCTTATAGTAGTTGGGTCGGGGGGTTGTGTAGTGGGTTTTGGGGGTGTCTTATTCGTGTTATTAGTCTTAGTGCAATTTGTTCTGTTGTTTGTATATAACGTTTTGACCTTTCTGTTCCGTTGGTCATGAGTATATGTCCATAGTCTAGCAAGGGTCTACAAATAGCTTTATATATTTTGGTGGCGGTGTTTGTAGTGCCTTCATTTTATTTAGTTATTTAGTTTAGTTTTATTAAGTTATTACAATGCAATTTTATACTTTGAGGAGGGAAATTTGGGGAGCAACAATATTTCTTAGAAAAACATATTCAATTTTAAACCGGACAACACCGCCAATAATCTACAATGAGATTTTTATCAACAATCTAATTAATAATAGGTACATTATTTTACAATAACTATTTATCCGATACAACCACCACTACAAGTCCGCAAGCACATCGTTCGTCTGAATTTCCTAAAAATGTTTTGATCCTGAAAGTTGTGTTGAGTTTATAGCGCTTGAAATTATTTCCGGAATCATTATGAAACGGTTAAGCAAAAACAAATTGCGTGGGATGATCCCATAAAAGTAAGTCCAATATAGAGAGGCTCGGCGGCCATCTGATTGGTCCATTCAGGGCAATTCTATTTGTTTGTTTCTATTAATGTCTAACTGCTTGCCGGGAGTGATTCGGCTAACGATCATGTTAAAAATGCAACAAGAGAACATTCTCAAATTATTTAAATAAATAAATAAAATAATTTAAAATGTTGCCGTGTTTGCAATTGTTGAAACGTCAATAAATTTCACTTTCTTAATTCCCTAATAAAGCAATCGCTCAATGCTCAGATTAAACATATGAATTTGCTTAAATTTTTTTATAGAAGCAACAATAGTTCGTAAATGTTTGGAAAGCTATGCCTGGTGGGTTGCTATACAGGTTGACAATTGAAAAATTTGCAATGGCTTTATCTGAGGAGCAAAGTAAAATAGAAAAAAATTCACGGCACTGTTTATATAGTAATATAGTAATAGGTAATAAATAAATGCAAAATATATTTACACGCCTTGCTGAAAATCTAAACTACTACTTGTGAAAAAGTCTTCACAAATGCTTCCGGATTGTAGTATCGTCGATCAATAGAAAATAATGTTGCTCCCAAACAAATGGGGATTTATGAATGACTAGCTTCGTCGATATTTTAATGTCTTTGAAAATGTGTGTTTCAATTGACTGAAAACCCAAACAAAATTAAACTTTTTGTTTAAATTGATGAATTAAGACCTACATTTCATAAAAATTCAGATGGTAGATCCCATAAATATTTCAAAAAGTATTAGCACACCGACAAGACAGCTAATAGTCCCCTACACTAGGTCAACATTAAATTACTAATATTAAAAAGTGAAACCTATGTAGATTGAAAACAAGAATTTTAGTGATACTGATACATAAAAACTAGAACTGGTCGCGTCAGTGTTGGCCTGCAGTAATCCTCGACTTTGAAATCGTTTATAAAAGCACGATAGAAAACCAGCAGACCATAACCGGCCTCGTTCGCAAGAACCAAGCTACTTATTATTTTCATTGTAATTGCGTTTTAAACTTATTGTTTTTATCGGAGCGTACACTTTAGCTTTCTACTCTAGAACCCAAGCAAAACGGTGGAACGCAAAGCATGGTTGCAATACGTTTTGAAACGAATATTGGTAAAGTTAGAAACTAAATTTTACTTTTTTAATCTGCAGTTTATGTTATTGTAAACAGAAAAATAATCACTTTATGAATTTTAGATTGAAACGATTTAATTACAACTATTACGGAAGCAAATGACTGCTCTCCTTAGTGAAAAAATGTCGAAAGACGTACGCATGTTTTTCCGCATTGGCTTACTATTATTACCTTGTCAGATTTATTGGAGTTTTACTTCGGAATGACCAATTTATTTAATGTGCAAACTGAAGAATTTCAAAAAGCATATTTATTGTCATTATACGCTTAAATGTGCGTGAGCATGTGGACAGGTTGAGATTCCTTTATAAGGAGCTTCGCCTGTCTCATTTAACGTTTTTTATTGTATTATATCAAGTAAGTAAAGAATTTACGGAATTATAGATATTTTTCCAAAAGATTCTGACAGGTGTAAAGTTAATAGACAACAGTAAACTGGTAAATGACAATTGCTAAAGAATTTAAGGAATATATAAAGAGTAATCGCTAATTATATTCAGCTATAAAGATTTTTTCAAGATTAACAATAGAACGGAAACGCTTTTGCCGCTTTTTGTTTCTTATGCGTTTACGTACTATGGGTTGATTTTTTTTCTGAATACCTTCTATATTACGTTTCAGCTGTTAGGCCAATTTCATATGAATAATGTTACGGTTGAATGATTTATTCGGACTTCTTCACACAATCTTACACATATGTATTTAACACAAAGTATGGGTTGGTAGAATTTCCAGCTAAAGAAATTAGGATTCACTTGAAGTATTCAATATTCGGGGATAATTGCACCAGTGCATCGCAATTACCGATAATTATGCCTAAAAGCCTGTTGAAAAAAGCCTAACAACTGCATGAATCCGAAATAGGAGGGTTTAGTAGCCTAAATATGAAAATAAACGAATGATGTTTTTCTCAGATAAAAAGCTAGAATGCAAAGGCGGAAGATCGCAAAACGACAACGGCATATGGATGAGAAAGCCACGGAATGATTACCGCATTAAAGATCCGAAGGGATATCCCAAGAATGAAACCACTATGAACACACACAAATGCCGACAAAGTATTTCCGATTCAGGTCCTAGGAAGCCAGGATCCGGCAGAGGAGGACATGTATGTACAGACGAGGAGGCCTCCCAGGTCGTCATCAAGAGAAACCCTCGTCAAAAGTATACCAAACATCGTATTGCAACATGGAACATAAAAACTATGTTTCAAGCCGGCAAACTAGCAAAAGCCACAAGAGAAATGAGCCGTCTGAACATTGACGCCTTAGGGTTAGCAGAAGTAAGATGGCCTGGGACCGGCACCTGTCAAGAAAAACAAACACACTGTACTACTCAGGTACAGACAACAGACATCATAAGAATGGAGTAGGAATCATTATTAGAAAAGAAATGCAACAGTCAGTGATAAATTTTATCTCATACAATGACCGAATGATGCTACTACAAATGAAAGCTCACCCCATAAATATTAACCTAATACAAATTTACGCTCCAACAACAGACCACTGCGACGAAGAGATAGAAGAATTCTACGCTGACCTCAGATCATCAGAACATCAGATAAATGTGATAATGGAAGACTTCAACGCTAAGGTCGGCAAAGCAGGGGTGCCAGGCGTTGTCGGTGAATTTGGATTAGGATCACGAAATGAAAGAGGTCACAGTTTGGTTGAATACGGCCAGGAAAACGATCTAGTCATAACAAACACAACATGTAAATTACATCCAAGAATGTTATATAAATAGATTGCTCCAGGATGTAGAGAAAACCAGCTAATAAGGAACCAGACAGAATTCACATTTAAAAACAGAAGATTCAGAATCGCAATACATGGAGTAAACACGTATCCAAGCGGAGGCGCAGCAACAGATCATAATATGTTAGTACCGAACATGAGAGAAAAACTAAGAACCCTTAGAAAGCAAAATAACCAACTAAAAGCCAATCTTCATGATTAGTTGAATAAAAAAACAGAACACAATGCAAACTGGGAAATTATGAAAACAAACTGGAACGGAAGTCTTAGGGAAGCTGGAAGGACGAAAGAAGGAGAAAGAATGGAAATTCTACTGAGCTTTTACTTTTATTAAAACCTTCATCTTTGACTAGAGTGTAGACTCTTTGGTCAGACAAAAAAGATACTCACTTTAATGAAATCTTCATGTACAATGAACACAGAAAACACTTTCAGCGCTACATATAATCTTGCCGATCGCAAGACCCATATCGATGTGCCTGCCAGTGAACGATGAAATTCGTCTTATGGAAATGCTTTAATCTATGTATTAAGTACTTGTTGGTATCACGCTGTCGTTTTGCGAGGGAAATTATACTGAACTGTGACAATCAAATTGTATAATTTCAATTCGATGTTGAATTCCAATTATGCTTAATTGTTGTTTAATTAATATTATTATTAAATAATTAATAACTATTATAATTATACATTTTTAATTCGTTTTACCAATCAATTTCTAATTATATTGGTTTCCAAAGCCTATTTCATGCTGGGTATTTAAAAAATATATTTTTCAGACCGACGGTAGGGCATGACGATAAGTTGCAATTACAATTAGGCTTAATTATATTTAAACTTTCAAAAAATTCTCAATTGTGGATCATTAAAATTAATAAATTAGTCGAAAAGTGGGAAATAGTAAAATCAAATGTCAACCAATCCTTGAAGGTTCATCCATGAGTTCAAGCTCCGGATTGAATGCCTGGGTTATTTGAAAATTTACTAAGATGCTCATAAACTATTATATTGTTATTGATACGTTTGTCACTCGTCTGTTTTTTGTATACACGGCGAAATTGAAAAATATACACCTTAAGGCCTAGAAAATTTGAGAAGTTACACTGAGACTTCGAATCGAAAAGGATTGTGTACCTAATCGGTTCGAGCAAAAGTTGAGCTAATCTTTATCGAAGAATAGAGCATGCACATTTTCCAAGACAAGATATACGAACACATTGCAAAGATGCCATTACAGGTATCGTTTATACATATTAAATTATGCGCAGATCAATAGCATACTGCTTTATAAAACATCTAATAGAACGTCTCTATCAGCACTAGATTAGTTCGTAAGTGTAAAATAATAAATTTTATAATGCTACAAACTGAAATTAAATGATATATTTTCAAATTCATAATATACAACTATACAGACAAACCAACCTTTGTGTTCAACCATTTGAATGAGAGACGCTAGGAATCTGCTAAAAACCGACGTTCTGACGCATTTGGCATAAAGTGGGGTTATTGAGGCAGCTGTATTCACAGCGCATAAACCATCCCTCGGGATATATCGTAACGTAAAGAGGTGCGTCATCTATCCCATAAGTTTGGGACAGATGACGCTTATCCTTGCGGAATAGACGACGCTCAAGTTTTTTTTTTAATCTTAGACCCAAAATGCCAACATTTTACCCCATTCGGAAGAGTACAAGAGTGCAATGGACCAGGAGGACTTGACGAGAGCTGTGGAAGCTGTACTTCAAAACAAGGTCCCCATCAGGCAAGCTGCTCGCACACATAACATTCCTGATAGGACATGTGCACGCTTAGCAAAACAACAATTCATCACAGGAAATAGTATGGGCGGAGCATCCTTTTTGGGCGAAAATGCAGAAAGAAAGTTGTGCAACCACATTCAAAAGTTGCAAGAGTCTGGTTTTGCACCTACGTCCAAACATTTGAGAGTTATGGCTTACAATCTAGCACAATCTATGGGTACACGTAATTGATTTAATGAAAATAAAAAGATGGCTGGTGCTGATTGGCTTAAGCTATTTTTAAAAAGAAATCCCACTTTAAGCGGCGAAAGGTATGAACAAAGAAGAGGTACAAAAATACTTTCATCTTTTGACGAAAATAGTCACAGAGAATGCAGCATGTTCTTGAACTTCCTGAACATGCCTTTCTAACATCAAATAACCTAAACCAAAGTTCCGAAAGTGTGGCAGAAGAACCCAGACCTTAGACAAGTTATGCTTCTTCCGTTGTTGCGGATGATTGGATACCTAGCAAAATTCTGGATGACATTTCGCCAGTTCCAGTCCTTACAACCAACAAACAAACCAAGCGAAGGAAACAGTCCGCACAAAATTTAACTGATTCAATATTTATTGCAGGTAAGAAAGATAAGAGTTTGAACAGAGAAAAAGACAAAAGCCGTAAGACAAATAACATGTCAAAAAAACCAATTAGAAAAACTTTAAAGGAGACAGACCAAAATATCCCCAAGGAATTGAATTTCTTCGTCTGAAGAAGATGGCTCGTTTTCAGCAAACGATTCTACAGACGACAAAACTTTCGACGAAAATGAATGCGTAGGATGTTTGGAGCGCTTCGAGAATACCACGTCGACAGTGGAATGGCTTCAGTGCATTAAATGTTGCAGATACCCAAAAATGGACTCGACAATACACAACCGAGCAACTACAGACCAATTACACTACTTCCAGTACTAAGCAAAATTTTTGAATACATAATAAAGCAACGGCTTGAAAAAGTGATTGGAAAATATGTACCTACCTACCAATTTGGTTTCAAACAACATCACTCGACTGTTCATCCGCTCTTTATTTTGGCCAACAATATACAAACTACCCACCTAACTGACAGAAAGACAGCTTGCCTGTTTATGGACATTAACAAGGCTTTTGATAGTGTCTGGCATAGAGGCTTACTATACAAACTATACAAACTACACACACCAACATATCTACTACACACCATAAAGAACTTACTAGAAAACAGACAACTACAAGTACGAATTGACAAAACACTGTCATTTTCTTTTTCCCCTGAACAAGGGCTCCCTCAAGGATCCCCGCTCTCACCGTTTCTCTACAATATATACTGCCATGACATATACAATTACAACTTACCAGACACAAATCAAATCGACAGATCGGCATACATATTACAATACGCAGACGACACGGCACTTATTGTACAGGACAAAACTACTGAGAGAGCAGCTCAAAGACTACAAACACTAACAAACAACACAATGACATGGTTTATAAATGGAGACTAACACCAAACGCGTCAAAAAACCAACTTCTGCTCACAAACCACAGACTCACCGCTGACCCCCTACAATAACTGCAGACGGCCAAACGACACAAGCAAAAACGACGTAAAATACCTTGGGATCACAATTGACCACAAACTTAAATTCACTAAACACATACGAAACATCAGGGCAGAAACAATAAAGAGAACAAAACACTTCCGATCACTAACCTACAAAGACAGAGGAATTAGCACAAACACCGCCACCAAAATATATAAAGCTATCTGTAGACCCTTGCTAGACTATGGACATATACTCATGACCAACGGAACAGAAAGGACAAAACGTTATATACAAACAACAGAACAAATTGCACTAAGACTAATAACACGAATAAGACACCCCCAAAACCCATTACACAACCCCTCCACCCAACTACTATACGAACGCACAAACATGGCAAAGACTTCGGAAAGACTCATACATCTACAGACAAAATGGACAAACAACCCCTACAACTGGACCATACTGAATCCCCTTTGTCTTACAAGACCAACCAGACAATCCCGCTTCCGTTTCCCTACATCAACGCTACTCTTACACTTACAAACGCAACTGACTACAGGACAATAAAATAATTTTTCCTTGTCATTAGAATTGGAAAGTTTATTTAATAAGATTGTTAACCTAGAATAAGAGAATTTTCATATTTGTTTTTTATTTAGATTAAGACTACATGTATTAAACAAGGGCAGAAAGACCGATAGGTCGATAGCCTTTTTTTAGAAATAAAGATGTTTACTACTAATGTTGCAGATGGCTTCATGACACGTGCACATCCTTTGAAAACCACTGTATGCCGTGTGGGAAGAAAAGAATTGCCGAAAACTAACAATGTTTTGTTAAACCCCTACTAGCAATCTCTCACATACCCAATGCGTCGTCACACCCATGAGGTGCGGGAGAGATTGCCAAATACAGAATTTTGTTCTTTTTTGCAAAAAATGTTTGAATTTATAATGCTGTAATGTTAATGCCTAAAACGTTATTCCTGATTTAAGGATCACGTTCAGCCTTTAAAAAGTAGACGTTTGGCGCGTTTCCCAAAACATGCGTCATCTCGCTCTGTTTTACCGTATTATTGTTCCAAATAGACGATATGTAAACAAAAACAAAATATACAAGTATCGATATTTTATTAGTGATAACTAATAACAAAACATAGCTTTGTTAGTGATAGAAGAGTGAATTCATTAAAAAACGATCTGGCATTATTCCTAAACATGGTATAAGTATTAATAACAAATTAGCAATAAATTTTATATAAATATTTTAGTTACACAACTCTTTGAATATAAAATTAAGGAATCAGTTGTTTTCCTTCGATATATAAAACGCATATAATTAGTATATGGCAAAATATTTTGCAAATTCCATTCAACTAAGTTATTCAAATAACACAACTAATAAATGCATACGAAGAGGGTTTGCATTAAACCTGACCGCTTGTAATGCGCCACCCTTTACTGGGCAGATCATGTATATTTAATGGCACAAAAGCATTAAAAAATTATGCATCCTGCCATAAAGCTGACACGTTCTGGCGGTGAAGCTTTAATCCGAGCCAGGAAAAATCTTTTGTCTACATCGCAAAGCCTGTGTGTGAGAGTTCATTAGCAAATACTCCGGAAAATGCTACCTCGTTCCACTTGAACTCCGAAACACAAAAGGTGGCTACCTACAAAATACTTCGGACAATTTTATTTATTCGTTTCTGTTCTGGAATTTGTGTGGAATGCGACATTGTTTTATGTGAAACACGACAGTTATGCCTGGAGCGCGCAAGATGTTTTAGATTATTTCTTTCCGAATAATACTTGTACATTTCATTAAGATCTCGCCTGCTAGGCAACGTTCTTTAATTAAGCATTACATCGACCTGCGTTCAACCTTGCTTTGTAACAACATTTTTACAAATCTCGGGAAACTAAAATCAAACTTAATGGGCAACAAAAAGACGATCAACTATTTTTAATATCCATTAGTTTCAGGAAAAAATATATTTATGATGAACGTGATTAGACTTCACATCTATACCGATATAGGTCTATTAATAGCGTTTATAAATTATTACACAGTGTTGAATAAAAAGCTTTAATAATCGTAGTTTGGCAAACCACCCACAAAATTTTTATAAAATTGTATTCACTTCAACAAATAAAAAAAGTGTATTTGTATATTGTGATATAACTAAAAAGCACACACAATTGATAAATGTTTCGGATTTCCCGAATAAACCTAACTGACAACGTTCCAGAGGTGTTAGAAAGCTTTGATGTACTAAAGGTTGAATTCAATCAACGATTTTTGCTTAAGACCATTCAACAGTCCCCAAGAAACCATTCCCTAAGAAAATATACATTTGTGAAAAAAATGCTACTAATGGAAGTATCCAGACTTCTAAGAGGAATT
Organism: Dendroctonus valens; assembly: GCA_024550625.1. NCBI lineage: Eukaryota > Metazoa > Arthropoda > Insecta > Coleoptera > Curculionidae > Dendroctonus > Dendroctonus valens. Next base: position 899,634 of record JAJTJO010000814.1, read on the forward strand.
GGAACATCGCATAAAAAGTATACTGTTTATCCTTAATTAGAGTTATAGACAAAAGACATTTAAGTCAATTTCAGAAAAACGGTACAACTGACAACAATGCGATATTTACCCCTAGACCGAGCATAATTTCATACAAACTGGGCGGGCGGTTTGCAACGTATATCGATTATTCCATATTTTTAATCAAGACGGCATAACTTTTATAACTTCTACCTGCCATTTCTTAATGAAGTTACCGCTCTGAACGTCGAATTTCAAAGACGTATGTATTTTAATATATATTATATTAAATACATACGTCTTTGAAATGAAAAGTATCAAAATATTTCAGCGTTACGAGTACGTAGAATATGAGTTATGGAAAAAAAAACGAGACACCATAAAATTAATTATATTAGAAAACATTATTAACAAAACATGTATGATGTTTGATATTGCCACTGTCATTTATTATCAGCTATAAAATGTAAATGTTGAATGTTTGTAGCATGTTGAAAAAATAGCATTTTGAAACGGTATTGTTATGAATCAAATTATAAATCCTTTCATGCGAGTATTACAATTACGACTTTAAATTCATTAACTCATGTATTTAAGATCGATTTATAAAAGTTTAGGAAAGCTCTATGGTGTACCCATAGGTTTTTTTATTTTTAATGTTCTTGCTCATATAACAGCCACACGGTGACATTAAATAAATTATCTACAAACAACAAATAAAAATATTTCATTTATTGCGTACGCTCTAAGGCAACACGTTCAAAGGCAAGTCAGCAAATTCATTGAATACAATGTAATTAATAATATTCGATTAATATGACAAAATAGTTCATATTCTCAAGCGTAAAACGCTCTGTATATAAAATTAAATTTGCAAAATATGCGCATTTAAAAATACTAGTTGACGTGTCCAAAGCATTTTTCGAATGTTGTCAGTAATATTTCGAATAATGTGAACACAAAACTCCAATCCAGAATGTAAAGATGGAAAAGCAAAATGACGATGAAAACACTAAAAACTTATTCGTCAAAAAATGAGTGGGAGCAATAAACATATAACAACTATACAAAATATGATTCGGTAACATTAAACATTCGCCTGTTCCTGAAAAATAAAAAATCCAAATACACATAAGTATCAAACATCTCATTTATAATTAATTTTCACATCCTCTGTATAAAAACATCGTAACGCTGCAACGTAAAGTGATCGAAAGGTTTTCAAAGACGTAACCTTTTGCAAAAAACTGAACGTGCGTCTTTTGCAATATCGATTACAAGCATAAAACTAACTTTGCACAAAAAATCGACAAAGAGATCAAACATGTTAAATGTAATTATCTGGTTTCGGGCATCATTGATTAAGTAAGCCAACTCAACAATGTTGTCCATTAAGCAACTTCAATTGGGACACCTTGATGGTTGGATACAGGGTTACTGACACGGCTTTGTTTTATGGCAAGTGCGAATGTACGCAAATGCTCCCGCAAATTCGGTAAGAATACCTGATTTCAAATCAATTCACGGTAATTTATGGTAAACAATGACACAGTCAAACAAAAAAAAAAGTATTAAATTATCGACAACATTCGATGCGAAATGTATTGATTACAGCGACGGCTTGCAATTGCACGTGCTTCCTTTTACAAAGATCACCTTAACTAACTTAATCTTTTAAAACCCAAAACATCCCTGTTAGGGCACTACCACTAAATTACCTAATGTTGTGCGAGAGAGACATATAGGTTCCAGGGTAACAGAGATGGGAAACAGCTTGAGTGGTGCCAACCAATTAGCACAGAACAGTATCATTTTTAAGGAAGGTATCTTATTTTTAGACTCATTTGCGCCGGCGTAAGAGTCAAAATACCACAAACTTTATTACTGCATGCCCTTATTAACGGTCCAATAACTCTCTAACGTCTCCTTGTGTTCTGTGTATCTTCCATTTTGACCAAAAAGTAGTCGCCCAACGTGGGGCTCGAACCCACGACCCTGAGATTAAGAGTCTCATGCTCTACCGACTGAGCTAGCCGGGCTATGCACAATTTGGCCATTAGCCGTTTCTTCTGCATGAGCGCTTGAACTGTTATACAGATGCAGAGAATTATCTAGATGTTCAGGTTCTCGTGTTCGCAATTAAAAATAGGCTTGTCTTATAAGAATTTTTTTCCCAACTATTTTTCTAATTGGGTTTTTTTGGGCAAATGCGTTTTCGGACACTTTTCACTCATTGAAATTCATTACTTTTCCGGCTTTCCCACACCGATGTCAGGGTGATACACACCGTTGCCAGCACATTTAGGCTTAACTGATGCTTTTTACTAAATCACATTCGGCACATTGAAAAACTTTTTAACTCAAAATCCAAACATTTGTCACTAATAAGATGAACACTCCCCATAAAATTCAAATAAGTCACTCTCAAAGTCACTCACTTCAAAATTGAAACGTTTTTTACTGATCGGACATTCATTGCCTTACGGAATGAATACAAAGGAAAGCTCTGTGGTTATATACTGGTTTTTGAGGCAAAAGTGGCGTCATTCCTTTTAAGGGGTAATAGGGGTTCACTTGGAGAGTACGAGAAAAATATTGAAACTTTTTTGTTCGAAAATTTCAAGAATATATTATCAGTTGAAAATAAAATTTCAACTTTGTTATTAAGCATTATTTTGAAATGGTCCCATGTTTGATTAAAAAGTGCCCTTCTACAATTTTTGATGAAAAGTCAAAGCGGCAATGATGTTTTTTGTCATTAACAGATAGTTACAGGTAGATATTTTTTGTCAGGAATAACAACTATTTGTCAAATTGTAACTAAGTTTCAAGCTTCTTTCACAAAACTTACATCATCATCGAATTTCCGGATATGCTATTAGTAACAGGGCAAAAGCTGTAAGAACTTACGCCAACAAAGAACTAGAGACATTGGACGATTGGTTCCAGGAAGATAGTGGTACTCGACAAGAGGGATTCGGGTTCCAGACGTAGATGAACAGGCATTGGAGATAATTCATTCCAATGTATTCCTGGGTTTTCAGTCAATTTTATTGTCACTAATTATGGTGTTATGTTACATAACACCATAATTAGTGACAATAAAATTGACTGAAAATTGACAAAAATTGACTGAAAACCCAGGAATACATTGGAATGAATACATAACACCATAATTAGTGACAATAAAATTGACTGAAAACCCAGGAATACATTGGAATGAATTAAAGTACAGTCAGGAAAAAGAATATACAAAATTGGAGATAATGCAGCAGAGCCTTCCCGGAGTACTTGGAGCATTGCACAAATGTGCAAACTGACACTTTCCCAAGCAACAAATACCTACCGAGGAATGGCTACATTCCTACCACGTATGTAAGATACACAGAACACAAGGAGACATTAAATCTCTAAAGAAGCGGCGCGAGAAGAATCCAGAATAAGGTACAGGTACTAACTTGTTTGGAGTTAAAGAGAGAACACGAGAACCTGAACATCTAGATAAATATCTGCAACAGTTCAGGCGCCCATGCGGAAGAAACGGCTAATGGCAAACTATTCTTAAGCCCGGCTAGCTCAGTCGGTAGAGCATGAGACTCTTAATCTCAGGGTCGTGGGTTCGAGCCCCACGTTGGGCGACTACTTTTTGGACAGATGGAAGATACACAGAACACAAGGAGACATTGAATACCCATTTTCCCGAACACGGGTACAGATTGAGCACAAGTTAAATAACCCAATACGAGAGGCTGGTCGTAAGAAAGCACAATAACAAAAAGATGATTAAACGGACAGAAACTTGTTAGTTGTTAAACACAGAATAGTAGTTTTTCATACAAGGGCGAAAAGTGTCGTTTTTCGAACGACGACGGCATTTGACACCCGAGACGAAGTCGAGGGTATCAATCCGACAGGAGTGCGAAAAACGGATTTTCGCCCTCGTATCGATCAATTTTTTTGTTCGAATGAAATACAACACGCATAATAAGTTATAATAAATAAGAACAGCCAAAAATAAAAGGTATCGGGTTCATATTTTAAATTTGATGTCAATGCCATTTCTCAAATGTCACCTTTTGACGCTTGTAATTTTTCGTTTTCGTTGTTAAAGCGTATTTTTGTAAGCATATACAAGTGAAACAATGAGTGCCGAAAATTCAATGCCCTGTACACCACCAGAAGTTAGAGATGCCGCAAATGTTGGTTCAAGTTCCAACCTTGAAACAGCTGCTTTTTTTACATGACATTTGCGCTATTTAAAAAGACCGTGTTTTGCGTGTGGCAACATCGGAGTACGCAGAAAAATAGGCCATTGAAACGACTTTGAGACTGAACTTGTAACAAAGTTATAATTTACAAATTGCAAGTAAACTTTAAATTAGGATCAATAGTTGTCGATAAACCTACGTAATTCATTTAAAAATCAGCATGTCCGTTACTTTTTAATAAAAATACTTTAAAAAAGATGACAGTGACACCTTCAATTTGTCACATTTACTTTCGCGCACACTATGTGCATTAGTTAGTAAAAAATAAAAACGTTATAGCTTGTCAAAATGTTTAATGTGTAAATCTAAATTCAATGGCTCGAACCTACATTATTTTTGATGTCTCAAAACACTATGAACTTGAGACATTGATTTATTATGTAGAATCATCCCTTCAATCTGTATAGTGTTTGTATGTGATGTGGATTGAAATGTTAACGTATCCTGTATTGACAAACATCTTCAGATTCTTAGAAGCTACAAAGATTCTTAGATGCTAAATTAGTAAATGGACCGTTACAAGTTCTTATCTGAAATGTTAAATTATTATGAAAGAAACAATATTCAAGATTGAAAAGCACAAAGCATATAGCTGCCACTATCGCAAAGTCCTCCATTAAGTTTTACATCAGATAAAACAGGAACTATCCTATGTATATTTATTTATACAATGTTTTATTTGAGATCTTTAGAGCAAGTAGCTTTACAAATTTGATAAAAATATCTTATTCAAAGTATGTTTATTTTAAAACAAGAGTGCTAAGACTGCAAGACCCTGTAGATTTCGATCAAATTGAATTCTTGGTGAAAACCAACGGGAGCAATTTTAGAAAAAAACATGTACTACGAACTTGCTGAGTAACTATTATTACATTAAAAAATATCAACGTCATAAAAAATCTGCGCACTGAAGGTTCTTAACCTGAAAATAATTCAAATTACTACTTATAAATTAACTATAACTTAAAAGGATCAATTCTTCTCCGCAACGAAAGACAACGTTAAAATATGTAATTACCAGGACACTTGTTTGTTGTCTTGTTAAGGTGTTTCAAGGCAACAACAATGAACTTGAACATATTTCACCCGGTCTGGTTCCACACGACACAATAACTCTTAAAGATGGTTCAAAAATAGTGGATTGTTGTTTAGCCGTTGCGATCGCTCGACCTTGGACCATTAGATTTTCATTCATGAAGCGTATTAAAAGATTATTTGAATAGGTGAAATAGTGCTACTTTTACAAAAACTTTACTTGTGATTAGAAAATGTATCAATCTAATTTTTGTTAAATGTTTAGTTATTAAGCCACTAAAAACAAAAACGAATCTTGATTGTTTGATCCTTAGAAGATTTGGTATAAAACAAAGCTTGAAAATCTTTAACATCAAAAGGATCTAATTTGCGTGTATTCAGTTAATTATTTATTAATTAAAGAGTTATTACTAGCCGTGCTTCCGCTACAGCGACTAGGACAAATTACAACCATACCGATTTGAAATATCATGCTTTCATTGTAACGATTTTAACCGGGTTTCCGATTTCTATTGATTTTGTCAAAGTTGGATATTATTGCGGTAACAATTAATCCGTTAACTTTATTGCTTATCATGGGAAAGTAGTTACGATTGACGCAATATCAGAACAGTTTTCACGGTTTCTTTGTACATTTCCGGCATTGGTTAATTGTGAAATGCATAGAACCCTTCAAGAACTAAAACCACGTTTCACATTTACAAGTTAGTTTTCACTTTTGATAATGGGAAAAATACTTCTTAATTATGTAATTTTCGAGTGAAAATTAGCGGCCATATACTTCAAAAAGAAACGTAGCTACATACGTCTTGTCAGATACCACACCAAATGTTATTTTAATATAATTTAAGAGATATGTATATTAAGAATTTATTATGACTTTTCAAATATCCATTTGAGGCAGATTTACAAAGGTAATAAATGTATTCGGTTGCAAAATCTTAAGCTTTTTGGAATTTGATTCAAATTCAGTTTTCTTCAAACTTTTTCAATATCACAAAAACAATCATTTCAGTGCAATGAATTTATTAATATACAGGATGTTGCGCTAAGGCTGGCGCGGTACTGTATTAAGAAAGCCATCAATTGCTAGCTAGACTTTAGAAAATTAGCAACAATATCCGGTCGGAGAACTCGATTTAAAATGTGTCTTGTTTGTTAGATCTAGAAATTTAAAATGTATTTTTTAATAATTTAGTAAACTTTCAGTCATAGAATTTAAAAGTTTTCTAGTCTTGCGTTAGTTTGTTTATTCTTGCATTTTCAATAATAGGGCAGGACGGTGCTCCTAAAACTGGATCTTTAGAAGTGCTCCTCCATACCTTTTATCCCCCGTTGATCCATACCTTTTATCCAAATTTTGAAAAAATTGAATCAATACTATTTTGTGGGAAAGAGAATTTTCAGCAATAACAGAGTTTGACTCAGAAAATAAATCATGAACACGGCATGCGTTTCCGCGTCAAAATACGACAGTTTCCATACGTCAAAAATATAAAAATTAGACATGAGAGTGAAGTAAAAAATGTTGAAAACAAAATGTCAAACTTGCCACTCAACATCCAAAGTGTTAAAACAGTGATTTCATGGATATCATGGTAAACGTTTCAAAATGTTGCATCTACAAGAAAAATGGATTCAAAATCACTTACTATTTCTTAATATATCCAATTGGTTCTCTTTTAGCTGTCTTAAAAAATTAAACAATACAATCATACCATTTAACATTTAAATAAATTTTGACAAAACTAAGTATGTAATAGAGAACCCGCTATGGAAGCTGCAGTTTCAATTGGTGACTGTCACCAAAGTCGGCTTTTAATTAATAATAAAATCGAAATTGTAATCGAAGGCGATAAATTTGGATGAAGGGTAGGGCAGATAGAGTAGTTCTAAAATAGCATTTTCCCATCTTCCCCACCTTTACTACTGAAAATACAAAAAAAGCTACTAAACAAAGTCGGACAAAAAATTTACTTTTTAATTCGATAATTAAAAGCTTACCTTAACCAAGTAATTTTATGAAGAAGTTCATGTTTTTATATACAGTGAGTCACAGAACTAATATCTGAATTTTAAATTAAGCGGACTGTTTTTTGGCAAAAATCTCGGACTCGTCAATGTTTACTTGTAAATGCGATTTTTTTTCCAAATATATTTATACATGGTAGCTCAAAAATAAGTTACGACCATCATATTCTTTTTTATATAGGGTAGCACCTAATTTGTATTTTAATTTTGAATTCTCCATTAAATTCTAAGTATGGTTCAGTGGTCATGTACCTAACCTATACCTACACTCAACAGAACTCGAGGAATTTACGAGATAAAAAAGTTATTTAAGTATCAAAATAACAAGATACAAGGAGAGTTTGTTGATGGCCTTTGATATTGTTAAGCCGTAAATGGCACATGTTTCGAACATTTAATTTGATTGTTGTCCTGTTTCGTGACATAAATCGGACCTTTTCAGGATTACAAAAATTTGAAAGTAATCGTCGCTATTAATTATTGATAGGTCCAATCGTAAATTTCTCGGTAACAGTTTAGTATAACTATAGCATATGTTACCTAAATCATACTTAGAATTCAAGATTGAGATAAAAGCAGGTGCTTCCATTTGAAATAAATAGTTGATTGTCGTAACTTATTTTTGGACCACCCTGTCAATTTTGGCAAATTTGGAATACAAAAATTACATTTACAACTACAAATTGACAGGTCCGAGCTTTTTTACAAAAAACAGAAGTTGAATAAAAAGCTGAATTTTAATTAATTTTAAACGTTACTACTGGGACTCACTGTTTAACATAATAATCCCCATGTAATCATTTGAGAAAGTCAATAATATCTTAGATCAATTTTCTTTGCCCGATATGGTTAATAAAAAAATTGCTTCGATACCAAAATTAATGTGTATCTAATGTCTTACCATGTACATTTTTAGCAATAGTGTCTCTGTTTCTTAAATTTATTAATTAAAAAAATTGCTTAATGTTGTGAATCAACCTCATTTGGTCCTCTACTTTTTAGGTCTGGTGTCAGCAATAACGTGAAAAAAATGTTTTAAGAAAATTGTTGTTTATCGCTTTTCGTTATTTTCCTTTTAGTCATTGTTTAAAGCATGGTTTGCTACGTCATTTACCGTCCTTTTCAGAATATATCGGAACCGGGAACTGCGTAGTTCAAATGCCAGAAAAAGTTCATAGTTGAGTCCTATAGACCATCTGATCAGGTTATCAGATGCACGACCTAAACAGCTTTTAGAACAAGATCTTAACAGATCAGCAGAAAGAATGCTATCAACTAGTAATAGATAAGGTCTATAATTGCTTTTAGGAATTTGGCTAATGGTGAAACGTTCTTTTAAATATTCGTTTAAGTAACGAAGGGCTATAAACATATGAGGGTCGGACCATTTGCAATATTTTTATGTGTTATGTACCATTGAACTTGTATTAGTGTTTGCTGTTACCCTTAATCTTGACGGCTTATGCAACCCACAGTCAAAAATCCTTGAAAGAAAGAAATGTCGGAGAAACAGAGTTTAAACTGGTCAAATAGTAGACTTTTGCTTCTCAATACAAGCCAGCGTAGAGCTAATGGATGCACCATATAGGTAAGATAAAAATTCTGTCCTAGATTAAACTCGCCCTAGTAAATAGTAACTGAAAATTGCGTTGAAAACTGGTGCTCCAATAATAATACTGGACTGCGTCTAAAGCTGCAAATATAGTTAAACAATGGAAACGTTCGATTTCATTAAAATTAGAACATAGACTTAGGAAAGTAAATGCAAAAAATACAAGTGAAGTAGGTCATAAATAACCCAGCTACATAATTGTGGTATTGAGTAATTACAAAAAAGTAATTATTTCGTTTACCAAAATTGCTTAAAATATTGTAAAGTTCTACGAACCGAAAGCAACGATCAATATGACGACAGTATGGTGTCACTTTTAATCAAATGCTTTAACGTAGTGGTAATACAGAAAGTTTTTTATCGTTAGCTCACACTGAAATAGATGCAATTTCTTACAAATGTAAATGAAACAACCTGAAACCAATGTATGCTTATGAAGTTAGTCACTCCTCTGTACTTTTTAAGAATCAGATGCACTCTCCCTCAACACAAAGTATCGCTAAGTGATGCGAAAAAATGCTCAAACCACAAATCCCCGATGGCAAAAAAATATTACAATCGAACCTAACTAACCTTAGTCGAAAACTGAAGTATTTCAGAGATCGATACTGTTAAAGTTATATTTGTTTTAGTAATTACAAGTATATTTTTTTAACAGGCGTATCGTCACAACATGTATAGACAGTCACCTGCAGGACTTCGATTCATTTCAAACGGAATAACCATTTAGACAGCATTTAGAATTTTACTTTTAAATATCTTCTTTTATTCTGCAACGTTTTTACGATAAGAAAGTTGTACGTGGTAGGAAATGATTGGAGCTCCATCTGTCTAGATATCTGGATTAAAAAATAATAATTTCGTGCGATATCAACAACAGTTTTTAAACAGTTTTTTAAAACTAGAGGTGATTAACTGGTATATAGACCAATCACGTTTGCAGTATAAAATATGCTTTCCTTGTTAACGATCTCTTAATAAAAGTTTTCTTAGTGGTGTTTGATAGAGAAATAAGTTTATCCATCATTTTTGACACACGGAAATTCCCTACTTGTCCATAAGTAAACAATGTACGCCATGACATTCCCGCTCTTTATCTAAAGGACTCACGGCGACGCAGGTCAAAATAATTTGCGTATTTGCCAAGTACTCGTATATATTTTGTTTGTACGTAATTTTTTCTCATTTTGTAGCTATTTGGGTTAATTAATTTCAGTTACCTATTTAGTGTTCGTTAGTTTTGGTTAGAATTGGTGAGATTAGTTTGATTGGTTATTACTTCTTTTAAATGTTTAATGGCGTCAAATCGGCATCTTCACCATCATTTTTCACTTCATTGAACGAAAAGTGGTTGAAAACCGTAATTCCCGAGGAAACACCAGTAAGAAAACTTGTTAGAACAGAGATTATCTACCAACTAACACCAATTTTGAACGCGATTACGCCACCAAGCAGTCCATTACCAATATAAATGGTTTTGAATAAGGAATTATAGTAGTAGTAGTAAACATCTTTATTTCTAAAAAAGGCTATCGACCTATCGGTCTTTCTGCCCTTGTTTAATACATGTAGTCTTAATCTAAATAAAAAACAAATATGAAAATTCTCTTATTCTAGGTTAACAATATTATTAAATAAAATTCCAATGACAAGAAAAAATTATTTTATTGTCCACTAGTCAGTTGCGTTTGTAAGTGTTCGAGTAGCGTTGATGTAGGGAAACGGAAGCGGGATTGTCTGGTTGGTCTTGTAAGACAAAGGGGATTCAGTATGGTGCAGTTGTAGGGGTTGTTTGTACATTTTGTCTGTAGATGTATGAGTCTTTCCGAGATCTTTGTCATGTTTGTGCGTTCGTATAGTAGTTGGGTTGGGGGGGGGGGGGGTTGTGTAGTGGGTTTTGGGGGTGTCTTATTCGTGTTATTAGTCTTAGAGCAATTTGTTCTGTTGTTTGTGTATAACGTTTTGTCCTTTCTGTTCCGTTGGTCATGAGTATATGTCCAAAGTCTAGCAAGGGTCTACAAATAGCTTTATATATTTTGGTGGCGGTGTTTGTGCTAATTCCTCTGTCTTTGTAGGTTAGTGATCGGAAGTGTTTTGTTCTCTTTATTGTTTCTGCCCTGATGTTTCGTATGTGTTTAGTGAATTTAAGTTTGTGGTCAATTGTGATTCCAAGGTATTTTACGTCGTTTTTGGTTGTGTCGTTTGGCCGTCTGCAGTTATTGTAGGGGAGTCAGCGTTGAGTCTGTGGTTTGTGAGCAGAAGTTGGTTTTTTGACGCGTTTGGTGTTAGTCTCCATTTATAAAACCATGTCATTGTGTTGTTTGTTAGTGTTTGGAGTCTTTGAGCTGCTCTCTCAGTAGTTTTGTCATGTACAACAAGTGCCGTGTCGTCTGCGTATTGTAATATGTATGCCGATCTGTCGATTTGATTTTTGTCTGGTAAGTTGTAATTGTATATATCATGGCAGTATATATTGTAGAGAAACGGTGAGAGCGGGGATCCTTGAGGGATCCCTTGTTCAGGGGAAAAATAAAATGACAGTGTTTTGTCAATTCGTACTTGTAGTTGTCTGTTTTCTAGTAAGTTCTTTATGGTGTGTAGTAGATATGTTGGTGTGTGTAGTTTGTATAGTTTGTATAGTAAGCCTCTATGCCAGACACTATCAAAAGCCTTGTTAATGTACATAAACAGGGAAGCTGTCTTTCTGTCAGTTAGGTGGGTAGTTTGTATATTGTTGGCCAAAATAAAGAGCGGATGAACAGTCGAGTGATGCTGTTTGAAACCAAATTGGTAGGTAGGTATATATTTTCCAATCACTTTTTCAAGCCGCTGCTTCATTATGTATTCAAAAATTTTGCTTAGTACTGGAAGTAGTGTAATTGGTCTGTAGTTGCTCGGTTGTGTATTGTCCAGTCCATTTTTGGGTATAGGATTATTAAGCCGTTTTTCCATGTTTCTGGGATTCTGCCATTTGTGATGCAGTTGTTCAATTCAGTTAGGATCAGTTTGTGTGTTTCTTGAGTTAGGCTTTTCAAGAGTTTTGCCTTAATTTTATCTTTCCCCGGTGCAGTGTTTTTGATGTGCGCTAGGGCTTCATCGTACTCTGTGTCTGTGATCAGTTTGTAGGTGTAGTTTGGTGAGCTGTTAAAATAGTTCAAGTACCAGTCGTTGATCAAGTTCCAGTTGTCATTGTCGAAGTTAAGGTTTGTCGATATGCTGAAGGCCCTTTGATAGTGTCTGGCGAATGCGTCCGCTTTCTCTTTGTCTGTGAAGCGTTCTATTCCGTTTTCGTCAATTGTGTCAGTAGTGCCAGTCTTCCTGTATTGCGCCAGTTTCTTAATAAGGAATTATATTTGACATAAAAACAGCTTAGACTTAGCTTACAAGATACTAAGAAAATATTGTTTAAACTTGTACTTCGTAATGAATGTAAGATGAAAACAAACGAAATAAAAGATGGTATGCTTGCAAAATTGTTGAATAGACAAAATCTGAATCAAACGAATTTTTTTTGTTAATATGTTTTTTACTTTTTGTGTTAATTTGCCTCTGAATTGATTTCAAATTAGAAACCGGCAGTTGAAAATAAAACATAAAATTGCCTATTAACAATGCATTTAATATAGTACAATATTTGACGAAGAGGCTTTACCTTGGCTAAAGCTCTCTATAAATAATCTGCAAACTTTATTTAACTTTTCATAAAATCCGCTATTTAAAAACGATACATTTCCTACAAATAGTTCTTAAAAGATCACTGAAAAAAGGTAGGATATAATGATGTGGCAATGGAATCCTAGCTACTTATTTTTTCACACATTATACAAACTTGTCAGATATATGTTGTAAATTGTTTGTTTGTTTAAACGTTTAATTTCAATTTTATTGCCTTTTCATATAGACATATTTTGATCTGACTGATGTTTATCTTGTATTTTGGCCCTGAAAAAGAAAATAAAACTATTCGAAATACGTCGAAAAGCTTTCTAAAAAACTCAGTTCTGTGTAGAAGAATATCCCCCACTGCTCAAAACACACAAAATTTGAATTTGCAACTCTAAAGTGTGTTAGAAATCTTACAATATATAATTATTATTTATTGCTAATATAAACTTTGGACAAGTGATTCAAATATTAATGCGCTTATTAATAGTTTACACATTTATTACGATGGTAATGCGCATAAACTTAATTATACGTTAGCGACGATAAATCGAGGCAACGAACAAAGTACTCTCCATGTTCCCGCTTCAAATTGCAATACTAGACTTAATTAGTATTCCTGTCATAAAGTCATACTTCCTCAAGATCATTACACGACTAATAAAATAATAACGGTACATTTGTAGAAAGACGAAACGTTTTGATTTACATCGAACCGAAAATAAAATGATTACTTCCGGAAATCCGAGTAGTTTATCGATTTCACTTTTCTACTACGTTGCATGATGAACTGAGAACTCACAAAATTAACTACGGATGGAAATTGTTTCCAAAGCACATCATTCTAAAACAATCTCATTGTTAAATGGTATTTCAGATTAATTTTCAGGGTCGAATCGAAACACTCCCATTTCAATCCACATCTTTTTATTAATTATTGTTAGCCGATGACTGTAATTACCTTGTATTCTGCGTTCCTGGGTATACACACTGACACGTATACTTTATATACGTGAACATCATTTTTATCGCGAACTATAACAAACGCAATACGTTACTGGCTAGATATAGGTCACGAAGATTAAAAGCAATTTAAAAGGAATAACAATACATAAAAACTGCCCACGAATAGTTAGCGGCATCGTTAGGCTTACCTAATTACTCCAAATTGTATTCAATCTACCGTCATAAAACCTATTACTAACTCGGGTTTTAGTGAGTTATAACTACTGGAATTAGATACAATATTTGGCTACGTTCTTTAAAAGGCAACATATATTGATAGACAAAGTGATTTAAAAGTTGGATCACTCTTTAACCTTGAATTAACCAAAGCTTTAAAGTTATGCCAATCATAAATTCGAGTATCGATATTGATTTCAATACTTCCCCAAAATCTGAAATGTTTCATGCAACAAAAATATTACGTTTTAGTTAACTGGGGGTCCACTAATTCATGTCTTAGGGTAATTTTTTCAGGAAAGAATCAGCTTGAAAGCCATCCGACACTTAGTTAAATTAAACTATTCGAAGTCAGAAAAAAACAATAACGGCAATAAACCTAAAATGTTGTGCTCCGGAGATATATGAAAATGTATTTCCGATGACGTTTAAATAATTACGTTAAAGCATTGTTGAGAATTCCTAGGTAGCAAAGAACAAGCACTAACCTAAAACCGTTTATAAAAATTGGTACTGTGCATGTTAGACAAGCATATTTTTTTGCGAAATTAATAATACCTAGGCCTCGATGGTTGAAGTAGAAAAACAGACAAAACTGATGCACAAACTTACATTTAATATTCTGAACTTTATTACAGTACTATTTGGCGTACAAGAACAGTTGCTTCAGTTATTAACAATACAGAAGGAAGTACTTACGTCTTGCGATTCATTGCCAATAGAACTGCTGACGAGATGTGTAAAAATGTACAGAGTGTGCACTTTAGAATAAAATATTTGGTGTGTTGCTGGATATCTAATATATTCGGGCCCATTTTCATCAAATCCGTCAAAATCATAGTACCAATTTTCAAGGAAAATTTTTGGCAAATGATGAATAAGACAGTTTTACCATAAAACCATTGAAAAGTTTGGACAAAATTCCAATTAACTGAATGCTGTCTGTGTGAAATTGCGGAGCCGCTGGCGCTGATTTGCCTATTCAAAATCCATGTACAAAATTGACGTATCTTGTCCTACAACTTGCAAACTATACTAATTTTTTAAAAAATATTCTAGTCGAGCTATTAATCACGAAAAAATTATATCGAATATTTCAAAATTTTTTATATATTCAGAGAATGTCTAAAGCCCCAGTTAAAAAAATTCCTGTCAAACATTCAAGACAAGAGATCAACTTGTGAAACATTTGCTTCAGACTTCATTTGATTGAAGTTGATATAGATAAGAACAAAATAGTATTACAACTTGAATATTACCTGGAGCCTCCTGAAAATGTCATAAACATCTAAAACCTCTGCATGTGAAATTGTAAATAATCCCAGAAAAACAGTTTGAAATGGAGAAAGAGACAAAACTGAAACAACAAAGAGGATGTAGAAATGTTATTGAATTGAAATTTAAAAAATTTAAATGATGCTATTATCATAGCAGCCACTCGTCGAACATAATTTATTTTCATAAGTGATATACATTACTTTTATAATTTGCCTTGAACAATTTAACTTTTACGGGTCGTGGCTAAAAACTCATATTCATCCCTAAACATATTCATAAAATATGATTAAGTTACTTTCGTAAACTCGATTTGCTCCATCAAAGTTATGTGTACTTACATAATTTTAACATTTTATGAAACTATTTAATAAGGTGAGTCAATTCCCCAAAATGGTGGTTTAATGCTCATTTTGCATACAGTATACACAAAACGAGAAAAACAGTTTTTGCAGATTAGGGATTTTCTGGCTAGCTTTTACATATTTTATTATCCTTCATTCTAAATTAGATCTGCTAAAATCGTAGAATTTATCTAACTCCACCAATCGTAAAAAATATCCAGCTACCTAAATTACTAAAAAAGGAAACTACTTTCAACTTCATGAAACTGTAATTGAAATTACTATTTAATGCCTTTTTCTCACTTCATATCAGTATTTCAGAAGATATTTTCGATGCCAACCGTCACTGTTATGTGTATAGGTGACCCAAATTTGGGTCGCATAATTTGAGATGCAGATTGTGCATAAACTGTATGATAGTTTCAATTGTGTTTTTTTTTTATTTTTTTTGTTGGATTGCTTTTTTATCCGACCTTACTTCGCATCAACATCATCATCACCAAGTAACTGAAAAACGATGCCCGCTATGAAAACAATCGAAAAAGAGAAAGGGGTTTCAAAATGAATTCAGATGTTTCCTTTTCACAAAAAAAGATTGGGCGGCCAAAATTGATCATAAACCTAGAAAAAATATGAACTGCAAATAGTTGCAACCATTTGGCATAACTGAGTAAGCAGACCTTAAAGTTAGCTATATTTCAAATTTGAATAAAAAATCTAATAAGAGCTAAGAGTTTTAGATAAAATCCAAAAAAACTTAACTTCCTTCGGCCTGTATCTCATAAAGGAGGCGTTTGTCGACCTCTCTTTATATGAAATGGTTGTCTTATTTTGGCTCGTAGAATATGCAGTTAAAAGTAATCAACCGAATTTCGAATTGTTTGTCAAATCTTGTAGATTAACTTTATTTCGAGTTAGAAAACAATGTTTTCGATTCCGCCGAATTCGATCCACACATCAACTCTATAGCCCGTGGACTTAACTATTAAATAATTTTATTTCATTAGTAAACAGATTAGAATAATATCTTGGATTCATTAGTAATTAAAGATGATATGTAATGGAGTAACTCGATTCGTTTGAAAAATAGGAGGTTTCATGCCTGCTGTGTTCCACTTAGTCCAGTCCTTAGCTCGAGTCCACTTAATTGGCTATGCATTAAACCACGCTTTGGAGTAGCCGAATTGTTATAAAAAGAATGTCAACGTTGTATTTGCTATTATTTTTCAATTATATCCCTCGTTGATGTCAATATCGTAAAATAATTTGCTCACTCGTAATTATTCCTATCAGATATTTCCGCCAAATTGTTTGATATGTGTATTCAGAGCGTAGGTGTAAAACCATAAAACTATCTATTTCATGCAATCATGCAACCATTGGCGTTACCCCAAATGTTAAGCTGCTGGATACCACAACAAGGATATTAAAAAATATAGCTACATATAGAGTTTTACTAAAGTGATACATTTGACACAAAATCTAGCCCGCCTTAGAATGTTATCGTTCGTTATCTCCATGTTGGGTAAAATTGATTTTTTGCTCATAATCTACAATTATTCGAGGACATCATATTTCCTCTGTAAAAAAGTACGATATTATATCGAAATACCATTAATTAAGCCAGGTTGCGTTTGATTTTTATTTAAGTATGGTACTTTGTTGACACTCCATTAAATGATATAATAAAGCATTGATGCATCTTTTCTTCTTATAAAGACACATGTCTAAATAATCGTTATTGCATTAAACGATATTTAGGTGATTAATGGAGAAAAAACCATATTGGTCTTTTAAAGACTTCATTGAAGCAAATATAAATTGAAAAATACGAAAAATCGAAAAAACGAATACAGAAAAGAACAGAAACCTATTTGGGGCTCTTCCCCATATTTACTTTATATGCTTTAATTCCAATATTCAAAAGTTTCCATGTTTAAAAGGCCAAATTTAAATCTAGAATAGTTTAAGGGTATATTCTACACCCAAAAACATGGCCAACATTTCATATACAAGTCGGTCCAAGAGTATCAACTAGCGGGGTAGCGGCTCGTAAAAGTGTGCCACTTTACAACTATTTATTATTTCATTGTTCAAAGGAAAGAGACAAGAATAGGACCCGGTAATCATGTTGCTATAGACATGTTAGATCTCACAAGATTAATATACCTAGAGTCCAAGCATTTCGAAAAACTTGCTAGAAGAGATACCGGGGACGTTTAAAAACTTCGACGGGTCGAATTCTTTTGTAAGGTAAATTTCCGGCATTCTCGGAAACTCTTCCATAAACTGCATAGTCATTATTTAAATAAATGCGACTTTTTCAAGTCAATAGTTTTCGAACCATTTAAAGTTCCAACAGATACCTTACTTTTATTTTTATTTTTCTACGTTCAAAAACATATTGAAAATACACTATGGTAAAAAGGTGCTTTGTAGCGGAGTTCCAAAAAGCTCAAAATTGCTCCCAATTAAATTGCTGTCCAGAACTTCCAACGAAACATTAACCTAAATTTTGATTGGTACGAGCGAAGTCCAAGGGTTTCCTCAAAATTGCTCGGAGATGAAACTCATAAAGCTATTGTAAAAGTCGGTCGATTTAGTTATGCACATGTATTGGAAATTTTAAATGACTCGAAATCTCTTGACTTTTTCAGAAAGTCTTAAAACGCTCATTTTAACTTAATTGCAACGTAGTTTCAGGACTGCTGCTTTAGTGTTACCTTCTAAAAAAATTCATCCTGTCAAAGTTTTTGAACGTCTTCTAAATTAGTTGCTCCTATATTTTATAAGGTTGTGGAACTTATCATTCGTATGGAGTTTCATCCTCACCCTTTTTGTGGTTATGAAATTGAGAAATAAATACTCGTTGAGGGAGTACACTTTTAAGATCCGCTACATCAGCTAAGCGACACTCTTGGAACATGGTATGTATCACATTTACGAAATGTTTTTCAGTGTAGTATATGCTCTTAAAACCTCCATATCAAAATTGTATCATGCTGTGTATATATTACGTTGAAACTTTGAATTTGGTCAATCTCGACATTAACCGGTTAATCTCGAGTTTAACACAAACGATATGTAAATGTCGTAAGAAACTCAGATTTATTAACATTATTCGGTTAATGCCATTCAGCAATTGTCGCCTATTCATGTTGAAAGTTTTATTAGTTACATTGTCACTAAACTATCACTTTACAGGTGTATTTCTTACACAAACATCAGCTAACTAACTGCTCCGATATTAACCAACTGAACATGTTATTGTCCATATTAAATGGGTGCTATTAAGATTAATATAATTTGGAACATTAACCGTAACATATATAACGGTATGTAACGGTATAGAAATATGCACTCATCAATGGATTTTAAACATTTGTAAATATGGCGTTTTTGATATAAACTTTTTTGTGAAAAATAGCTCCTCCAATTACGACTGGTTCTTGCGGAAGTGTGATTCAACTTTCTTGAATTTCAGTTCTATATGCCATCCACGATTTAAAATTTTATTTTCAATTCAAATATGATATTCCAAGTGGCCGGATGCTAATTAGCATATACGCACGCCAAAGTTTAATCAAAGTATTGCTGTATACAAAGTATGATCCTTATAATAAAATTTAGATAAATGTGTGAACCGCATTTCAGCAGTTCATGTTGGTAACTTCAAAACAAAAGCACTAAATTATACACTAACTAAATGCAAGAAATGTGTTTTTTTTCTGGGTTCGACCAACGCGGTTAATAATATATTCATTCACTCTAAAAGAAAACATATCACGTTTGTACGTGTCTTGAATTAAAAAAAAACAGGACTGTAAACTAAAAAGCGGGAAATCTGATCAAGATCGATCTGATACCATTAACTGATTTGACGTTACAGCTACTATTCTGTTGGTTGGGGGGTTGAAAATTGGCTTCGATTTCTTGAGTTCAGCATATCGTAGGCGCGCTTAATGGGATTAAGGCTTGGGTTACTTCTTTGGCAGCCAATTTTATTAACTACCTTTACTGACGTCTTCTAAGTACTGAATAACAATTATTTCATGGTGAGAACGACAATTATTTAGCACGAACCCAAAATTAATGCTTGGGCTGATTCTCGCCATTAGACAGTACCAACCCGGGAATTTCGCAATTACAATAAAATACTTTAAACTCTGCTAGATTAATAAAAGAACTTTTTAACTCGCTTTAGATATTTGGCATCGGACGAAAAATAAATAATTTAATCTGCCCATTTGCTGGTCGGTGTTTCAAACACACATGTAACATTTTCAATAACGCTTAACTTTGAGATTTTGTAATGTGCGCAGCTCCTTTCTGTGGATTTCGACTTAGTTTATTTGCCAAATGTTTAATGACTAAATAATAAAATTTAATCGCAAACCGTAAAGCGTCTACAACAAGAAAATATAAATGTATGTAAAACATTTCTTTCACTATGCACTGAACCTGATTATAATTTTCATAATAGATTTTTAAAAATATTAGCTATTAAGTAGGAGGCAGTCTGCCGCTTATTTAATTAAAATATGGTCATATGATTGTCATGTACGAATCCGGAAACGTCCGAATTTTCCGGGACAAGATTAAACATATAATATCAAAAATATATTTGTTGCTTAGGTCTCACAGACGCAATGAATCATTTTGCATATTTTCTGAGCTATATAATATAAAAAAAACTCTTCATGTACAAGCGATCGGTGCAAATTTCCCAAATAAAAAAAACTGCACAAAACAGGCTTTAGATCATGGCGGAAGTGGTGTTACTGATAATTGCAATCGTTGCATGTTATAAATAAAATCTAATAATTGGATCATACAATCAACTCTCAAGGTGTACAACTTATTAAGACATCATTTTGCTATTGACTTCATAAACCTGATTATAAATTTAAAAATATTC
Organism: Dendroctonus valens; assembly: GCA_024550625.1. NCBI lineage: Eukaryota > Metazoa > Arthropoda > Insecta > Coleoptera > Curculionidae > Dendroctonus > Dendroctonus valens. Next base: position 919,962 of record JAJTJO010000814.1, read on the forward strand.
AACTCGTTACATTAGATATTATATCATTTCCAATAATCCTTGGCAAACAAGAAGTGCAAGAGAATTATTACGAAAGATCAAACCAGTAGATTTTTTCTATAATGGATGTACTTTTCAACAGAAATAATACATGTTTCAGATTAGTGGTATACAAATACTTTCTAAATAGTTTAAGTTGCAAGTGAATATTGCGATAAAAAGGTACAACGTTAATATAACCGTTTATAGATGGTTGAAAATATTTGAGTAGCGGAAGATGTATAATTTTTATCTCTATCCATCAAGTAAGAAGTTCATTTCAGAGCGATTCACATAGCGGTAGATTTGCTTTCGATTCCAGTTTTAATATAAATAATGAATGGTGCGGTTTCACTTAATTAAATCGTTGATCCAGTTTCTCATTCATTTCATTTGCTGCGCAGATCTTCACTTTGAGGGCACGATCGCATTAATCGCACTAAAACGCATAGAAACGACTTCACTTCCATTACTGGATCTGATATTTAAATGTTTGTAGCGAAACCTGAATAAAGTGCATCAAACAGGTACAAAAAAGCAACTGTAATCTATTTTGTTAACGGCGAAATATTGAAGTGCGCTTTCAAAAAGTCTTCTGGCCGTTTATATACAATTAAAATAACTCGATTTGAATATTAGGACTTTAACATCTCTATAAAGTTCATGTATAGAGATATTAGTACTATAATTTAACTTGGGTTTGCGCTTGGTTTTGCCATTGAAATAACGCAAACAGGCATTTAATGAGACTACAAAGTCATGAATCCATATCAAATCCAAAATTCTATAAAATTATGCCTAAAAATAAATAAACACGTTTCGATCACATCATTCGCTGATCATTGTAAAACTTTTCTTGAACAACACTATAAAAATGAAACAGTGGATTACTTAGTAAGATTTACTGTAGGAAATGTGTTTTGTTTAGCCAACATTTGAAGCAACGCAAAGTATAGATCAATGAGTTAAGTGCAAAATTTTTGTTCTGGTTTCTCTGTTTTCTTTTTCCATTTGGCATTAGAAATGAATAATGATAGCACATCTAAGTTTGAAGTCAACTACATAATGTGCGGAATTGTAAAATGGAAAATATGCAATACAAATGTTTTTATGATATCTAATAAAAAATGACCTGAAAAAGTTCCTACTTTTTCCTACTTACGAAAAACGCAAAATTATACGAATGCTATTAAAAGCAACAAATAGCGTTTAATAAAATGCAAATGTACTAAGGTGAATAAACTGATTCATATTCGATTACTTATCGAACTTTTTCCTAAGTTACCCACACTTTTCCAGCGAATACGATTAAGATAATTTTTGAATGGAGTGCAGTTTTCGAAATGTTCAAATTTCATAGACTTAAACTAACTGAATATTCATGGAATCATCACCTTCAAGACATTTTGGTCAGGTAGAAAAAGAACGTTTTGAACTTCTGCTTTATCATTCAAAGTAAACAAGGTAAAACACCACTGAACCACTGTAGATGGTTGAGGTTGATTGGATACTTCACCTGAGTATCTTAGGAGAACGAAAACGAATTGCAGCGAACGTAGCAAAATTCTAATAAAAAATATCTAAAAATATGAAGAGGTAAACCACAACAGTTCAGTTGGCCGAATTGAAATAACGTAAATATGACAAAATGGATTTTCTGGAGATCATTACATTGTAAGCCATATGGTAACTACATCATCGTTGCAAGAAAATAGAAAGGTGTGTGATTTCAGGCTGCGCTGGAAGACCAACATTTGGTTAGTTAATTTTTCTGGTTGGTAAGTAAAGATGTGGTATCTATTCCATCAACTACGTTCAAGCAGACAAAAAATGAAATTAGAAACTTGTAAGTCACGTCTAAAAGTTAACAATTCAAAAAATATATTTTCTGGCGTATTGATTTTCTCATAATGTTGATACAGCAAACCTCAATTTTTTTGACAACTGCATATTTCAAACTGTTCGATGAAATGGCACTTTTTTTTAGAATTACTTCTTTTAACAAATATTAAATTGAAAACAAATCAATCGTATAATCATAAAATATGTATTTTTATTGGCACATGTCTACACTAAAATTAAATGTTTTGTAAATTACTAAAGGGTGTTTAAAATAACGCCAATTATGAAGAATGCATCACCATTATCCGACGAACTTGCAATGCAATTATACCAGAATATTCACAAATAATGCGGAAAAATTATGGTCGAAAAATCTATCTAAAAAATTAGAGCTTAACTTGATATAACTTCAGAGCCATAAAGTTGCATTTAAAAATCTATTTTGTTGAATTTAGAAAAAAAATTGTTTTAATCGCAATAGATTGCTTTGGAACAAGACATTGGATTTTCACGTTTCGAGGACAAATTGTTCTCAAATCTCCTCAATCAAGGATGCCGTAAAAACAAAAACCGTTCACAATTATAACTAAGCATAATTCGTATAACTTGAATTATCCAGTAATTTAATTTTTAAAAGATGTGGAGACCATAAATTTAGTAGTAGTAGTAAACATCTTTATTTCTAAAAAAGGCTATCGACCTATCGGTCTTTCTGCCCTTGTTTAATACATGTAGTCTTAATCTAAATAAAAAAAAATATGAAAATTCTCTTATTCTAGGTTAACAATATTATTAAATAAATAAAATTTCAGTGGCAAGAAGAAATTATTTTATTGTCCACTAGTCAGTTGCGTTGGAAGTGTTCGAGTAGCGTTAATGTAGGGAAACGGAAGCGGGATTGTCTGGTTGGTCTTGTAAGACAAAGGGGATTCAGTATGGTCCAGTTGTAGGGGTTGTTGGTCCATTTTGTCTGTAGCTGTATGAGTCTTTCCGGGATCTTTGTCATGTTTGTGCGTTCGTATAGTAGTTGGGTGGGGGGGCTGTGTAGTGGGTTTTGGGGGTGTCTTATTCGTGTTATTAGTCTTAGTGCAATTTGTTCTGTTGTTTGTGTATAACGTTTTGTCCTTTCTGTTCCGTTGGTCATGAGTATATGTCCATAGTCTAGCAAGGGTCTACAAATAGCTTTACCATAAATTTATTTTACCGCATATGCATGAACACTAACCACAATAATACTGTATTGTTATTTTTATTATTTAAATAATAGTGAATTTTTGTAATAATTAACATTTAAATTGATTTTGGAACTTTACAGATCCTTCAGTTTTTAACCGTGAAAAGTGTTAGAAGCTTTTATGTTAGTTGCTATTGCAACAGCACTTCTTTTCATGTGAACATGTTGGACATGAAGTGTCATTGATACAATTTTCTAGTGCTGACTTCATTTAAAAAAATTAAACTGCGCCTGCAAAGATAATTTTAGCATTTCGGAGTTGAAAAGGATTTATGTAAAATATGTTAAACTTGAAAAGAACCTCTGAAGCTATCTTCGGATAGTAAGAAAATATACATAATCGCAATTAAACTTTATTAATTACGAATAGAACTGGGACATTTTTGAATGTTTATTATAGTTGTATAAAAATAATAGGGATACGTTCTAGCCCAAGCCGGTGCCCTTAGTTTCCATGGCAATAACGCAACATAAACACGAACAGTCTGTCTAAATCGTTTTCGATTTTCATTACCCACACGCATTAACGTAATTACCCGCACACAGAGGCAAATTGCCTGTTTAAATCGAATAAAATATAGGGAAGTAATTATAACAGGTTCTCCAGTTATCGAGCTATGTAAAACGCAAGCAGCAAAAAGGAGGTTTGTGAGGGGTGTGACAACAAACCTCTTCCTCTCCATTGTTGGTGTTTACAGAATCCATGCTTTGACTTAGGGCAACGCTGAGGGGTGCTTCCATATCCTGTTCTTGGACGCCCTCGTGCTTGGCCCTCTTAAGGGACGGTGGCGGCGTGGCGGAGGTGGATGCGGCAGGAACCCGCGAATCTCCCACTGCGGGTGGATGCCTGCCTCTCTTTGGGGCGCTCAAGACCTCCACTTTTAACTGGCGATGGCCAAAAGGACTTAACAGGCAATCACAAAAACACAAATCGCGCGCGGGGCAAGTGGCCGCCGGACACGCTCTCTCTTTCTTTCAAACGTGAACTAGCGAGAAAATATCGAGGGCCGTGCGGAACTCGACTGAGACGGCGTCTGTGCCGTCGGTGAGCTGTCGGAGCGGCGGCGGGACGTGGGGGTGGGGCGCTCAGGTGAGAGCGTGAGTGGGTAAATCGCAGTGGCTAAATCGTGCTGCTATGGCGGCCGGTGCTTGCCTCGGACTGCGACGCCATCCGCCGTCGCGACGTCGCCGCCAGGTAAACGCGCGCATCCAGGTGGGGCCCAGGACCGGAGCCCATTGCAACCCCTACACCCTGACCTGGATATTGCCGAGAGACTCCTACCCCCAATTACTATTTCATATGTATAGGCTACCGTCCCTTAACTTCGTGGCTTTTATTAATATTTTAAATTGCTGGGAACGGAAAACTGGCGCCAGCAGGCAGGTGTATAGGACGGGGGCGAGTTGTACGTTTTACCACAGTCTCACAAGTTCGTCATTGCATTAGTCCATATGAATATATCATAAAAACAATTACAGGGTTTATGGATTTGTATCGTACGGTTAGCACTAACATTAAGCTTATGAGGCAAATGTTTGGTTCCTAAGTTCTGCAAAAAAGTTAACATTTCCATAATCGATTAAGTTACCGCCTTCGCTAAACAAAAATGGATTGACTTGGAAATTAAATTAAACTTGAAAATATGTACAGGTTGGTCCAAATTGGAGTGTTTTCACAGAGAACACCTGTTTTGCATGACTTGCATGCCAGGAGGTCAATTTTTGTGAAACATTTAATGGCACAAACCCCTTGGCAAAGTCTTCACGGCCAACCAAGATATAGGGCGTTTCTCAACTTCTGCCTATTTCGCAAATTTCCTATAATTTATTTATTTCACAGAATTTTGGTATTCCGTAAACACGTTCTTAAGGCACTTTCTCAAGAGTAATCCAATGGCGCACTCAGTTTAGTTCTACACATGCTCGATCAATCGTCAATAATAAAATACTATTAAATATAGGTACTACTACTATACAGGGTGTCTCTGAAATGACTGGACAACGCTTAACCACAAATTCCTTAGCCGAAAATAAGACGATCTAAAAAAACTTAGCAAAAAGAAATAAGCAACAATCCAATGTTGATTATTTCACGATGCAGGGCACCAAAGTTGTCTAATTAAAATCATTTTTTCCAAATAATCTCTAAACGCCCATGTCGATTTTCTGTAATTTTGGAATCAGCAATTACTACATCAATTGACGTGTTTTGAAGTAAGCGTGATCTCTTATTAATGCGCGGAAATATTAAAAATGATGCTTGGTTCGTTAATAAATGTTTGAATTTTTGCTACCTCCTAATAATAATATATAATTTTAAATATATAATAAATAATTTTAAAAAAATTTCTGCTAGTAGCTGATTCTCTTTTGAAACTTTTTTGTCTGTGGTTAATTTTCGTCAGACATACAGTTTCTGTACAGAAAGATTAACCCTTGCAGATTATCATTCTTGTGAAAAAATTATACAGATTCGTTTTTGTTTGCAAATGTATTGTATTGTACTACTGCTTACCACTGTATTGTATTGTTGCTTGGAAATAATGCCGGACTTAAGTTAAATAAATTAATTCGTTCGTTTGACAAACCGATAGTTTTTACTGTTTCAGGTGTTTAGCGAAGTTGAACCGGAGTTTCGTAAAATTAGAATTTGTTGTTTCTCTAAAATTGAACATCATTCTATCGCTGATAAAGTTGACAAGCTTCTAGTATATGGATTATGTGAACGAAGTATATGGAAACTGACGTATGAGTTTCAGAGATTATAGGAACAAATACCCAAACAGCCGAATTCCAAACCATCAAGCATTCGGGAATATTTTAATCCCGAAATTTTTAAATGAAACATATCTTAATAGGTGAATCGGAAGTCCCAACGATGCACCCATAAATTGGCCACCAAGATCACCCTAATAACGCCGATATATTTTTTTCTGTGGAACTCTCTTAATGAAAAGTGGACTAAAGTGGCCCGACACGAGGCCCAAAGGACAGTTAAATTTTTTTAAAAGAATTAATTTCTGTCAACGATCAAACGGTCAACATTTTGAAGGACTTTTGAGGAAATTTTGTAATCGAAGCAAAGCAAGTGCTAAAAAATTGAATTGGGTTCTGGTGCAGATTCTGGCTCTTTTTGAAATTTATAAGCAAATTTTTTAGGCCAAAACAACGGTACCAGCGTTGTGGGTTAACATTTTATTCTTTTTTCTATGGTTTCGATTATTTTAAAAATTGTTTTATTATGGCTAAACAATATAAAAGATAAAACAGCATCATACAACCAAGTTATAATATTTTAGGGTAGAAGTCAGTGGCCGGCACATGTCAAATATATCCTAGTAGTAGTAAACATCTTTATTTCTAAAAAAGGCTATCGACCCATCGGTCTTTCTGCCCTTGTTTCATACATGTAATATATCCTATTATGTAGTTTACTAATACATTATCGGATGCAAAACTGCATAGATAGACATCGAGACAGAGCATATAGACACGTTATAGGACGATGATTTTGTTTAAAGATATTCAATTATGCCTTACACAATTTTGTCGACACTTAAGAAACATGGTTGCCAGAATACTTAAAATTATAATTCTACTAAGTCTTCAAGGTAGGTATTTACAAGTATTACAAAAACAGTTAGGAATAGAAGAAATGCATTCAAAGAATACTAAAATATCTATTAATTAGGTATTCTTTAGAATAGAATGGCCGAGTCTACCGCTTTGAGAAAACAATACGGCCTTTTGATTCTAGATTATCCATTATTTTATAATAACTAAAACAAAAGAAAGCTATCCAGTAATATTTGATAATAATACATATGTATATTCAATAAAAATTTTGTGATAATATTATATAAAATTATGCTTGTCTACGAAATGTAATTTTACTGGACACTAATAAAATTCGGACACATTTTTTGATTTAATCATTTGTAAGAATTTAATACGTATCAACTTTCCGAGTTTATTTAGCAAACATCCCAGACAACATTATTGAATCCACTGGACATCCATAGGAGGACGGTTTTCGGGCATTCGCATATCGAATGGATGTCCATAATTTGTCCGATTGCAGTCCAATTGACGTCCATTTTGTTATTCAAATGTCAAAGAATCCTACATCCATCGGAGGTCCAAAATACGCTGACGGATGGATGTACGTCTATAAGGCATCTATTGGACGCAGCATATTTAAATTAATAATGTTATATGTCCAGTACTTCGGGATGTCATCAAGCCTTGATTTCCATCAGAAGCATTAAACTTCGTTATCCACATTATGAATCGTTCAATTTCGATTAATAAAACAAAAAATTTAGTGCATTCAACTACACATATAATAAAAACTTAAAAATTGAAAAACAAAATGTAAACAAAAGAGCTCTTAAGCTAATAATAAAAATAAACAAAAAAAGTCAGACTAAAACTAAATAAAAAATATATACCCATATAAAAAACATTAGTAACTTATACATAAGAATAAATATAAAACAAAATAACTTAAAATTAAACAATTTTAGTAACAAAAAGATTGATTTTGGCTTTCCGTTCATATTTTACGCGTCCGTTCGCTCGGCGTTACTAGTTCTGGACGTTTTTCTTCAGTTATTTTCGTTATGACCAGAGGATTTGACGAACTGCTAGAGCTGAAAACTAATAAAGCTTAGTATAAACAGAAATATTGCAATTTGCATCATTGAACAATATTATAATATTTAAATAAATGCTTTAGAAGACTAATTTCCACTACACTCTACAGTTACAAAAAGACTGAATAATCAACTTACTATTCAATAAGTCCCAAAACTTAATTTAAAGGGGAAGTAAAAAATGTGTATTCCTGAGCCAAATTGTTGGTTAGCACCTGAGTTAAGCAACGCTTCACAAACATATAAGAAGTATTTCCTCCAATTTTGACTAAGTGTTTTAATTATTTTTTAACAAGTTAAGCTCACTTTTTGGACCTTCGTTTAATTAATATAACACTTAAAATTTAATATTAAAGTTTAGAAATTATTTCATCCGTCGCGAAGAACAAAACAAGAATATTTAGTTCAGATAGTTAAGAAGACATAGTAACTTCTTCTTCTTCAAGTGCCATCTCCCCTTTGAAGGTCGGTTATCATCATAGCTATTCTCACATGTGATGCTGCAGCTCTAAACAGCTCGATGGAACTACAATTGTACCATTTTCTCAGGTTATTCAACCAGGAAATGCGTCTTCTTCCTCTGCTTTTTTTCCCTGCATAATATCCTACAACAATACATATTTCTCTCCTACCATCACGTGGCCCAGATATTGCAGTTTCCTTATTTTAATTGTGTTTAATTCAATTCAACAACATATTCCAATAATATTGTGTTTAATATCTCCTTTTCTCCGTTTCCTTTTCTTCCTAGCACCTCCTCATTTGTTACCATGTCCACCCAACTTATCCTTAAGATCCTTCTAGATGACAACATCGGAAATGTTTCCAGTCGATCACTTGTATTTTTATTTAACGTCCAGTACTCCATCCCATATCACAACACCGAGAAACCGTAGCATCGCAATATGCCGACTCTAAGGTGTAAGTAAAGATCTCTTCTGCATGACACATTTCTCATAACCAATTCTGGATTTAATTTCTTCAGTGTACTCATTACCTACATTAACAGTTGTTCCTAAGTATTTGTACTTACCGCCTTTCTCTACTAGTTCTCCGTTGATCCATAAGTTTTGCTGTTGTTGAAATGATTTTGTAATGGTCATAAATTTGGTCTTTTTGTTATTTAAGGTAAATCCGCTCTCCTCGCTGCTCGTCAATACTTGTAAATCTTCTATTGTTTCGGCAATAAGTATGGTGTCGTCTGCATACCGGATATTGTTAATGGGTATTCCATTAACCTTTATACCCGTTGTTGTTTCTTCCAGTGCCCTCGAAATGATTTCTTCCGAAGAAAGATTAAATAATAGCGGCGACAGTACACATCCTTGCCTTACACCACGTTGAATTTTTACTTTTCTGAGAGTTCATTGCCCACTTTGATATTAGCCGTCTGATTGTAGTATTCATTTTTTATTATTCTAATAATTTAGTTATGGCGAACTTTATCAAATGCTTTCTTGTAGTCAAGAAAACAGACATACAACGGTTGATTGATGTCCATGCATCTTTGAGTCAACACATTAAAGGCAAACAAGGTTTCTCTTGTTCCCATTTCATTTCTAAAACCAAATTGAGTTTAGCTAATATCAAATTCTATTTTCCTAAAAATTCTCTGATGTATTACCTTTATGAATATTTTGAGAACGTGACTCATTGGACTGATAGTTCGATGGTCGCTACATTCTTTTGCGTTAATCATTTTAGTAATGTAATGATGGTCGATCTAAGCCATGCACGGGGAACGATTCCTGTTATATATTGTGTTATACTGGATGTCCCACCAGGAACCACCGCTATCGATATCTGGTAAACTATAAATAGGAGAAATTAGAAAATTGGACAGTATACCGAAGTCATTTGAGGCAAGCGATCTAAAATGTTTTTCAATATTATATAATTAAATTTATTATGTCTTAATGTGTATGTTTATATGCATTGTTGTCTATGTTTTTGTACGATCTTTTATCCTCCATTAGCTTTAAAATTTCGTCAGTCATCCATGATTTTTGTTTGTGAATTGCATTTTCTGTTCACAGTAACTCTTTTGTTGGCCGCTATGGTGGTTTTGATGGCATTCCATATTATTATTCGGTTCAGCTCTGATCTTACTTAGTTCGGTGTAAATATTCTTGGTCAATTGATCTCTCATTATTGGACTTTTAAAGTTTAAGGTCTGCAAATGTTTTTGTTTTGCTGTTTTTTGTTTTGGCTTCTTCAATCGAACTTTGAGCCTTACTATTACTGGATTATGATCTGTTGCTGCATTTGCTCAGGATAGGAAATTGTTAAGGGTATATTCTATATGCTAAAATAAAATAAATAGTTATTTTTGACCTATTCTGCACATTTCTTTGCGGATCAATTTGAAAATGGGTACAGAGTTTTAGCTAAGTGATTTCTAACTTTCTGATCAAAAAGTGTTTCTCCACTTTGCCACTAGACGGTATTTTACATGTAATTTAAATTTCATTTTCCTCATATATTTTTTTTGATACGCCAAAATATTGCAAAAAGGAATATGTCATTTTAAACATTAGAAAATATTATTCAAAAAATGTTCTCTTCACAGGACTCAAAAATATCTTTGTTTATGGCAAATCGACATAAAAGTTTTTATCACTTTCTACGCAGTGGCCTTGCATTTAATTCGAATCGCAGCAAATCAAGTCATACCTCATTTTATTTTTCATTTTTAACGCATTTATGCCGTCTAGCAAAAATTTCTCTATAATCTAAAATTGTGTAGAACAATTAAAAATTAATCAAACACTAGGAAAAAAACAATCGCTACTCTGCAGCAATAAAATAGATATACAAGACAGCATCAGCAAACGTCAAAATTACAGAACATCAATATTAAGACAAATTTAAAATCGAGAGGATTGAGAAAAGGAGACGCGCTCTGTGATTTATTATTAACCGAGTATGTTAAATAAACTAAATTGGGAAAAAAACAGCGATATACATAGACGGAGAAGAGAAGAGGGAGACAGAAGAACACGTTGATATCAGATAATTTTCAAGACACCCAACAAATGCTAGAAATGCTAAACAACGAGGCTAGCAAGATAGGGCTGAAAATAAATCGAACGAAAACAGAGTTCAAGACAAATATGGTACTAAATGCCAAATTAAAAATTAAAAACGAAAGGATAGTACAAATTTACGGATATAGGACCCGAAACCCGCATTGGACCAGACAACCAAACACCCGAGATTCGACGAAGGATAGATTTAACATGGGCGGCTTTTGGCAAGTCAAACTCAGTATTAAGTCCAAGCTGCCAATATGTATCAAGAGAAAAATCTTCAACCAGTGCGTCATTCCTGTATTGACATATGGCGCGGAAACGCCAACGTTAACAACAAGAATGCTCACAAAATACAGGTGATGCAACGAAGAATGGAAAGAGCAATGCTAGGGATCAAACTCTCTGACAAAAACTCAAATTGAACCATACGAATCAAAACAGGAGTACGAGTCGCCGTCCGAGACTATTCTACATCTGAAATGGAACTAGGCAGGTCACGTGGCCAGAATGAAAGAAGGTAGATGGACTAAAAAGATTTTACAAAAGCCTTTAGAAGTGGAAGCAGACCACCCACAAGCTGGACAGGCAGCATAAGGGCCCTATTCTGAACTATTCCATCAAAAGTTAACGAAAGTTATACAGTTTACGGCCGCTTAATTTTCAATTGGTATTCTGTAACCCTTTTGTCCGTTAAAAACATAACCTCATTCCGTTATAAATATCGGCCAACCGCTTATTTGAAATGGGAGCCTAAAAGTTGCCGTTGAGTTTAAGCGGGCACGATGTTGAAAAATTAATTTCAAATATAAGTGTTTAAAAGAAGTTGCTTCAATACAATTTTTGAAATGGCGTTTTATGATATTGGTGGAGAAGTCATCGAAAATGAAGAAAGGCACTGTTAAATGTTGTCCTTAATGTTCGCTTTACTAAGCACTTTTTCTACAGGGCACAACTTCGTTTACATTATAGAAACCTTCGAGACACCAGTAATCCCTTTAATATTCCCGAGGAAAAATTTAAATCTATTTCTCGATTTAACAAAAATACAATTAGAATCATAATTGACATAAAGCCAACAGATGTCAGATCCTAGAAGAAGTACAACAATATCAAACGAAATATAAATATTAGCTACATTACATTTTTATGCCACTGGAAGTTACGAATTAACTACATCGCAAGGTTGTACAATAACTATGAGTCAACCGAGCATAAGTCGAATGCATTGCCGAAGTTACAGAAGTCATTTACTCGCATTTATTGGGCAACTGGATTGTATTTCCAAGTTCTTCTATTGCGAAAACAAGGCCAAGAATGGGTTTTGCAAAAGTTCAATGTTCCATTATATTTGGGTGCGATTGATTGTACTCATATTGCAATAATTTCACCACCTGAACATTATCTAGCTATTCCCTACTTTTCCCCGAAAGGATATGACAGTCTTAACTGCCAAATAATAGAGGATAGTGAATATAACATATTGAATTTAAATGCTCGATTTCCGGTATCTACAGATGATTCTGCAGTATGGCAAGCATCAAGAATTAGAACTTACTTAACCCTAACTTTGACAATGACAACTGGAACTTGATCAACGACTAGTACTTGAACTATTTTAACAGCTCACCAAACTATACCTACAAACTGATCACAGACACAGAGTTCGATGAAGCCCTGGCGCATATCAAAAACACAACACCGAGAAAAGATCAAATTAAGGCAAACTCTTGAGAAGCCTAACTCAAGAAACACACAACTGATCCTAACTGAATTGAACAACTGCATCACAAATAACAAATCCCAAAACATGGAAAAACGGCTTAATATCCCTATACGCAAAAGTGGACTGGACAATACACAACCGAGCAACTACAGACCAATTACACTACTTCCAGTACTAAGCAAAGTTTTTGAATAAATAATAAAGCAGCGGCTTGAAAAAATGATTGGAAAATATATATCTACCTACCAATTTGGTTTCAAACAACATTACTCGACTATTCATCCGCTGTTTATTTGGCCAACAATATACAAACGACTCACCTAACTGACAGAAAGTCGGCGTGTCTATTCATGGACATTAACAAGGCCTTTGACAGTGTCTGGCATATGGGCTTACTCTACAAACTTCACAAACTCCACACCACCAACTTATCTACTTCACATCATAAAAAACTTACTTGAAAACAGACAACTACAAGTACGAATTGACAACACATTATCTTTTTCTTTTCCCCTGACAAGGACTCCCGCAAGGATCCCCGCTCTCACCATTCCTATATAATATATACTGCCATGATATCTATAATTACCACGTACCAGACAAAAACCAAATAGACAAATCAGCGTACATATTACTATACGCCGACGATACTGCACTAATAGTACACGACAAAACCACCGGCACTGAAAAAGCGACTGAAAGACTCCAAACACTAACGAACAATACAATGTCATGGATCTATAAATGGAGACTAACACCAAACGCGTCAAAAATCAACTTCTACTCACAAACCACCGATTCAACGCTGACTCCCCTACAATAATTGCAGACGGCCAAACGACAGAACCAAAGAATGACATAAAATACCTAGGAACCACGATTGACCACAAACTTAAATTCACTAAACACATACGAAAACATGAGGACAGAAACAATAAAGAGAACAAAAAACTTCCGATCACTAACCTACAAAGACAGAGGAATTAGCACAAACACCGCCACCAAAATATATAAAGCTATTTGTAGACCCTTGCTAGACTATGGACATATACTCATGACCAACGGAACAGAAAGGACAAACGTTATATACAAACAACAGAAAAAATTGCACTAAGACCAATAACACGAATAAGACACCCCCAAAACCCACTACACAACCTCTCCACCCAACTAGTATACGAACGCACAAACATGACAAAGATTTCGGAAAGACTCATACATCTACAGACAAAATGGACAAACAACCCCTACAATTGGACCATACTGAATCCCCTTTGTCTTACAAGACCAACCAGACAATCCCGTTTCCCTACATCAACGCTACTCGAACACTTACAAACGCAACTGACTACTGGACAATAAAATAATATTTTCTTGTCATTGGAATTGGAAAGCTTATTTAATAAGATTATTAACCTAGAATAAGGGAATTTTCATATTTGTTTTTTATTTAGATTAAGACTACATGTATTAAACAAGGGCAGAAAGACCGATAGGTCGATAGCCTTTTTTAGAAATAAAGATGTTTACTACTACTAGAAGCATTATGGAAGACCAGGTTATCAGAGGTAGCAATTCAATTCTTTTGGGCGACTCTGGATACGCCTTACAACCCTTCTTGATACACCGTTCGAAAATCCTGTGGAAAATACCCCAGAAAGTAATTTAATAAACATATTATAAAAGCAAGAAATATTGTAGAAAAAGTAATAGGTGTTCTAAAGTCACGATTTAGATGCTTACTAAAGCATCGTGTTCTAAATTACGATCCAATAAAAGCAGGAAAAATTGTATAGTGTTGTGCTGTTCTACATAACATTAACAATTTTTATAATCATGATTTTGAAGTTATGTCAAGAAGGTGAGCAAGAAGAGCATCTTAACAATAATACCCAAGATAATCAAATAGGTTTAAATTGGTTTCGACAAGGGCAGCAAGTTCGAAATCAAATTGTTCAAGAGTATTATGCAAATAATGTTTAAAAATCGATATTTGATTATTCTAATAGTTTTTGAGACGTTCATATGTGTGCCCCTAAGCTGAAATAATATAATATGAATTGCAATAAAACCCTACAAAGTATTTTATAACAGTTTATTAAGTTAATATTTTCCTCCGTTTGGTAAATTGCTTGAAGAGCCTCTAATAGCTTTAGCTAAATCGTTAATAGCTTTGGCAATGGCAAAATTTGATTATGTCATGTTTGCTAGTTGCTGGTCATGACCTTGTTCTGGTTCCTGTCCTTTTTCTCTTAACTCTCCGAATGTATTGCTGCTTAGGCGTATCCGGTTTTTTGCAGACATTTACTTCAGGGGTTGGGACAAAGTCAGCTACTATCGGATTGTGAGCTCCGATGTCGTTCAGCTCAGTGATCAAATTCTAAAAAAAAAATTTTATTAAATAATGTTGATATTTTAGATGTAGCAAAAAAAAAACTTACTTCAGGAGAGTTCAATATGTTGATATGGTTGGTATGTTGATATGGTTGGTAATGCAATTTTTGGACTGAAACAAATTATGAAACACTTTTATTAAATTTAGAAATGTAGCTTCCTTCTAACAATTGCCAACAGGATCTAAATCTCTCCCCTTTTAAACATAATATGTTAAGATATTCATAAATAATTTCTCTTTGAGTTACAAAAGTTTAACTTGGCAGAACACGCTCATTTCCCGATTAAAAATTCTTATAAAATGTGTACCAGGCGCAAAACGATAAAAGCTCACAAGTCACCGCATGGAGCCATATTTTTTCCTGTTTCCTTGATCACGAATCTCGTATTATTGGGGTAACGATAGGACAAGGGAAAAAATGTCAGTTAGCTTTATGGGTCCGAAAAGAATATGCACTCATATGCGACCTCTTGTAGATGAGTTTGAAATATACAGGGTATCCATTTGACGAGTCTATTCCTATTTTTAAGAAGATGCCATCTTAAAAATATACGCCTAAGGGTTGTAAACCCTATGCACGTATTTATAGACGATCATCAAGTGAGACTGAACCTATATATTCATAGATGGTATTGAGGTTGTGGGCAACGCGTCAACGGCTTACACCGGTACGAATTGTACAGATGCCACAGTTCCGTGCAAGTACATACTACATACATACTGCATACTAATAATATGCAGGGTGATTCAAAAGTGGCGTCATTCCTTTTACGGGGTAATAGGGGCTCAATTGGAGAGTACGAGAAAAATATTGAAAAAATTTTTTTCCAAAATTTTATCGAAAAGATATCTTTTGTCAAAAATAACAAGCATTTGTCAAATTGTGACTTACTTACCTTGAATCTTTTTTCACAAAATGTACACCAACATCGAATTTGCGGATATGCTGTTAGTTTGGGAGAATGCCACAGTAACGTTGCAGAAGCTGTAAGAACTTACGCCAACAGGTTTCCCAACCGACGACAGCCCAGCGCGCATGTCCTGCGGCACTTAATTCAAAGGGCTAGAGATACTGGACGATTGGCTCCTGTAATTGAAGTAGATATTGGACGACCAAGAGGTGCTCGGGTTCCAGACATAGAGGAACATGTATTGGATATCATTGCAGCAGATCCCTCCAGGCGTACACGGAGTATTGCGTAACAAATGACGCTTTCCCAATCAACTGTACACCGGATTATTGCCGAGGAAGGGCTTCATCCCTACCATTTATGTAAGATACACGCGCTTTTAGCCTCAGATTTTCCATTAAGGCAGCGTTTTTGTAATTGGCTTTTGGAGCAAAATCTACAAAATTCTCAGTTTTTATCACATATTTTATGGACCGACGAAGCCAATTTCATAGATGGTAGAAGTGTAGAGATGGATTTTTCAACTACCCGCAATTCTCATGTTTATGCCACCGCCAACCCACATGCTTCCATTTCGCAACATCATCAAAAACCGTTTTAGTGTGAATGTTTGGGCAGGTATTCTGGGTGTTCACCTACTGGGACCCGTAATTTTGCCATCTCGGCTCAATGGTGAACATTTTTTATTTTTTCATCATTCGGAGTTATCTTGTTGACAATCTGCCCCTAGCCTCGGTTCAAAATCTGTGGCTCCAAATGGACGGGGCTCCGGCACATTTCGCTGCTCCGGTAAGAGCTTGGCTGAACCAGGAGCACACGGACAAGTGGATAGGCCGAAATGGACCAGTGAACTGGCCACCAAGGTCCCCTGACCTGACTCCTAGGGATTTTTTCCTTTGGGGACACATTAAATCTCTTGTCTATCGAACACCGGTACAAAATGAGCAGGAGTTAATTAACCGAATACAAGAAGCTGCTCAAAATGTGACTCCAGTAATATTACGAAGAGTGCACAATAACATAATTAAACGGGCACAAACATGTTTGGATTTAGATTGGCAGAACTTCGAAACCCTCTTGTGAGTTGTCCACATTTCAAAACAGTTCTTTTCAGAACCACAGATTCATATCTAAAATTTTCGATTTTACCACCAAGCACCGAAATGATTTTCGTATTTAAAGGTTAATGACTGTCAATTTTTATAGGTTCTTCACTTACCGTAGGTTCGTATCATTAAGCTATAACTTTTTATTGGAGGTATTGTTGAAATCAAATTGAATTTTCAAATTATTAAGTAGCGCCGAATTTAAAAAATATTCTTATTTAGTGAAAATTATTTTGTTTCGCATCATATATTTTCTGAAATCTGGAATTGCATTGAAACATTAGTTAAATACAAAAAGGTACTAGCAAATGACGTCATCACTAGTATAAAATATTAATTTCCGTACAGACCAATTGACAGCAAAGGGAAACTCTTTACAGGGTTGTCCTAACCCCAATTAAATATAATTTTCATTTTCATGTGACATTTGTGACTTTCACTTTCAAAGTTTAGTTATGGTTACCCGAGTTCTGGATTATTAATAAGCAACAGGTATTTATGTAATGTTAATTAGGCATATTACGTTGCAAAGCATCGTTGCCGTAATTCCGATCTAGTTTTTTTCAAATATCTCAGTTTTGATAAGAATTAATTTTTTTAACTATTTTTCCTGTACTCCCAAAACACCCCCAGACAACACCCCCAAAGGAATGATGCCACTTTTGAATCACCCTGTATAATTATTCAATGTAGCAACATATTTTTTTCTGTTTAGGTGTAAGGGGACTTAATTTAAAATCATTGGGAGTTACACAGCAGAAGCATTTGTCGCATGAAGAAAATTTAGGGCGTTAAAAAATTAAAGAGACAGGTGAGAATAAATAAAAAATTATCTGAAGTCAAGTATAATAATTCACAATCCGCCCTTTTACAAAATTTGAGCAATGTGAATGAATTCACAAGAAAATTTATTTTGTCCCAAAATACAAATTAAAAGTTGAAACCCCGCGGTAGAAGGTTTTCTCTTGAGGATAACATTTTTACTTTGTCAATTTACAAGCAAAGCGGAAAAGGTTACCGATTATTTTCTAAAATTTTTAGTTTACCTTCTCGTAAAACGCTTGCAAAGGTTCTACAACATATACCTTTTCATGTTCGAATTAATAACCATATGTTTCAGCATTTAAAGATACGAGTTAGTAAACTAGCATTGTGTGCTTATGTTTGACGAAATTGCGTTGCAATTTGGTCTTCAATATGATTATAAACTGGACTGTGTAGATGAATTTGTAAATCTGGGTGGAGCGGATCGAAGACCGACGAGACGAGACGAAATTTGCAGATCAGGCATTAGTTTTTCGTTTAAAGGGCATTCGCAAAAAGTGATATTCTACGAAAACAGGTTATTAGTGGAATTGAGCAACAAATAACTACTTTCTGCAATTACATACTAATTTTGCAAAATTCAATTCATGTAAATTAAAATTATCTTACAAAACAAATACTGTAAACTGGGGCTACATTGCTCCTTCGAAGCCTACTTTGCTCCACAATCGTAAAAAGTTTTATTTCATTAAAAAATACAATGAGTAGGGCGATGACCAAATAAACACCAGCGTATTGAAGGATTCATATGAGAGAGCAACTTTTGGTAGAAGAACGCCTCATACCAGAGGTTAGTATGCTAATCTCTGCTCATACCAACAACTTCTACAATAAGGACTCAGCGCTGGTTTTACAAATGACTCTGACGTCACGCACCGAAGGCCGTCGACAATCACGGTGTGAATTGGGGTTATGTTAAAACTACCAAATAGTGCCGAGATTTTTTTATTTTTTCTGTGCATTATTCTAATTTATTGTCCTTTGTGAGTGAATTTAGTAATTTAAGTGATTAGTTTACCATGCCGAATAAGTGTTGTATCCCTGGTGCCACGGGAACTATACAAACAATGAAAAAGCGCGGGTCTTTCGGTTTTCCAAAGAAAAAACGTGGAACCAGAAATGGCTTAGCGCAATTCCCCGAAGAAACTTTGTGCCAAATGTAACTAGCAGAGTGTGTGAAGTACATTTTAGTACTGACGAATTTATACAGGAGTTTTCTCAACAGGACTCAAGAACCCAGTATATTTCCAAATTGTCCCAAATACTTGTCAAAGAAAACCATTTCTCGAAAAAGTAAAGATTAAAAATATAAAGAATTGGACGAGGTTAGGTTTCAACAAGCTATTGAAGCAAGTAAACGAGAATATTTAGTGCACACAAAGCTAATAAATTTTAGATATGATGCATGTTAAAATTTATTAAGTACTTTAAATTTCTATAGAATAGGGTGGATTCGCAGTAATGATCAAAACAGTGCAACAATATTTAAAGTTGAGCAACCAGCTAATGGGGATCCAGTAATCTCATGGGCTGTTGTAATTAGAAATGATTTACAAGTTAATACATATTATTATATGGACATGTAGTAACCGTACAAATGGATGTTTCTAAAACCCCTTTTTTAGCAAGTAATTTGGACGAAATCAGAAATGTGCTTGAAACTATTGGAATTTGATAAGTTTTCCTTTGGACACAGAATATGACCATTCGAACCATGACTGTGATAATGTTGACAGTCGAGACACAAATAACACAGTTAGGTCAAAATTTAAACAAATGATCATATTTATCTGTAATATTCTTAAGAGTTTGCCCCTGGCGAATGGTATACCTTCGAATTTTGCACAAGAAATCGCATTCATTTCTGAACAACTCAAACTGATGACAGTTTCTGAAGAACGATATAAATATTCGAGTAACACTTTAGTTTTATGTTCAATTTTATATACAATCAGTTCGCACGCATACAAATATTTAAGAAATCATGGACCTATAATTTTACCCCATCCTGAAAGACTGAAAGGAGTTTGTAACAATTTTTTAACTGATCCCCATCTCGATGAAAAGCAAGCTTTCTTCATACGCAGGACTATTTTTAAATATTTGAATAATGAGGATAAACATGTTAGGCTGCTCATGGATGAAATTCACATTGGTCCATATTTAAATTATAAAAGTGGTAATATTGAAGGAACAGCAGTAAATAACAGTTCGTTAGCCACAACTGCTTATACATTTATGATTACCAGTATTTGTTCAAATTTTAAAGAAGTTGTTCATATTGCACTCGTTTGTAAAGTAAATCACGAATTGCTTTTCGGTTTTGTCATAAAAATAATAGCACGATTAGAGGAAATTGTGTATAAAGTATTTTGAGTAATTAGTGGCAATAACTGAATTAATGGTAAAGCGATGGCCAATTTTTCTTCCAAAAAAGAGTTTAGCATTGTCTATCAACATCCTTCAGATCCAAAAAGACCTTTATTTTAGTAGTAGTAGTAGTAAACATATTTATTTCTAATAAAGGCTATCGAAGAAAAGGCTATCGACCTTTATTTTATTTATTTGATTCTGTACATTTACTAAAGTGCATATTTTGGTCTGTTCGGAACTTTTTTGGCCAAAGCTTGCTGTGTCTGTTGTATATTTTTTGCCAGACCTTTTACTGCAAGCTCTAGAGCCTCGACAGTATCGATCTGGGTCAGGTCTTGTAGTCTCCATTCGATATTCGCGAAAATCGAAATCCTCGTATGAATATCGAAGTCGTTAGTTTGCGTGCGCTTTAAATACCTAATGTCAAGGTAGGTGGGCAAATGGTCACTGCTGAGGGCGTCTATAACCACCACCTCCGTGAGATTGGCGAGTCCTTTGGCTATTCCGAAGTCAATGAAAAATGGGTTCATTCCACTGTTTGGATAATGCGTTGGAGATGAAGTGGGCTTAACTAGTAGGCCATTGTCGCGAACGTAGCTGGCTAGGAAATTGCCAGCGAGGCTCATCAACGATTGGCGGCTGGATGGGCGTGAAACGGTTTTTCAGCGTCGTGGTGGCCTCTGGGCCAATAATCAGCGTACTCCACGCCACAGTTTTTCCGCGGAACGACGAATCCGTCAGCTGCTGTGCCCGCTGGAGTCGGATTGTGATGCTGCTGGTATCTCTATGGCTGATTTTTTGGAGCCGGGGTTGGTGACGCTGGTGATGTTGGATCCGACTTGGGCACCCTACCCATTTTCTTGGTCCTGGGTCTAAGAAATAGCTCTCTTGGGAGCCCTGATCCGACTCGGATTCCAGAGAGCTTCCGGGATTCATCTCACTTATCGCGCAAAACCCGGTAGTTGCCGATAAGGAATGTTTTTAAATGTTATTTGAAAAAAACGCACAAATACAGATAACGAACACAATTTTAACTGGATTTTAACTCGAAAATGTCGCACGATTCCGCTTCGTAGCACGTCCACACTCGGCAAACAACGATGCGAGACTGACTAGAAAAGAGAAATGTGCTTGGTTTCCAGCACTAATAAAATTACATGAGTTGGAATCTCACAAATTTCTTAAATTTGGCTAAAGTTTAAACTTAAAATCTTTATATCCATCAAACTGGAAAGGCAAAATATTAAACTGGCATTGAAGATTTGTGGGGCATGTGGTTGACCATTACCCGCAATGCCAACCAGAACCAAAAAACTTTGCCTACTCGCATTGTTCCTATTGGTGGCGCTAGTGCTCTCAGCATTATCGCTAAGCTTGACCTCGAGGCCATCACCGACAACCCGTTGCCCCCTACCTCGCCGACCACGACAGAACCGATTACGACAAGCTCCGAGCCGCCCTGGAGATGGTAAAGGACCTTCCACACCCGGCTCCTGCCCCCTTCAGAACTCTGGAAATGGGGAAATGTACTCCAGGCGCTCTACCCATCCTTATTGCGTCTGGTGCGGGGAGAAGAAACCGCCCGTCATCCCCACAGATCGAGCCCTCTCAATCGACAAGATCCGAAGTACTGTGGAGCTCGGCAGTGGGAGGACCAAGAATTCAGGAGTGGGAGAAGGGTATGCTAATGGCCGTCAGACCCAGCCATAGGATTCTAAAGGATGAGAGTTGGGCCGAATTGGCGGTGTCCGGGCTTTATGACACAAATTCTTTTGTGATAGAGGGTTTACAAAGTTTTGGTAAGGACATTTCTTATTCACATGATACGGCAGACTTTTTAAAGATTATAATTAATTGGTGGAACCTAGTCAATGTAAAAACACCACTAAAGGGAATGCGTTTACGTGAGATTTTCCAGGAGCCCATCCAAAATTCAGAATTAAGTGACCCAAAATTGGATTTTTTGAAAGAAATGGCCAAGCATCTATCATGGCTAGATGCTTGGAAATCAGATAAATTTTGTAACAAATTAACAAGGCAGACTCATACCGCTTTAAGTCACACTATTTATGGGGTGCTAGAAATTATCAAATATTGCTTTGACGACCTTAATTTAAATTATATTCTTTTGGGAAAATTACAGACTGATCCTTTAGAAAATAGATTTGGCAAATACAGACAATTAGCTGGCGGTCATTATCACATTTCCATTCGACAACTCTATGAACCCGAAAAAAGACTAAGAATTCAATCCATGTTAACATTACAATCTCAACATTTTGGAAATTTGAACATTCACAAGTTTTATGAAATCTAACACTACCGAAAAATCTAACACTACCTTCAGCAAGGGCTGGAGGTGTCTTTCGAGAAGATTTTTTATCCTCCTTGCGCCCGGAAGCAAATCGAAAAAAAACTACGTGACCTCCAAACTTTATCCCTCAAAAATTGTATAACACCGAAACAATAGAACCTTTTATTACCGCCAAGACTATCAAGAGCAGATACAGGATGCCATTCTGCGTGTTACTAAGATCATATATCGCGGAAAAATATTTTCCAGACAAAATATATCAAAGTACGACTCCTATTAAAACCTGTGTAGAAGAAAAGTAATGCACATTTTAAAGCAAAAATGCCTTTGCTAAAAGAATTTCATATTAAGAGCTTAATCGAGGTCCGTATTTATAAACAATGCTCAAGCCTGAGTCGAGTCTCAAGTACGAGACTTGGCTTCGATTGCAATTTTTAAATCATTCTCATGCTCAAGCCAGTGATCACAGCTTTGCTTGCCCAAGTATCGCTCGACGGTGGCTTGAGTATTGCTTTAGCCCAGCCATTGGTCCAGCTTTTTGGTTGAAATGTCAAACGGTTTATAAGGTTATATTATTGTTTGCATGTTTTTACATTTTAATTTTTTGATGTTTCTATCGTATACAATATAAGAATGAACGAGGTTTTTGAATATTTGGACGTAATAGCAGAGGAAATTAACGAAGACCAACGTGTTAGTAAAAGATATATACGAAATGGCAAAATCATTTTGAATTTTTCTCGGATGTAGAATTTTGGGAAAGGTTTCGGTTTTCAACGCCGCCTGCAGCTGGGACGGGATGAACTGATTAGTTCCGTCGCAGTTGTTGCCGGTCCCAAGCCCGGATAAGTGTGGAGGGTTCCAAGGTTAGGCTAGCTACCTGCCTAGGGCAAAAAACACAATCATGGCTCACAGGAACAAAGGTCAAGCCTCGGATAATGGACGGATTTCGATGACGACCCATGCGAGAACAAGGACAACGCAAAAACAAAAATTTATTCCCACTAGATTTGCCTGCTGGAATATCACCCTCTTGGAATGGTAGAGATCAGGAGATGATTATGGAAATGGAGAAGCATCAAATAGACATATGTGGAATATCTGAGACCAAACGAAAGGGAAAGGGAACCATCAAATACCAAGATTACATATTTGCCTACAGTGGAAGACCAAAGCAAGACCGCGCCAACTCAGGTGTGGGTATTCTTATACATGATAAGTACTCTGACATTATTGAAAACATAGAATACGTAAATGATAGAATCCTAAGAATCAACCTGGCATTCCCCGACGACCCACTACATCTAATTAGCGTCTATGCGCCCGATATATCTAAGCCAAAAGAAGACTCTGAAAGCTTTTATAACTCCCTACAAACCACTATAGACCAAATACCCAACAGCGAAAGGTTAATACTGCCCGGAGACTTTAATGCTAGAATTGGCACAGTAGAAATTCCAGGTGTAAAACAGAAGTTTAACGAACCAACCCTCAATGAGAACGGCGAGTCTCTAATCGATTTTTGCGCCAGAAATGAGCTAACAATAAATAACACATTAATTTTCCAACATTAAGATCAACATAAATACACCTTTTGTAATACAAGAGGCCAAAAAGCCATCATTGACTATATAATAACGAACAGAGCTATAACCCCAAAACAAATCTATGACGTGAGAGTGCTAACATCAGCCAATGTTGGCACGGACCATAATTTTGTCCTGGGAAAGATAACACTGGAAAAACATCATAAACGTAATCAAGAACCGCTATATATCGAAAAATACAACATGGAATCACTCGACTATTACAGTGCAAAGAGATATACCAGCAGAGACTTGCCAACAACAACAACATGGTTCAGTGAGGAGGTGAAAAAGCTAGCCAATGAAAAAAGGAAAAGGTACTTGCTTTACAAAAGCACTCAATCGCACGATAATCTCATCAAACACAAAGACACTAGAAACCGCGCGAACGCAGAGATACGAAGGATTACACGAGAGTGCTGGGAAAATTCACCAATGATATGCAACACGATTTATATGAAGCTCAAAGGAAAGTATGGAAGATGCTTAAAAATCTTAAAAGCCTGTGAACGAATACATTCAAACTAAAGCGTGTCACTGCACAACTGGGAGATATATTTTAATGACTTGTACGATAACAACCAAGACACAAAGATGAGAGCTGAGCAGGTAGAAGCAGAAGAAGAGGAGGTCCCAATATCATTCACGGAAGAAGTAAAAAACAAAACAAAAAGCTTAAAAATAGAAAAGCACCGGGTGTGGACAATATACCCACAAACTTCTAAAGTATGGCGGTAATGAACTCCCGAAAAAACTAACGCAACTCTTCAGTAGAATATTAAACTCACAAACAATCCCGACGATTCGCACAAGAGCTTCACCATACCCATCTTCAAAAAAGGACAAAAAACCAACCCAGAAAACTACAGCCCCATCGGAAGGCCACCGAAAAGATGGAAGGATAGTTGGACATCCACATCACAGGAGAATCAACAACATTGACCAGACGAAATAAATAGACCAAGGGGTCTTAGAAGAAGAAGAGAAGAATTTTCGGTTTTCAAATGCCACTACTATTGAGGTGATATTACCTTTGGTAAACCAACCATTATTGAAAGCGGATAATCGTGGATTACCAATATCACCCGTAACGCAATTGCTGGTATGTTTAAGATTCTATGCAACAAGTAGTTTTCAGGTAAGTTTTCTAGGATTCGATGTCTACTTTCTTACATAAAGTGAATATTATATTGTGGCTTGTGTCCGGTGATCTTCGTGATATAAGCCATTCTTCTATCAGTAAGATTATTAAACGAGTCTCGCATTTATTGGGAATGCAAGTTCGTAATTTTGTATCGTTTCCACGGACAGAATCAGATCAAAGGAAAAACTATCCAGCGATTTTTTGTGCCAACTTCACTTATAAGGATTTTTTCCCAAACCTCTAGGCTTTACCGTTGTCGAGATACAGCTGCTCTTTACCTTTATCGGGACACCCTGTATAAAAGTTATTCAATGGAACATTCGAAATTAATTAGACAGAAAAATTACTATAACGAAATTTATTAACCGAATAAAATGTTTTGAAAATCAAATATTTTTTCACTTTAGTTTTAAATTGTAGAATCAATCTAAACCAATACCAAATGCTCAAAAATTAGTTAACATTTTTAGGTGTTGTTCCGAAGATGACACTACTGTCTGACATGAAGCAAAGGATACTCTACCTGAGGTAGTACTAATAAGTTTCCATTCTGGGCCGAGTCTGTGGGCGTACAAAAGAAGGTAGATTTTGCGACCTTCTTCATTATCTGCCTAGTCGTTTATGTTTCAAGTGGTGGTTTGCAGTGGTTGCGATTTAGTCAAGATGCCATTTTCGTTAACGGGAAATACAAGTTTGCTTCCATAGGAGAGTTTGGATTGTTATGGAAGTGCAAAAACCGAAAATTGTAGTGCTTCGATGACTTTCGATACACGAGGAAATTTAGTTCAAGCGTGTACAACTATTTGGAGAACTGTTTCTTAAAGTTATATCTTATCAGTGATAGTGACAATGAAATGGACAGTAATGAGAACGCTTTTGAAATGGCATCTCCAGATGAGGAAATTGACTTTGCATTCTATGACATAGTGGATCTGGAAATGGCTGCTGAACCAATAATGGATGTTAACCGATAATGAATTTTGAACCGATAATGAATTTTGAACCGATAATGGATTTTGAACCGATAACGAATTTTGAAGCGATAATGGATTTTGAACGGATTCTGGATGCTGAAGCGGAGATAGCTGCTGAACCGATAATTGATGTTCGCTGACTGGCTCAAAAGAGAAACCAATTTAAACTTGAAACATATTACGTCGGCCAAAGGAGATCCTGTTTGCTTCCTCAAATTCTAGGAATATACGGGAACAATGACATCTCCAAACCAGAAACATTCGAACTTCTTGGGCAAAAAGTACAAAGGCCGGGACCTAAGAAGTCCCCCTCGTCAATTTTTTCTACCTCCCAGGAAGAACAGGACTTGAAGAAGAAATTTGAGAGCTGGGGCGTAGGACTTCCCCTGGCCAATCTATTTTTTGACAAGAACTCTAAGCCATGACTGAACCAACCGACATTCAGTTAAGTGCTTTGCTGAATTTGGCCAAGCTCGGCCAACCCACTGGTGGGGAGAACACCACGTCAGGAGACGCACCATTGTTGGCCCATATTTCATTTGTGGACTATAGACATCAATAAACAATTCAAGGACGAAACGGCGGTCCCGTCCCCGCCGCTGTCGACCAGTGAGTGTTTGAGATTTGAAGAGACCACGCTGCGCTCTACTAATTTGGTAAGTTATTTTCCATGTTGTTACTATTTTGGGGATTTGGCGTAAATGTGTCGAGATTCCCATTCAAACATGCACATCCACAGCACTTTGAAAACAATTCGTAAATTCCGGTTCCAAACGAACATGTTTTGCTTGCTTAGTGAATGGTTTACTTGAGTGGTCATTAATCAATGGAAACAAATTATTAGATTCGGCTCGTTCTGATCGCCAATGTTCCTCTGTAATATTTTATCCACCACCTTCACCTAAATATCGAGAAGGTCCATAAATTCGTCGAGACAATCAACCTGGAACCAGGCAAGGCCCTGGACTACCAGCTAAAAAAGCTAAGCAATAAAATTATCCAGTTGCAACAGGCCGCGACAGTGTTTAAAGAAAACTCACCCACCAAACAGAAGTTGATGGGCAAGTCAACAACGTCAGTTATTATCTGGAAAGTTCTCCATGAAAAATATCTGGCACCACCCACTCCAGAGCAGTGGAAGAAAATTGCCCAAGATTATTATGATCTTTAGAATTTTCCAAAGTATTGGAGCTATACATGTTGTAGTGCAGGTATGAAAACAGGAAAAATATAAAGTAGTCAAAAACAAAATTGTTTATAGAATTTCAGCAAGAGTGGCAGTGCATTTTACAATTATTAAGGGGTCGTTCAGCACAGTTCTCTTGGCCTGATGTGATGCGGAGTATCGTTTCACATTAGTGTCCATAGGATCTGCTGGCAGGGAAGGTGACGCCGGAATTTTCCAATCAGCAAATTTTGGCCAAAGCATCATTAACGAGAGACTGCCTTTACCAACAGCCAAGATCTTTAATGCATGTGTCTTTCAAACACCTGCTTTCTAAGAAAAGAATTCACCTGTCTATCTTTAGAGACGCAGTCCGTACGTTTCCAGTGCAATTCAGTGAAAAAGTGAACTATGCCGAAGAGCAAATCAAAGCGGAAACGGTCCGCCAACCAAGCAGAAGAGCAGAGTACGTCGAAAGCCCCAAAGGGCGCAGCACCAAGCCCTCCTTCACCAACTCTATCACCCGCAGAATTCTAAATAGTTCGTTATCCTCCTCAGAGGAGGCAATAAACAAATAAGGGGAACCCGTCACCTGAACTGTTATAATGAATAGTTGATCAGCGACTTCTGAACTGTTCACATCGTGCTCCGCATTAAGTGTTCAAGAAATCAATCTCTGTGAAACAGTGCTCTTGTGATTTGAGATTCTTGCCCAATTGCAGTGCTTTTCAGGGCATAAATTAGACAATACATCTAAATCCAAAACTTGTTACAGGTTCGGAGGAAACCATGAACCTCACTTCAGAGGAAGTGGTGAGAGGTTTGAGGCGCTGGAGGCCAAACTAGAGGCGACCCTGGCGGAGCTCAAAAGCTCCAATGAAAAGGTGGTGTACTGGATGGGCCAACACCGCCGAAACCTCTCTGGAAGCCACCAGAAGGACTGCCATGGAGGAAGGCACAACATCGTCCAGCGAAAGCGAGGACTCAGCTCCTCCAACAGCCTCCAAGGGAGGAAAGGGCCCGGCAACGGACTCTTCCGAAGGCGAGGGTTTTATCAACCCAAATCGCCGTCGCAAGAGGAAGCGTATCGCACCCTTGTCCTCCAGTGATGACACAACAACTAATAACGCTAATACCAATCCTTTGTCCGCAGGTAAGCAGCAAAGGAAGGACCCCAGGAAGGCCAACAAAAACAGAAGAGCCAGCAGCCCAGCCCAGCAGCAGGAAATCCCAGATGCCAAGAAAAAGCAGGCCACCCCTGCCGCCCAGCAGCAAACGCAAAGGAGGACTAAAATCCCTCCTATCGTCCTCCGGGAGAAATCCCGTTATGACTACATCACGAGCATCCTCAACGACAAGAAGATCAACCATGGTTGTGGCGTGACTACAAAGGAGGGAGTCAGAACTCACCCTCCCACCATCGAAGACTACAGAGCCATGGTGCGAGTACTCGACGCCCACAAGTTCCAGTACCACACCTACCAACTCGAGGACGAGAAACAACTAAGAGTGGTCATCCGAGGAGTCGTAGAAACCTGGCCGGAAAGCAAGGTAAGAGAGGAACTTGCTGCCCAAGGCTTCCACCCCACCAGCATCATCAGGTGGAAGAAAAACGGCGAACCAATCGCGGTAGTCCTGGTGCTACTGCCAAAGACGGAGAAGTCCATCTTCGAGGTTAGGAGCCCAAACCCAGCAAACAGCCGCCAACGACAGCTCGCAGGACAGCCCCAACTGTCACGTAGTAGTCAGTCAGTAGTAGTCAGTCTGTGTCGAGTCGCTATACGGTGCACATCGTGCTTGCAATTGTGTGCGCAAAGTAGTGAATTGAATACAGTGATACTTGCGATTATTCCCCTATTAGTACAGTGCTTGTCAGCGCAATAGTAGGCGAAGAAAACGAGTAGTTTCGGCGTTTATCTTGTTTCAGGAGGAAAACATGGACCTCACTTCAGAGGAAGTGATGAGGAGGATAGAGGCGCTGGAGGCCAAGCTGGAGGCGACCTTAGCCGAGCTGAAAAGCTCGAACGAAAAGGTGGAATATTGGAGGGACAGGGCAAAACACTGCGGAAATATTCATAGAAGCCACCAGAAAGACAGCCATGGAGGAAGGCACGACGGAGTCTTCTTCTGCCAGTGAAAGCGAGGACCCAGCACCTCCAACAGCCTCCAAGGGAGGAAGGGGCCCGGCAACGGACTCTTCCGATGGCGAGGGCTTTATCAGCCCAAATCGCCGTCGCAAGAGGAAGCGTACCGCACCCTTGTCCTCCAGCGAAGAGAATATACAAGTAAGTAATCCCAATTCTTTGTCTGCAGGCTCCAAGCAGCAAAGAAGGGATCCAAGGACGGCCAAGCCCAAACAAAAGGAGGCCAATGAGGAGCAATCCATTGAAGTGGCAGAAAAGCAGGCCACCCCTGCCGCCCAGCAGCTGGATGTAGAGGCGCAGAAAAAGCAGGCCACCCCTGGCCGCCCAGCAGCAAAGGAGGAGCAAAATCCCTCCAATCGTCCTCCGGGAGAAATCCCGGTATGACGAAATTACCAGGATCCTAAATAACAAAAGGATTAATTATGGTTGTGGCGTGACCACAAAGGAGGGAGTCAGGACTCACCCTCCCACCATTGAGGATTATAGGGCCATGGTGCGAGTGCTGGACACACATAAGTTCTAGTACCACACATTTCAACTGGAGGAGGAGAAATCCTTGAGAGTGGTCATCCGAGGGGTAGTTGAAACATGGACAGAAGGCAAGGTAGGTGAAGAACTTGCCGCCCAGGGCTTCCACCCCACCAGTATCGTCAGGTGGAGGAAGAATGGGAACCCCATTGCAGTAGTCCTGGTGCTACTGCCAAAAACCGAGAAGGCCATTTTCGAGGTTAGGAGCCTCGGCAACCTGCGGGTTCGGGTGGAGTCCCAGCACGCGAAGAGCCAGTCCACCCAGTGCTTCAGATGTCAGCTGTTCGGTCACGGACAGTCAAAGTGCACCGCCGAAGCTAAGTGCGTGAAATGTGCGGGTAAACACGAAACGAGGGAATGTCCACTCCCTCGTGAATAGGCAGCTAAGTGCATCAACTGCGGAGGCGCCCATCCAGCCTCGTACTCTGGATGCCCGGCGAAGCCAGCACCTAAACCCAGCAAACTGCCACCAATGACAGCTCGCAGGACAGCCCCAACTGTCACGCCACAACCAGCAAGGAGGACAATCAGCTACAGCGCGGCATTAACGAGAAGCCAGCCGCCCCAGCAACCCACTCAACGTCAACAAAGTGGGAAAACAGGCCATGAACAGCTGGCACAAACCATCCAGGCCATGCAAACACAGATGCAGACATTCATGGCCACAATGCAAGCCCAGATGCTAGCACTAATGAGCAGTCATGTCTAGACTGCTCAGGCCTAAATCTCTGTGTGTCGTCTCCTGGAACGCCAATGGAGTAAAGAAAAGGAAAGAAGAACTCCAAGACTTCCTGGAGAAGTACAACGTGGATGTGTGCCTGATCCAGGAAACACTGCTGAAGCCTGGAGAAAGGTTCACACTCAAGAGCCACAAGATACACAGAGATGACAGGCCCACCAGGGGCGGCGGCACTTTGGTCGCAGTGAAAAGGTCCATTCAACATCATCAGATCGTCAAACCGGCGAACCTGGAGGGATCCATGGTCGCCATCCAAATGGAAAGAATTGAGATCAGAGTCGGGTCCGTATACGTCAGTCCAAGCGCTACGTTGTGTCCCGAGGATGTTGAAAATCTCTTCCCGGATGACCGGCCAACAATACATGGCGGGGACTTCAAAGCCAAAAACATCAACTGGGGATGCCACTACAACAACGCTAGAGGTAACATGTTATCAAATGAAGCCAGCAAAGCAATGTTCGAGATCGCTGCACCTCTAGAGCCAACACACATCACCCTCAATGGCAGAGATGACATCCTGGACATATTCCTGTACAAAAACGCAGGAAGACTGTCCACCCCCGAAGTACTTCAGGAACTTTCGTCGGACCATTTGCCGATACTACTACAGATTGGACCAAATCAAGTCAAAGATATCACTGCGACCAAAAGGACCACCAACTGGCAGACTTTCCAGCACATATTGAAAAGCACCAGCAGGATCCAGCCGCCCACAACAGAGGTAGACCTGGACCAGGCAGTCGAAAAGCTCACCAGGGAAATCCAAGACGCCCTGGCAGCCTCAACAAGTCAACAAGTCGTAGCAGTCAACCAAGAAGACAAAATACCCCCCTGGTTAAAAGCCAAAATCAGGGAGAAAAAACCGACTACGACAGAGAGCCATGCGGACACAGGACCCACACCTAAAAAGACATGTCAACCGTCTCCAGGCTGCGATCCAGAGAGACATCAAAGGAGTTCGATAGCAGCACTGGGATGCCCGCATGGACGAAATAGAGGCTGATGAGTTCAACACTGAGCTTTGGAAAATGGCCAGGAACCGCAACCAAGGACCAAGGCAGCCAATACCACCCATCCAGGATAACGGAAAAACCACTGAGGACCCCAGAGAGAAACTGGAGCTCTTTGCAAATCAGCTAGAGCTCCAGTGCAAAGTAAACCTGGTTGATCACCCAGACCAAGAAGAGGAAGTGGAAAACATAGTAGCCGCCCACTTCCAAAACTGGCAGACAACAACACAAGTAAAGAAAGTCACCAGTGAGATCATCCAGGACATCATCAAGAGGGCAGGAAAGAGAAAGGCCCCTGAACATGATGGAATATCAAATGAGGTTTTCAAGAAATTCCCGAAAACAACAATTGAGGACCTCACCACAGTGGCAAACGCAATCCTGGACCTTCAACACTTCCCAACCACATGGAAGAAGGCGATAGTGGTATTTGTGCCCAAAAAGAGAGCAAGCCGGAAGCTGCTTACGTCTTACCGGCCCATCAGCTTACTACCCATAATGGGCAAAATCATGGAAAGATGTATCCTGACCCACATCCAGGATACAATAGAAGACAAGAAGGTGCTGCTAGATGAGCAACATGGATTCAGGCCGGGTCATGGCACCACCACACTCACGACCCGGCTCACAACAAGGATTCAGCAAAAGTTGATGATGTAGCACTCACTGCCACAGGGAACGGCCCCTACATGAAGGAGAGACTCCAAAGACATCTCGGCCAGGTCCAGAAATGGAGCAGGAAATGGAAAATGGAGTTCAATCCGGTGAAGACGCAGACTATACAGACAGAACCCGCCAGGCCAGCTGGAGCTTGAAGGACAGCGGCTACCATAGAAGTCCAAGATAACCTATCTTGGACTTATCTATGACAAGCGGCTGGGCTGGCACGAACAGATGACAGCCACTATATCGAAGGCAAGATACCTGCTCCAGGCCTACTACCCGCTGCTGACAGTTAAGCTCTTCCTAAGAACAAAGGTCCGAGTTTACAAGCAGTTAATCAGACCTGTACTGATCTATGGATCACCAGCGTGGTCCACGGCCAGCACCAGCCAGAAACTCAAGCTGGCAAGGATCCAGAACAGGATACTGAGGACAGCAGCCAAGGCCCCGTACTTTGTGAGGAACACAGCCCTCCAAAGGGACCTGAAGACAGAAGACCTGCTGGACCACATCCAGGGCTTAACATCAAAGTTTCTGGACAAGGCCCGGCAAAGCAAGAATCCCACAGTCAGGGATTCTTGCAAAAAGAAGTTCCAGTGTGACCGCAGACTGCTCCCTGCGGACACAGTTTAAGAAGAAGACGAGGACCACACGCGATGATCAGTTCCAGCACCACAACGAGGACCATGGACAAGCATTAACTTAGTAAGGAAGCAAGAGATGATGTAAGATTAGGTTAAGTTAGGCTAAGCCAGTACAAGAAGAAGACGAGGACCACACGCGATGACCAGTTCCAGCACCACAACGAGGACCATGGACTAGCATTAAGTTAGTTAGGAAGCAAGAGAAGTTGTAAGATTAGGTTAGTTAGGTTAAGTTAGGCTAAGGTAGAATAGTACAACTGATGTTAGATATAATTGCTAAATGATGTTAACATTAAGGAGCAGTAGAATAAGAGCAATTGAAAGATGGAAAAGTCTTAATTGAAATAAATATGTTCAAATGCAATGCTCAGAGGAGGATATCTGCGAACTATACGTAAAAATCAACAGCCTAGAGTAAGCTCTCATCGAGAGTCAATCCAAACTAGCACATAGTCTCGAACTTCTCACTCAAATTACCCAAGAACATCATACCCTTTTGGTGGAATTCCACAAGAAAACAACCCCAAACGCCCCACCACCAATGAAAATCCCTGAGGACTCAAAGTTTCCCCTTCTTAAGGCCCCTAAAGCCCCCTGGAAGGGATCCCCGCCTTCTTTCTTCTTCTTCTAAAGTCCTATATGTACAGGGTGGTCCACTAAGAGGTGGTCGGACATATCTCACAAACTATTAGTCGTATCGATTTCAAGTAAAAAAATATACGAGTAAAGCGACCAAGAGAAATTGTCTATTCTTGCGATAATTTCACTTATTATTTGTGGGAGTGTTGTTGTTCTAGTTAGTCAAATTAAGTGGTGGGGAAGGTCAAATATTGGTTCAAAAAGTTATTGACAGCTCCGTATTGGCTTAACAAAATTCAAAATTTAAATTCTAGTTAAAAAGCTCTTTATTTACTTTAACTCATGCTATAAAATATTAGCTCTTATGATTGCCTCTGGCCGCGAGAGGGCGTGTTATCAAAGGTTGTCAAACTTTGTCGTTTTCCTTCAATTTTTTAAATATAATGATATATAATATTTAAGCTGCTTCGAAAGAAAACGAAAAATGTAACAAAATAGTGTAGCACATTACATTTTTAATCATTTACGGACGGACTGCACAGGATCTCGGTGAATCTAAAAGAAAGCAATAGTGAGTATTCAGAATCAGCAATCACTACGAATAGTCGAGATACAATCGGGAGGCATCATTGCAACAACATTATACTAGAATTCAAAATCCATCACATCGCTCATTAGCAGTGACACAGAACCCTGGAGTACGTTAATTCTCAGCAACCTGGATAACCTAAGAATGCTGCACCAAGCTTAGAGACTTCGGATATCCTCGAGTCTCCCACTGGATGGCCCACAGAGTGCAACCAGTGGATGTCCAACCGGTGCCAAACAATTGGTTCAAGCTGTACAATGGACGAAGGATTCCAATTCGCAGGCCGCTCTGGCCACACTCACAAATTGGCAGAATTACGACTCAAAGCAATATCATTAAAAGTGGCTCGTATACTCCACGCAAACCCAAATCAAGCACTGCCAAATAAGTCATACAATAGAAAATTAAAACTCAATGAGGGAAAGCCACTCACCTGTTGAGTTTAACCCACTTTGCTACTAATAAGTCTCAAAAAACCTCTAAACTCAAAATAACTTGACGTATCATACCATGTTCAGCATTTGTCTCTCAGGAGACGGAACAGCCTGTTCCGAAATTGATTCTCGGTAATAACAACTAAGTAAAAGTCAATCGGAAAAATATGTTTATTTTAAACCGTTACAATAGTAAAAACCGCATATACATCATTTTTTTGCAACTGAAGATATAGCAAATTTTATAGCAAAAACAGTTTATACCGTTTTACGTCACGTATTCCGTTTCGTAATAACAAATGAATTTGTTTGATGATCTTCTCAACTTGAAGTTTTCAGACTCTCTTTTAAAATGCCTGTTTCAAACGAGGAAGCCTTTGAGATGTATGGAGTTTATTTTGAATGCTTGGAAAGAGCAGTTATTGTTTGAAGAGTGTATGCGGCGCGTTTCTCGGGGAGACACCGATATAACTACAGATTTTTAACTCGTTAACTCTTGCTCAACGATTACGGACGACAGGAAGCATCCAACGTCCAGATTTTCGAAGATTCCGTATAAAGTATAATATAATGTTTTGGCATATATTGAGTTCAATCGTCATTTAAGTACTAGGACAATTTCTATAGATTTGGGCATACCCCGGATTACAGTTCGTAGGATCTTGCGAGAACATATGTATGTCAATAATATGATCTATTATTTTTGAAGTGTAAACTTCTTTAGACGCGTTTGGCAGATTTTGTGGGTGGTAAATTTGACTGAGCCGTCACGCTCGGCTATGTAACGCTTCTTCGCTAAAAATAAGCAATATTTTATACCAACCAAACACAAATACGGCAATTTTGGACTTGGTCACTTTTAGCTTGAAGCTCACGATACTGTAAATGTTATTTTACTTTGTGAAAATAGAAAAAAATATATTTAATTCATACTATTAATTATTCTGCCTTGTCCCGCTTGTTGAAGTTTTCACTTCTGTCGTGTGGTCTTAAGCACATACAAGATTTTTTTCTTTTAGTTTCAATGTTGTATATTTTAACACACTCTTATGGCTAAATATGTAATGTTAAAGTTGTAGTTAAAACATATATTTTTTAGACTTCATCCTTACCACGTCCTTATTCACCAAGCTTTGTCACATCAATATTCTGAGAGGCGTCGGAATCATTGCCATTCGCTACTAAATATGATTCGAGATGACCATCAGTTTCTTACAAATATACTTTGGACAGATCACGCTACTTGAACAGCAATGGGGGAGTTATTTTGCATAATATGCATTACTGGTCCAAGACAAACCCTCACTGGATGCAGGAAGTTGAGCATCAAGGTCGATTTAGTGTCAAGGTCTGGTGCGGAATAATTGGGGGACAAATTATTGGTCCTTTTATATTTGAACAGAAGCTGAAAGGAAATATTTATTTAGACTTCTTACAAAACCAACTACCATTACTTTTAGAAGACATACCGTTGCGAAAGCGAGTAAACATGTTTTTTCAATAAGACGAATGCCCGGATCATTTCTCCGTCAATGTCCGTCGATTTTTAGACAACGCTTATCGCGATAGATCGATAGGACGAGGCAGTTTATTCCCGTGGCCAGCTAGGTGACCCGATCCTACGTGCATGGACTTTTATTTGTGTAAACCAAACCAACTTCCAAACACGACCTAATTAGCAAAATTAAGGGTGAAATTCATCACATCCTGTCGCAGAAGTAGAGAGTGCTGTTTTATCTACGAGAAACAGGCTTGAGCAATGCATTCGAAATGATGGAAAATATTTTGATCATCTAAGCACGTTTTAAACCCAAGGGTGTATTTCATCCGAAGGAATACTCATAACGCGTGAAATCTTACAATCGGTTCTTATCAGGATCAATAATTGTCATGTATTATTATATTATTGTTATTGTCAAATTGTTTATATCTTCAGGTGGCAATAAATATATCGGTGTGCCTTTTTGTGGCAATCATATGGGCGAATATTTTACAGCAGGTGCTAAAATAAAGAGCTTTTGAACTGAAAATCAACCGTTGAATTTTGTTAATTATTATTATAGTTATAATTTGGCCTTCCCCCACCACTTTATTTGACTAGCTAGAACAATAAAACTCCTACATAAAATAAGTCCAATTCTCTCAGGAATAGAACTAAAGGATTTTTAATATACCTTAGCCTATCTGAAAACGCAAAAAAACGGTATTTAAAATTTACTGTTACAATTGCGACCTCTAGTGGCCATTTTGCGAACTTGAAAGTAATTTCCAGCAATTTCCCGTGGTCTCTTTACTCATATTATTTTTCACCTGAAATCGATACGACTAATGGTGTGTGAGATACGGCCGACCATCTCTCTTACTGGCCCACCCTATACATAGTGCGGGATAAATAAAAAAAATAAAGTATTTTTTCAAGATGGCAAAATAGGGTTAGAGTGAGTAGTACCGGGTTTGCGAAACATTACAATAGAAGAAATGAGGGGAAAGTTTGTTACGAAACCGTCTTCAGTAGTAAAAATGCTTTGGCCGAAAGAGCAACGCGCTTTTGCCGTCGTGACTTTCGTTTCAAGCGGAAAATCAATTGAAGCGGTACAACGGGCATTTCGTTTACGCAGCTATATACCCCCTCGGGCTAGTGTTCCTACTCGAGCATCAATTTGATCATGGGTAAGGGCACTGTATCAAAACGAAAATCAGGACGACCACGTTCCGTTAGATCGCCTGCAATCATTGAAACAGTGCGACGGTCAATGTTACGGTCTCCGAGACGTTCTTGTCGAAACCATGCATTCCCCTTCGCGTATCAGACCGTTCCTTAGTGACCTTCACTTTCACCCCTATAAAATGGTTCTCAAATAGGAACTTTCCGAACGTGATATGTTTGTCCGACAAACGGCATGCGAAACGATCGTGGAAGATTTACCTGACGGTGCACTTAATTTCTTCAGTGATGAAGCACACTTCCACATTTCAGGGTGTGTAAATAAACCAAATATGCGTTACTGGAGCGATAGCAATCCCCAAAAATGTATCAAAGACCTCTCCATCCGGATAGGGTTACAGTTTGGTGTGCCTCGTCAAGAGTAGGCATTATGGGGCCTTACTTCTTTGAGGAAGGTAACCATGCGATAACTGTAAATGCTGAACGTTATGTGGCAATGATTGGTAATTTCCTTTTGCCACCACTTCAGACATAGGTGCCAGCTGGTTTCAGCAGGATGGGTTTGTTTGGATGAGCTGGTTTGACAGCACACACTGCGCGACTTTCAATGCGTCGATTGAGGGAAATTTTTCCAGGGCGAATAATTTCCAACAGAGATGGCATTCCATTTCCCGCGCGCTCTCGTGATTTAGCCCCTGCAATTATTTCCTGTGTGAATACCTGAAATTGCTTGTGTATGTAAACCGTTCCGGAACTGTGGAAGATTTAAAGAATAATATCCTTGAAGCTGTTGCCAACATACCGTTGGCTATGTTGGAAAAGGTCGACAGGCACTTCAGGAGACTAATGTACTTTTTAAAACTTTGACTTTTTTTGTTGACCTTTAAGAAAAGACAGTTCTTATGCTGCACTCTGTATTTTCCTAATTTGAACAAAAATATATCAAAGTGATATAAAAAATTGAAGCAATTTCACTAAATATGAAGTAAAAATGTTATTGGACTTAGTGGAAACTCACCAACATGTTATTCGTAGTGACGTGCCGCGTGGTGAATCAGGAGATTTTTATTATTATTTTTTTTTGGCCACCATAAACATCCCTCGCATTCACCCTTAAACGAATTGTGCGCGTGGATGACAAGTGCGCCGGGGTTCAAGGGTGTGCGGAGGAGTGGTCAGAAAAAAGGGACCGTACGGGCAGTCCCGAAGGAAGCGTGTTGAAAAGCGGTCCGTAAGAATTGAAAGGGATACCGACGCCAAGCCGCGCAGCCATTTTTTTCTCTGTTTCGGTGAAAGTGCCGTTCGGGAAAAAATCCTGTTTTTTCCGGAGCATCCCTGCTCCTAGATCCCGAGTGAAGGTTCGTAACCCACCGCGGAAATCTTGTACGCGCCCAGAGACAAGACTCTATAACAATCGCGACACATTAAACGGATTGTAAGCGTCTCAGGTACCAGAGCCATAGACTCACCTTAATTTTAGTTTTGTTAATAGTAGTTTTTCTTGTTTCGTTTGTTTGACCCTTCTTTTTTGTTTTGTTTGTTCGGGTATCAAGAAGGACAACTCGCGTTAATACAGGGGGGTACTACCCGTAATAAATACCTGGCATCCCGTCACGTGGCAAACCACCCCGTAATTAAACTGTGTAGTGCGTTGGCCGGGGTTTTTTTTGTTGTTTGTTGTTTTTTTTTCATCCACCAATTCGTCCGATATTGTGTAATTGACATAATTGTGTGAGTTGTTCGGCCATTTTGACCGTGCTCAGTGCAGCATACTTTACGAGGAAACCCTTTAACATGTCACTAGTCGAGAATTACATTAAGGCTGACCACCCTGGTGCACGGCAAACAACCCTACAAGCCCAAATCAGCACCGGAGCGATAACAAAACAAAACGCAAGATAGCGTAAGCCCTAACAAAAATTAAAATCAGCATAAAAATCAAGGCAGCCGACCATCACGATGGACCTATCAAAAAGCTATGCTAATGAACAGCATAAAAGCCCCATATGTTGACTAATACCGGTTCTCGTCCGATCAGTCGTCTCTTAGCAGTCAAGTAGAGCGGTCGACATCTGCACTAGAGTCTAGGTCCCAACTACTACTCTTCAGCCTACGGTGTTGCCACAATCCCAACACTGCAATTAGGCAACTCGTATATGCTATTTTATTTTCTCTATGGTTTGGTTATGTGCACTATCTTTATCTGTGCCTTGTTCTTAAATAATATATATATATATATATATATATATATATATATATATATATATATATATATAATATATATATATATATATATATATATATATATCTTGGACTTCGCGCCGAGCAGCCATCGTGAACAGTCGATTTCTAGTGCGGTCCGCAAAGGGAAACATCCCAACGGCCATAGAGACTAAAGTACGAATCAGACAATCGTGAAAGTGCTATGAGCGGATAGGGAAAAATCCGAGGGGTGCAGTGGTTTTTGTGAGGTGTTCCTAGGACGCAGGGATCAGGCATTACGGCAAATCGTAAGTGGAAAAAACAGTTGATTAAATAGCAGACATAGCAGCCAAGCGTACCCTTATTTCGCACGGGTGGCTACCTGCATAGGCCCATCTAGACGGCCCGCTGGGGTTGCGGCATTGCCGCTGTGAACATTCTGGCAACGAACATTTGAGGTTTTACCACAGACATTCTGTGAAATATTAGTAACCATTTAATTAGGCTATTATAATAGTGTTAGTTAGTATTTAGTGCATTGTGGACAATAGACAACGCAAAACACAAAAACAAAACATCACATGAGTAAGCGGGAAGGGGGACCGGAAGGGGACAAAGCCCCGACGACCAGCACGGGTGTTTTTGGAATCTTTTCCCGAAGCGACAAAATGAAGAGGTCGCCAGGGCAGCCGCGATCCGAATGAGGACCGAGGCGGAAGCGGAAGTAGGCTCGG
Source organism: Dendroctonus valens (assembly GCA_024550625.1). Lineage (NCBI taxonomy): Eukaryota > Metazoa > Arthropoda > Insecta > Coleoptera > Curculionidae > Dendroctonus > Dendroctonus valens. The sequence continues at coordinate 960,190 of JAJTJO010000814.1, forward strand.
GGCCGTGCGACGACGAGGGCCACAAAACAATCAGGAACAAGCCAGCGGCAGAGCGAGACCTGCACGAAGGGAAAGAGTGCACGGAAGCACTCGCATTGAGTGAGGCCCTGGAATGTATCGCTAAGCTCGGCAAGGAGTTGGAAAAGTTTATAGAAAACAACACCAAGCGGGAAATAAAAGAAATATGTGTCCAGCTGAAAAGACAGATCAGGATAACAAGTGGCACAGAGATCCTAAACTGGATAAACAACAGAAAAACATACGGCTCCACCACCGAAAAGGGCACGGCGAACGCAGGCACGCAGACAGGCAACACAGACGCAATCACGAACCTGGATAGCAACGACAGCTACAGCGCTCTGAGGGAAATCCTCAACAAGAAATGGGACGCGGCGGTGTACACAAACACCGAAATCAAGGTGGGCAACCCCCTGGACACGGAGGACAGCATCAACGAAAGTGCTGTTGATACCCAACGACGGACAGGGAAAGGGGAGCCTCATCGAAAAACTGTTCCAGGAAAAATTCCCGGAAATGAAGGACATGGAGGAGGACTTTGGCATCCTGGAGCAACAGGTAAAAATTAAGACAAAGTCGCCAGCCATTATGTCCATTAAGAAGACCGTCAGAATCGCATACGGCAGCGAGGAAGACCTCTTCAACAAGCTTACGCGCCTGAGGGAAGAGACGACGGGGGGAACACGAGATAGCGACGCACCAAACCAGGGGTATAAAAACCGGAACGCTGAGGAAGATGCTAGAAGGAATATTCCACAATTCCACAAGCAAAGTGGTTATCTACACCAGGCCAAATGGGCCAAGCCAGCCCACGCCATCGCAAGCCACACACAGGCAAAGGAACACAGCGAACACATACGCCATAGTTGTGAGCAACAAGGGAAAACCTACGAGGAAACCCTGAGAGGCGTGAAGGAGATCCTCACCACCAACAAGCTTGGGGAGGGGGTAAAGACGTTGCGCAGCACCAAAGACGGCAGGCTTGTAATCACCACGGAGAGACAAGCAGGCATTGTGGAAAAAATAAGTAGCGCGCTTCAACGGAACAACGATGGCGCGGAAAACATCAGAGTTGTTCAAATAACATTTGAACATTGTAGTCGAGATTTGTTGGGCTTGTGACTTTTTTCTATATTGAATTCCGAAAATGGTGCGCCCCTGTCGAAGATCTTCGGGACGGTCACCACAAGTGCTATTTCCGGGTTTAGCGATTGAAAGATTGATTCTCCAGCTAATCATAGTCGTGACAATTTTAGCATCCTGTAGATAAGTGGTCATTGTATTCTTTGGGTGGCTCACTTGTCAGAGCTGACCGATGACCATTGTCTTGAATTTGAAGGATGTGCGAAATCACACTATTGCGTTCGGCGGGCGGTCTACTGGTCTTTGGTACCCTTTAGAATCAGCCCACATTCCAATGGCGCGACCATCCAAGGGGCCGAAACCCAAATCGTGGGAAACATCTTTCCCTCACCCTGCTTCTCTAATTTGACCACGCAAGTCGAAAGAAGGGACGGAAAAGTAGAAACAGTTTTCGCCAGAGACTCGTCGGGACTAGACAGTCGTCGACACACACTCGTCGGGACTACACTCTGTAGTCATCTCATCACCTCCAAACAGTCTTTGACAGAGACTTGTCGGGACTAGACAGTCTTCCCCACACACTCTTCGGGACTACACCCAGTAGTCATCTCAACACAGTCGTCTCCACACACTTGTCGCAAACAGTCGTGAGCATACACTCTTCGGGACTACACCCAGTAGTCATCTCAAGACAGTCTTCCGCACACACTCTTCGGGACTACACCCAGTAGTCATCTCAAGACCGTCTTCGCCACACACAAATAGTCACAAGTCTACAAAGGTAGAACTGCCCAGCCCAATCGCACACTGAAGTAATAAACGGTGGTTACCAGTACTGGTTTCGCACTTGGCAAAAGGCCATAACGCTTATTATTTCCTCGACTGCCCCAACTATACCCACCAAACACTAATCTCAAACCCTTTGGTCCTTCGAGTAAACATAGTTCTCCCCAAATTATTCCGGTGGTGCAATCCAAAGGTTCGAAGAAGTAGCATCTCCGGAACATTTGGTCCTTCGAGCCGGATCATTTGGTCCTTCGAGCCGGATCAAGTTAGTTACAACTTGATCGAAGAAGCAGCGGCAGCAGCAGTGTTAGTGGGTCAAGTACCAAACCGCAGTGAAGTATTAGTGGGTCAAGTACCAAAGCACAGTGAAGTGACAAAGTAGTAGAATTGAGGTAGGATCTAAGCTATTTCTAACTCGAAATTGCATTGTATTTGATAAGTCAATCCCCAAGTGCTGCTGAATAAGTTAATTCAATAGTTCAAGTTAAGTTGCTTATTTTAAATTTAGTTAAAATGGAGCTCTGAATTAAGCGTCGAAGTGCGATAAAAGGCAGCATCACTCGCATTCAATCTTGGCTCAATGCAAATGAGCAAACAGAATCGAATCCTTTTCATTTTGAAAGGCGATTAGAGACACTAAAGAGCTCGTATAGCTCATATTGTGATATTCAGCAGCAAATTGAGGACTCTGCTCCGGACCAAGAATCCGACAGAGATAATGTAGAAGAGCAGTATTTCGATGTGTCAGCACGATTGTGCTCTAGAATGAGTGATATTACTCGCAATAACTGCTCAAATCCAAGCTCATCCTCAGGAACTCAAGTACAGGCATCCACATCAACCCGAGTTAATAAACCGCAATTAAATATCCCTCCCTTTAACGGCGCACTCATTGAGTGGGAAGGTTTTATCAATTGTTTGAAGCCTTAATTGAAAAGGACAGCGTATTGACTGATGTGGAAAAATTAATTTATTTACGCTCATATTTGTCAGGAGAGGCTCTCAGTTTGATAGCTAACTTAAAATTAACTAACTCAAATTTTTCTGTGGCTCTCAATACGCTTAAAGAAAGATATGCAAATCAACTCAACATAATCTATGCACACATAAGAAACATCTTGAATGTTCCGCAAATCACAAAGGCAAATGCTCTCAATTTGAGACAGTTTATCACAACAATTAAACAAAATTGTGATGGGTTAAGAAACTTACACGTAAATGTGGATGCTTGGGACTTAATGTTAGTATATTTATGTTCGGAAAGGCTGGATGCCAGCACAAGAAGGGCCTTATGATTTTGAATTAAAGGCAAATGATCGCCCCACTTTGCAACAATTTTTAAAGTTTTTAAATGCAAAGTGCTCGGTTCTAGAAAGAGCTATTATACCTGAATTATCGACTTCTCACGCTGTCAGGTATAATCACAAAGGACACCAGTTTGTCCATGTTACTGATAACAGAAACAATGTTTCTTTGGAGCCACGCAATGCTCTTTCTCGTTATAAACATAACGGAATCTCTCACCTCGCAAGTTCGTGCTTGTTTTGTAAGCAAGGGCACCGCATTTATGGCTGCTCTAAGTTTGCGAATCTGTCGCTAAATGAGAAATATAAGGTTATCAAGAAAAACCGATTATGCTTTAACTGTCGGGTTCTAAACATAGCTGCCAAAGAGTGTCAGTCTCAACGTTGTCGCATTTGTAAACAACCTCATCACACCCTGATCCATAAAGAGAGCTCTAGTACTCGTCCCAGAACTCAGTCAAACTCAAGCAATAGTTCTTCACAGTTACCCAATTGGCGAAAATCGACTCATAACACGCACTCTCACACTCAGCCACAAGTATCAAGCAACACCGTGTTACACAACACGGCCCCCTTAGTCAATGCACCCTCTGAAATTCAAATTAACAGTTCGACATCTCATGTAATTCCATCACCACATCAAGTTCCTTTTAATACCGTTCTGAGCACGCATGCAAATAGCAAAGAAGTCTTGCTAGCAACTGCCTATGTCAAACTAGTTTCCGTAAAACAAGAAATCGTATATGCTAGAGCACTTCTCGATTCCTGCAGCACCACATCACTTATTAGTAGGCAGTTGGTAGAAAAACTAGGAATAAATTCTAGAGACAGTCCCATAACTCTAACAGGAATTCATGGAATTGCAACCCACACTAACAAAATGGTAGACATTTCGGTATTCTCGACAGTCAAGGAGAATACCAAATTTGATATTTCATGTTATGTCCTAGACAAAATCACGAAGAGCATGCCCCATTACACGCTAATTAGAGATAATATTGCAATACCTCCCGGTTGCACGCTAGCTGATCCCCATTTCCACATTCCTGGACAAATAGACATGCTTTTAGGCGCAGATGTCTATTATTCCATTGTTTATGGACCCCCCTCTCAAATACCCAGGAATTCATTGTATATGGTGGAAACTCATCTTGGCCACATCATAAGTGGGCCGATTCCCGTAGATAGTCTCATTTATTGCAATACTCAATCTAGGTCAGCTCAATCCCCATTTAGATCAGAAAACGCGTGTCACTTAATTCATGGCAACAACATACAAATAAACGATATGGTCTTGGTTAAATCCGAAGATTGCAAACCCCTTGAGTGGCCGCTAGGCCGAATTGTTGAAATTATGCCTGGCAGTGATGGTAAGGTTCGACTAGTAAAAATTCGAACTATTGATGGAATTATTACCCGTAGTATAACAAAGATTTGTCCTCTTCCAATAGGAAACTGAAATTTACGTGCTTTGTTAGAATAAGTTAGTATATAGTAATGCTTGTATGTTTTACTTGCTAAATTGATGTCGCAATTTGTTTGTTTAAGTTAGGCTAATTAGTTGAAGCTATGTCGCTTCAAGGCGGGCAGTATGTTCAAATAACATTTGAACATTGTAGTCGAGATTTGTTGGGCTTGTGACTTTTTTCTATATTGAATTCCGAAAATGGTGCGCCCCTGTCGAAGATCTTCGGGACGGTCACCACAAGTGCTATTTCCGGGTTTAGCGATTGAAAGATTGATTCTCCAGCTTATCATAGTCGTGACAATTTTAGCATCCTGTAGATAAGTGGTCATTGTATTCTTTTGGGTGGCTCACTTGTCAGAGCTGACCGATGACCATTGTCTTGAATTTGAAGGATGTGCGAAATCACACTATTGCGTTCGGCGGGAGGTCTACTGGTCTTTGGTACCCTTTAGAATCAGCCCACATTCCAATGGCGCGACCATCCAAGGGGCCGAAACCCAATCGTGGGAAACATCTTTCCCTCACCCTGCTTCTCTAATTTTGACCACGCAAGTCGAAAGAAGGGACGGAAAAGTAGAAACAGTTTTCGCCAGAGACTCGTCGGGACTAGACAGTCTTCGCCACACACTCGTCGGGACTACACTCTGTAGTCATCTCATCATCTCCAAACAGTCTTTGACAGAGACTCGTCGGGACTAGACAGTCTTCGCCACACACTCTTCGGGACTACACCCAGTAGTCATCTCAACACAGTCGTCTCCACACACTTGTCGCAAACAGTCGTGAGCATACACTCTTCGGGACTACACCCAGTAGTCATCTCAAGACAGTCTTCCGCACACACTCTTCGGGACTACACCCAGTAGTCATCTCAAGACAGTCTTCGCCACACACAAATAGTCACAAGTCTACAAAGGTAGAACTGCCCAGCCCAATCGCACACTGAAGTAATAAACGGTGGTTACCAGTACTGGTTTCGCATTTGGCAAAAGGCCATAACGCTTATTATTTCCTCGACTGCCCCAACTATACCCACCAAACACTAATCTCAAACCCTTTGGTCCTTCGAGTAAAACAAAGTTCTGCCCAAATTATTCCGGTGGTGCAATCCAAAGGTTCGAAGAAGTAGCATCTCCGGAACAAGAGTCGTGGGCAACCAGAAGGCCAGGGATCCTATCCACATTAGAGGACTGGAATCACTGGCCTCTAAAGAGGAAGTAGTTGCCGCTCTGCGCCGGAAGTTCGAGCAAATTAAAGAGGAGGACTACAGCCTAAGTGACTTAAGGCCAAACATTAACAACACACAGGCCGTCACCCTGATGATCGATAGGGGTATGGCAAAGGAGCTGCTATGCGAGAAACGCATTAAAATAGGACTGGTCATGTGCAGTATGGAGGCCCGGATCAATCTGCAAAGATGCAGCAGATGCTGGAACTACGGGCACCAGCGGCAGAAATGCACAGGGACGGACCGTTCCTAACTATGCTTCGCCTGTGGGGAAGCAGGGCACCAAGGAGCCGAGCTGTCCCATATGCCAAAAGAATGGGCACAGAGCCGGAAGCGGCAAATGTGACGCCTTCAAGGCTTCCCTGACGGGAGTAAAGAAGGCGCTAAGGAAGGAGGCCCAGAGGCTCAGAAGAAGGGAGCCCAGAACCACAAAGGCGCCTAATACCAAGGGAGCAGAGCTACAGCAGGCCAGTGCGCAAGAAGCGGTGGACAGGCATGCTTCCGACCAACTCACATGAACAGGTCCAAGAAGGCAACCGCGCAGCTCCTCCACCCCACGGCTGACCAACGCGAAACGGCCATGCGCTTTCTGCAGGTAAATCTCAACAGAAGCCGCAAAGCGCATGACCTCATGTACAAAAAATTATATACATATAGACATATATATACATACATGTACAAAAAGATATATACATTGGAGATCACGGTGGGACACCTGTAGAGAGAATACATTTAGGTCCTATAGGTGGTTACATACGTAAATATTACAACACAATATATTTTTAGGGACTTTGCCAGAAAACCAGGAAAACTTATCGGAAAGAAATATAGTGCCAGTTTAAAAAAATGTGGAAAAGAAATGTCCCCTGTGCGACTTTGTGGGAAAATACAAGACTGAATTCACCAAACATTTCCAAGAAGCTCCCGATATTGATCTTAAAGTAGAAAAGCTGCACTTTGATTCTTCTGAAAATTTTAGTATCTGGTTTTCCAATACTCAGAAAGAAACTCTAACACAGTTTATAGTGGAAAAACTTCTGTTTCTACACATGAAACGAATGTCACATATCTGTCACCGTTCTGGTTTTTTTAAATCAAGAAGCTTGGGCGTTCGACATTTGAAATCCCAAGGAACCAAAAAAATTTATGGATACTGTCCTGCTGGTATACAGGTGGTTATTGATAATGAACGAGGAAATTATGAAATAACATTTGTCAGAACTCATGTTGGCCATCAAAATGATTTATCCCACTTATTTTGACAGAAAAGGAGCGTACTATGATAGCTACAAAGATAGCAATGAAAATTCCCTTTGATGCTATATTAGATGACATACGCGATTCAGTAACCGCATCAGATTTAGAGAGATTGCATCTACTTACGAAAAAAGATGTTTTTAATATTGAGGCTTGTTTCAACTTGCATTCAAAGTCACAAAGACACACAAAGATGATGCGGTTAGTGTAGATGCTTGGGTAGAAGAAATGAGAAGTTCATGTGTACTTTTTTACAAACCACAAGGCATATGTTTAGAGGCATATCCTCAACTAAGAAAAGAGGACTTCATGCTTATTATTATGAGTGATGGTCAAAAAACTATTCTGGAAACTTTCTCAAAGAATTGTTTGTGTATCGATGGAAGTCATGGGTTAAATGGGTATAATTACACACTTTACTCACATTGGATGAGTTAAGGCAAGGATTTCCATGTGCCTTTTGCGTATCAAACAGAAGTGATGGAGTTGCTATGAAGATATTCTTCAGTTATATAAGAGCAGAAGTGGGACAAATTGAAACCAATGTGTTTATGTCAGATATGGCTGATGTATACTACAATGCATGGTTAGAAGTAATGCCACCTGCTCTTTACCGGTAATAGGTTCAAAACTATTGCTTACTTGTTTGTGCTGATATTTTGCTTATGTTTTAGACTGTATTGCAGCTGGCATGTTGATAGAGCGTGGAGAAAAAACTTGAGTTTAATAAACTTAAGAGATAAGCAGGTCAGTAACATTATTTTCATTGAAATTCCCCTATAAAAATTGTTTTTAGATCGGTGTATACAAAATTCTGCGAACACTTATGCAGGAGACAGATTCTACTGCTTTTGAGAGGATGGTCCAAGAATTCATTACTCACTTACAAGATGATCCAGCAACTGTAGAGTTTGGTCATTATTTTGAAAATCATTATTCAAATAATTGCATAAGTTGGGCCTACAGTTATAGAGTTCATTGTGATTTGAATACACATGTGCATATTGATCGAATGCATAAATCAATAAAATATATATATTTGCAAGGAAAAAATGTACAAAGGCTTGATAAAGCATTAGGGGCCTTAATGAAACTGGTTAGAGATCGCCTTTTTGACCGGTTAATTATGTTAAATAAGGGAAAAGTAAGTTCCAAATTAACTGAATTAAGAAAAAGGCATCGCATAAGTTTGACGTTAGATGAAGGATCTGTATCTGAAGTTAGTAGTGGCATTTGGCAGATTATGTCTGCATCTGTAGCAAACAATGTATACACAGTTTGTGAGAACAGGAGTGGATGTAATTCTCAGTTGCACTGTGATGAATGCGAATGTTGCATACATACGTACTCCTGTGATTGTATCGATGGTTCAATTCGCTGGAACATGTGCAAACATGTGCATTTGGTTTGCAAATTCCTTCAGCAAGGAAAACTTACAGTCCACGCATTTAATCCGGTTACGTTTTCTCAAGGTATTTAAAATATTTTTTATTCCTATATATTTTTTATTCCTATTTAAAATGCTATACAGAGGGTCTCTCAGGGAAATCTGCTTTGAAAATAAATATTAGTATCGAGAGCTGCTGTCTAGCGGAGCTGCGTCTCATTTTCCTTAAAGACATGTTCACGACAAAGTTGTGCTCATAGGTCTTTTTTAAGAAAGCGTAGTTCCGTTAGATACGTGTCTATTACATAACTAATATTATTTTCTATATCAGAGATCACTGTTTCACTAGGACCACATAATTTTGGTACACCCGGATTTATTTTGACAAATTTTTGGTTTATTTTTAGAGTTTAACGACCAGCAGCTTGCAAATTTAGAACACTCAAAATTAACAAACTGTGCAGTGATTTTCCATCACCTGCAATCACCCGAAACACCACATACCAAGTCCAAAGGACTTTATCGGACAGAAAAAAAGAATTAATAGAAAAAGTGATAAATGAAATTAATAATATACAAAGCGAGAAAGAGCTGTTCAGTGCTGAAAAGTTGTTCGCACCGTTGGGACCGACATTGAGGGCTGTTCGTCAGGAAGATGACATTTCATTAGGCGCAAATCTAAAACCCAACGGAACACCAGCTAGTAACAAAAAATTGAGACACAAAGAAGGTTATTTAGCACCAAAAACATAAAAAACATAAAACTAACAAAATTCAGAAGCCCAGCCGGACAGAGCAAGAAACAATTGCTATTAATTTATTAATGAAAAACCAGATAAATTAAAACGTTGTTTAAAATCGGTTTATGGCTCAATAACAAAGCAGTAAAAAATTAAGGTTTGAAAGATAAAGCAAAAGAAGATAAAACATTTAGTACTGGTTCGTTTGTATTGAAATATTTTTATTTCTGTAACTATTTCACCGCAAATTTGATTCTTCGGGTAAATTCTCAAAAGAATCGCCACGAGCTTGAATTCTACATTGTACATTGTCACACTGTTGGACATTTACTTAATAGAAATAAAAAACGCCGATTAAAATGTAATACATGTATTATTTCATCCTAGCCTAGGTTGTTCAGAAAAATAAAGCATTTAGTTGAAATATTTGTGTGTATAAAATCCGTAGAAAAAAATCTTTATTGAATGAAATAATGTTCAAAAATAATTTGATGTTCAAGAGTAAAGTAAGCAAATATTTGTCGTATCTGTTTCACTTATAATCAGTCAACAATATTATCATCGTTTTTCAATTAACCCTTATTTTTTCTGGATACTACTTTAAAAAAATAAATATTGATCCCAACGTTAAAAATAATTGATCAGTAGTACCCACAGACTACATACTACACCCAAATACCCACTAATAAAAGAAAGTTCATCTCAAATAACCAGAAATTGATTCAAACCGAGAACATAGACCGTACCACATGCGCCGAAACGTTCCTATGCGTGCGTATTCCAGCACATAACATTTTTGACATGCGAAGTGCAAACTTGGCAACACCGTAGGCTGAAGAGACAAGCGTCTAGAAAGCGGCCGGAATTATTGCACCAAACGAATCAGATTCGAGCGCGAGTGTTTCACATAACCTGAAAATAGCCGTATGCCAAAGCACTACCTGCCAGCTGCCTGCGTAGTATTTTGATTTGAACAAGTTGTGTTGGTTTGGAAGTTTTATAAATAGAACAAATATGAATACGGAGTCGAGCTGTTCTCATTGTTCGAAAGTTTTTAGCCGGAAGTCTAGTTTGAAACGTCACATAGAAATTAAGCATCCGGAATTGAAGATAACCGATATTTTTCCTGGGAAAAAGTTTCAGTGTAAATCCTGTGCAAAGAATTTAATAACAAAAAGTCCTATATTAGTCATGGACGAAAGTTTCATGAAGATGTAAAAGAACATCGTTAATAGAATGCTCTTTGTGTGATTTCAATCATTATCTCAAAGATGAAATGTTATCTCACATGGAGCAAATGCACAATTTAAATCTTACTCCGGAAGTAAAACACTTTAGAAACAAAGACGAATTTTTACAATTCAAACTGAAGAAGAATCGGAATCAAAATGCTTCTTTAGGAAGCTAGGGGGGAGCCACAAGGAGCGAGTAACGCAATCTCAGATATTTGTATGTAATCGATCTCTGTACTATGTCCCGACAGGTTGTTCAAGGAGAACTTTAAAGACTCAAGGCAGTTGCAAAATGAACGCCTTCTGTCCAGCATCTATAAAATATAGGGTATGTAATATCTTTCTATTTTATACTACGAATGTCTATTTTATAACTTTAGGTAGTAGGTACCTTATTTAATATAAGACGCTAGAAATATTTTCTTAAGGCGCTAATACTTTATGGTGGTTTAAGACAGTTATGTATGTGCAAAAATGTGTTTTATCGAATTTGCATTTAGACATGTGCGTTCAGGTTTAAGGACAACTCTTTGAACAATTACTGTACTGTTATTTCGTACTAACAAATTTAAAACAGCGCAGTAAAAGCTCTATGAAATACATTTTAGTACATAACTGACCTGTGCTCTATGTTTTCCTTAATGACCCAGGGGGCTTTAGCGTTCACGGTGGTGTTATCGTATCGTTTGCAATAACTTGCTATTATCGTATTACCTACTTACAACATTAAATTAAAATAAAATTTTCAGGAGAAAAATGATGAATGCGAGATTTCAATTATAAAAACGCATACGCATGAAATGGACTTGGAATACCTGAAACTAACTGGTGAAAACAAAAATTCTATTGCGCAGAAGATTGCATCTGGAATATCGTTTAATCGAATTTTCGATGAAATTAGGCAATCTCTATATGAAGGTATGTTACACTAAAGTAAATTAACATTAACAACAATCTATCAAAATGCAGAGTACACATATATATTTGTATATTCCATCTAAACTCAATGTTTATTTTTAGGAGACGAACTGCAGCGAATACATTTATTAACTAGGAAGGATCTCTTAAATATTGAAAAGCAATATAATTTGCGTACTTCATTTGAAAACCATAAAAATGATGCAATTAGTGTTGAAGGGTGGGTGCAACAAGAGCAGAAATATCCAGATATCCAGTATCAAGCGTACTATATTACAAAACTCAAGGGCGAATTGATCTTGACATTCCAAATTTAAATTCTGACGATTTTGTATTGATTATAATGAACGAGGCTCAAGCAGAAATTTTAAAAAAATTTGGCTCCAAGACTTTATGCATCGATGGAACACATGGGTTAAACCAATATGGATTTGAACTAATTACATTATTAGTTCTCGACGATCTGAATCAAGGTTTTCCCTGTGTGTTTTTGTTAACTAACAGAACTGACACATTTGTATCGCAACTTTTTTTTTCGAAAAGTAAAGGAAGAATTGGGGACTTAAATGCAGAAAATTTCATGTCAGATATGGATGATTCATTTTTTAATGGATTTCAGTCAGTCATGCCCCTTCCAAAAAGACGATTGTATTGTTCCTGGCATGTTGATAAAGCCTGGAGGAAAAATCTATCCAAAATAAAAAATAGAGAATGTCAAGCAGAGGTGTACAAATACTTAGAACGCTACTTGAAGAAACAGACGAAAAACAATTTTATGAGTTATTTTCCGGAGCCAAAAACTATTTAAGTAACAATTCGGAAACTAAAGATTTTGCAAACTATTTTTTTAATAACTATGAAAATAATATTTTTTCTTGGGCATTTTGTTTCCGCCTTCACTCTGGAGTGAATACAAACATGCACTTAGAAAGAATGCATCGAACCATCAAAGAGATTTATTGCAGCCAAAAGAAGATTAAACGTTTGGATCATTTAATTTATATATTGCAAAAATTTATAAGAGACCGCCTTTTTGATCAACTAGTTATTCATCACAAAGGGAAAGTAACGAGTAAAATTAAAGCTGTTAGAGGCAGACATCAAAAAAGCATAACATTAGATTCAAGCAAGTTAATGCAAAGTGAACAAGGTTGGATCTACACAAATCCAAAAAATGAGTCTAAATATTTTATAGAGAAAGCAGACGACCATTTTGAAACATGCAAATGCCGCTTGAAATGTACACAGTGTGATTGTTGCATTCATCAGTTCGTACAACCTGTAGATCAGATACTAATGGTTTTCGGAACATGTATATTAACGAAATATATCCAAAATTACTCGCACTATCACCCCCTGCAAGGAATGCATCGACTTACCAAACACCCTGTACATTCTTGTTCAAATCTTATATTTCACCGGGAAACTTTCTTCTTCTTTTTGAAATACCCGCCGTAAATTCAGTAAGTGACCCTGATTGTTGGAGAAAGAGCGACCCTGATTGGTTTGGTGCAATAATTCCGGCCGCTTCTAGACGCTTGTGCTGAAAGAGTAGTAGTTGGGACCTAGACTCTAGTGACATCTGCTAGCAACCCAATTTTTTCTTCGAAACACCGGGTGACATTCCATTCTTCTGGGATATTTGGCCAGTTTTCGTTTTCGAAGTGACAGTTTTCGGTTTTTCGACCCTTTACGTGGTGGTCAACACCGCATTATTGACGGCTAATCTGATCCTTGTCGATCTGAAAGCAAAATTGGCAGTACTCAAAGAAAACTCAAACTATAAAAACAGTTTTCAAACATACAGTTTTAGGCAACGACCATACCACGTTGACTAATACCGGTTCTCGTCCGATCATTCTCGGTTGAGCAGTCAAACCGATCGGACGGTTTTTCGGCTCCGCTATTTCGTGAAACGGCTTCAACGCAAGTACCGCGAATGCAAGGTTTTTCTGTGCGAAAAGTTAGTGCCTGCAAAGAGGACATTATTAGATGCAGATTGGTGTTTCGGCTGTGAAATTCGGATACCTGGACTAAGTGAAAAAGCCGTCTTAAGTTTAAGTGCTTGTGAAAATATTCGAGTAAAATCGAATAAAATTGGACATTTTTAGTTGATTTCCTACCTGCTCATAGTAGGCATTTCGACCTTTTCGAGCCTTCTCGGGCTCAGGCAACCCTTAGCTGGGCGCGGCGGTGCCGTTGTGTACTTTGGTTCAAAACTAGCAAAACCGCGGCGGTGCCACTGTGACTCTATTTACGTGGTTTGTGACTTAATCGACCACTTCGCGGAAAAGTGCCGGCAAACAACCTGGCGGACATTCCCGCCACTCTTAGCTCCCGCGAACTCTCAGTTGACTCTCAGTCATCAACTAGCCGTGGTCCGATCCGCTTGTGCGAAAAATTGTTCTCGTGCTATCGGATTGCCAACCACAGTTTTTGTGCTTTTGCACTTTTGCTGAGTGAATATAAACATAGTAAATATAAACAAAGTTCGTAGTGGAATCAATAGACAATTCAGAATCCGCCGCCGAAGACGACAATGAGTCCGTAATCTCATTGTCGTCTCTAAGTTCGCTCGCCAGTAGCGTTGCGTCAGCAGATGCGTTCCACCATTGGACGAGGAACAAAAGCTGCAGAAATTAAAGCAGGTAGTTCCGCTTGCTAAGGGACAAACAAAATTGCGACCGCTGCAAGGTGGTTACAGCGGACTTTACAGCTGCTTACACAGCAGGCAAACCACCAAAGTGGTCGCTGGCGGTCAACCATTTGAAGGCCGAACACCCAACTGTTCGGAAAAGGGCCCTGCTAACCACCCAGATCTCTACAGGGGCCGTACCCAAACGGAAGCTGGATAAGGTGAGCCCCCCTAACATAACAAAGAAACCCAAGCACCAGCCAGAAAAAGCGACGATCGAGATTGGCCCAGAAACGTCAACGGACCAATCACAGCGAGCCACGAACCGTCAGCAGATCAACGAAAAGCGGGGAGCTGTTGCTATGGCTGAAAAAAGCTCAGCCGTGCGCCAAACAGTGGCCGACGACAAGTCGGATCACAGCGGTGATGCCTTTATGGTGCCACGGAAAACGGTGCCGTGGAGCACACTGCTTACCACACCGGCAAAACCAGCAATAGCACTGGAAAACCGCTTTTCGCCGATCCAACCGGCAACTGACCCCTTCGAGATCGAGCCTCAACCCTCCACCAGCGGGACCCAACCCATGCATGAGGAACTGGCTGCCAAAGCGGCTGCTTCGCTCAACAAATCGGCGAAGAAGCCCGAAAAACCGCCACCAATTGTCATCGTGGGAAAGCCCAGCAGCCACAGCGCGCTAGTGAATGGCCTAAAGTCAATACAAACAAGCCATTCACATTAAAATACACTAAAGCGTCGCTGATAGTGTACTGCAGCTGCATTTTAGACTGGGCGGCGATCAAGCGGTCACTGGAGGCAGAGGGCGGCCAGTTCCATACCTACGCACCCGCAAACCAGCGTACACACGCGTTTGTGGTAAGGGGGCTCGAGGGCAACGTGGAGCCTTCTCAAATCAAGGAGGACCTCGAGGAAAAGGGGTTTGCCATAAAAAATGTCTTCCGTATGAAGACCCAGTTTAGGCCCCTGTACCTGGTTGTCACCGACGATTCGGTGACCTTACGGAAACTCGCCACCACCGCCAAAGTGATCCGCGATGTCAGGGTCTCCTGGGAAACCAGGAAGAACCAACGAACCCTGACGCAGTGCCGCCGATGCCAGGGCTGGGGACACGTATCGGGCAACTGCAACAAACATTTCAAGTGCTCCAAGTGTGCGGGCCCCCACGAAATAACATCGTGCCCGCCGGGATCGGCGCTAAAATGCGCCAATTGCACTGGTCCCCACCGGAGCTTTGACGAAGCATGCCCGGTGTACGTTTTCAAACTGGCCCAGCGTCCGGTTGAAAAGCCACAAAAACCACAAACGCAGTTCGTGGCGGCACCACTTCCGTCCAGACCAGCGTGGGGGCAGACCTTCCGACCCGCAGGCCCGATCCCCCACCCAGAAACCAGCAGGACTAGGCAGCCCATCCCGAGCCCGAACGAGTTTCCGCCGCTCCCTGGCAGAAATGAAATGACCAGCAGGGCCACGCAGCCTGGTCAAACCGTCGCATTAATGGTCCCCAACCAAGACCCCCCACTAACCAAGGCATGAACGCTGGCGCAGTAGCCACTCTGGGCACCCTACATCGGGAATTCGCCGATCTGGCATCGCAGGTGAACTTACAGGAGGTAATCAAGGCGGTTAGATTTTATAGCGCTGCGTTGAGGGGCTGCGAGACGAAAGCGGAAAGGTTCCTCGTTTCCGCGCAGTTCTTCAACGAAGACATTAATAGCTTCGATTTTTAAGCCCTGATTTTGCCAACTGTGCCCTATGAGGATAGGAGAATGGAACTCATGCGGACTCCGGAGTCGTCTCGGTGAGTTTGTGCACTTCCTTCAGACCGAGGATATCGACGTGGCGTTGATTGTCGAAACATGGTTGCGCCCCGGGGATATACTTAGGATTCGGGGGTACAGGCTCGAACGTGCCGATAGGCCCGGTTTAAGGGGAGGGGTGGCCATAGCGGTCAAAACGTCAATTCCATACAGGAGACTGCCACACAGGCAGTCAGCAATAGAGAACGTCGGCGTTGAACTTCCTGATGGAGTTTTGATCTACTGTGGCTATTTCTCCACCGTACGCTTACAGGCCGCTGATGTCGATCCATTCTTCATAAACACCAATAGGGTGTTGCTAATGGGAGATTTCAACGCCCGCCATCCACTATTCAATAACCCTGGACATAAAAACGCAGCCGGCAATTTTCTAGCCGACTACGTTCGCGACAATGGCCTACTCGTTATGCCCACTTCATCCCCAACGCATTACCCGAACAGTGGAGGGAATCCATCCTACCTCGACTTCGGAATTGCCAAAGGACTCACCAATCTCACGGAGATGGTGGTTATAGACGCCCTCAGCAGTGACCATTTGCCCATTTACCTCGACATTAGGGATTTAAAGCGCACACAAACTAACGACTTTCGATATTCATACGAAAATTTCGATTTTCGCGAATATCGAAAACGACTACAAGACCTGACGTGTATTCCGGGCCAGATTGATACTGTCGAAGCTCTAGAGCATGCGGTAAAAGGTCTGACCAGGAATATACAACGGACACAGCAAGCTTTGGCCAAAAAAGTCCCGAACAGACCGCGGCGCGACAATCTTCCTGAGGAAATTCTGAACCTTATTAAGGCGAAAAATCGAATCAGGAAGCGTTGGCAGCGATTCAGGCAACCTGCCGATCGCATAATGGCAGCAGAGCTTGCACGAGACATACACCGCGAAATCTCCGCATACAGGAATTATACCTGGGCGGAGAAACTGCGAAATTTGACTCCCCGTGACAATTCCCTGTGGAAACTGTCGAGAAGTCTGCGAAAAGGCTATGAGCAAGTCCCCGCTCTTGAAAAAGAGGGGCGGAGTTATATTACCACCAGTGACAAGTGCGAGCTGCTCGCCGACTTTTTGGCAGAAGTACACAAGGTCCAACCAGCCCTTCAGGATAACGAAATCGAAAGACAGACCGCTGTTTTTGTAGAACGGAAGTATCCTATACCACCCTCGATTTTGCATTCCTATATAACAACCCCGTCGGAGATACAATCGTGTCTTCGGCGCCTCCCTAGCCGAAAAGCCCCCGGGCCAGACGGCATCCCTTATCTACTCCTCAAAAACTTACCGCGGAAAACTATTGTGCTAATAGTACAAATAGTCAACGCAGTCCTTAAATTGCAGCACTTCCCACAGGACTGGAAAAACGCTGTAATAATCCCCATCTTAAAGCCGGGCAAAAACCCGACCGAACCCGCCTCTTATAGGCCAATTTCCCTCTTGAACACCCTCGGCAAATTAACCGAGAAGGTCATCCATTCGAGATTACAGGCAGCAGCCGAGCTTCGAAGTTTAATCCCGGATGAGCAGTTTGGCTTCCGACCAAGACACAACACAACGCTGCAGACTGCTAGGATCGCAACGGATGCCTATGCAGCATTTAATAAGCTTCAAAGTACGGTTATGCTGCTTCTCGACATGCAAAGGGCCTTTGACACAGTCTGGCACACAGGCCTGCTGTACAAGTTGTTTGCCGTGCATTCACTGCCACTCTACCTAGTTTCCCTTATAGCGTCTTACCTAAAAAACCGTTCCATCCAGGTGAAAGTGGAGAATTCCACTTCTGCCAAAAGACGCATCGCGGCAGGAGTACCACAAGGAACAGTGATTTCGCCGCTGCTGTATACATTGTACACAGCAGACATTCCAAAACTTCCCACTACAAAAATAGCACTATACGCTGATGATACGGCTATCTACGCATCGTCTTTTTATGCTCAGGCTGCGAAATCTCGCATTGCACATCACCTGAGTTTATTGACGCCGTATTTCGACAAATGGAAACTTAAAGTGAATCCCAGGAAGACGGAACTTATTATCTTTTCGCGCAAATTCACTAACAACAAAATCTTATCACCACTCGTGGTCCAAAATACTCCTATCAAACCAACAAAAGAGGTGAAATACCTGGGATTCAAACTAGACGCCCGACTCCATTTCAATAAGCATGTTGACTATGCTGTACAAAAGACTGCCATGGCCCGAAGAAAGTTGTACTCTCTTCTGGCGCCAAATTCTTTCCTATCACCTCAAAATAAACTTCTGCTCTACACCTCCACCATAAGGCCCATACTGACCTACGGAACCCCTGTCTGGCACTCTGTCTGTGATTCCACGAGACGACGTGTTCAAAGGACCCAAAATAGGTTCCTAAGAGGCGTCCTATCGGCTGACAGATACACCAGAATAACCGAAATGCACGAAGCTACAGGGATGGCCTATATAGCCGACTATATAGATACCATCGCTGAAAAATTTTATCATAGCGGAGTGCAAGGCTCAGTCCTCACGCGAAATATCACCCAAGTAAGAGCAAACGACCGCCCAACCCATGGTCCCCTGTATAAGCGACTTCCCATATTTTATGAGGATTTTGTCCCTGACAGTACGTGACGACAAACAAACATTGCCTGCCAGTTGCAGACAGTCGTTTCTAGCAGGCTGGAAACGCACAAATCCAACATAACGTGACTTGACGGGTTCGTCCTGCCTCGTTCTGACTGGTGTTGGCTGGTCCTTGCACCGATCGGGGCGGGGGCGGATGGATTCGGTCATCTAGTTGAAACTGCCGGCGGTTAACGCCACGGCTGACAGTATCAGGCTTAAAGGTCGAAGCAAAAGGGGTTTTTGGCTTCCCTTCAGGAAGACCTTTTTTCCTTAATGAATGCCCCTCGAATAAAACCAAAACCGCCACTTCAAGACTATCTCCTGACGTTGTCGTGCGTATGGCTAGCTCGGGAATGTCCATGTTAGGGCACTGCCCAGGTAATGGACGACTTAGCACGCCTATTTAGATCATGGGCAAAGAGCAACCGGCCGAACATCTGGCCAGACATGGGACATTTTACTGACTTATGTTTTTTGGTTTTAAACTTTGTTTGTGAATTTAGTAATGTGAATGTTTAATAAATTTTATCTATCTATCTATCTGTGTCCAGTCATCAACTAGCCGTGGTACGATCCGCTTGTGCGAAAAATTGTTTCGCGTGCTTTCGGATTGTTGACCATAGTTACGTGCGATAGTTTCTTTTGCGTTCACTAACAGTACAAGACACACTAACTACAAGTGTTCTCCGTTGTGGCGGAATCCACAAACATCCTAGAATCCGCCGACGAAGACGACAATGAGTCCGTAATCTCATTGTCGTCTTTAAGTTCGCTCGCCAGTAGCGCTGCATCAGCAGACGCTTTCCTCCAATTGGACGAGGAACAAAAGCTGCAGAAATTTAAGCAGGTTTTCCGCTTGCTAAGAGTAGATAATGGTTGCGACCGCTGCAGGGCAGTTTCAGCGGACTTTACAGCTGCCTACAGAGCAGTCAAACCACCAAAGTGGTCGCTGGCGGTCAACCATCTGAAGGCCGAGCACCCAGCTGCACGGAAAAGGGCCCTGCTAACCACCCAGATCTCTACAGGGGCCGTACCCAAACGGAAGCTGGATAAGGTGAGCCCCCCTAACATAACGAAAAAATCGAAGCACCAGCCAGAAAAAGCCACGAACGAGATTGCCCCAGAACCACCAACGGACCAACCACAGCGAGCCACGAACTACCAGCAGGACAAAGAAAAGCGGGGAGCTGTTGCTATGGCTGAAAAAGAGTCAGCCGTGCGCCAAACAGTGGCCGACGACAAGTCGGGTCACAGCGGTGATGCCTTCATTCTGCCACGGAAAACGGTGCCGTGGAGCACACTGCTTACCACACCGGCAAAACCAGTAATAGCAACGGAAAACCGCTTTTCGCCAATCCAACCGGCAACTGACCCCTTCGAGATTGAGCCTCAACCCTCCACCAGCGGGACCCAACCCATGCATGAGGAACTGGCTGCCAAAGCGGCTGCTTCGCTCAACAAATCGGCGAAGAAGGCTGAAAAACCGCCACCAATTGTTATCGTGGGAAAGCCCAGCAGCCACAGCGCGCTAGTGAATGGCCTAAAATCGATAACAAATAAGCCATTCACTTTAAAATACACGAAAGCGTCGCTGATAGTGTACTGCAGCTGCATATTAGACTGGGCGGCGGTCAAACGGTCACTGGAGGCAGAAAGCAGCCAGTTCCATACCTACGCACCTGCAAACCAGCGAACACACGCGTTTGTGTTAAGGGGGCTCGAGGGGAACGTGGAGACTTCGCACATCAAGGAGGACCTCGAGGAAAAGGGGTTCTCCATAAAAAACGTCTTCCGAATGAAGACCCAGTTTCGGCCCCTGTACCTGATTGTCACCGATGATTCAGTGACCCTACGGAAACTCGCCACCACCGCCAAAGTGATCCGCGATGTCAGGGTCTCCTGGGAAACCAGGAAGAACCAACGAACCCTGACGCAGTGCCGCCGATGCCAGGGCTGGGGACACGTATCGGGCAACTGCAACAAACACTTCAAGTGCTCCAAGTGTGCGAACCCCCACGAAATAACATCGTGCCCGCCGGGACCGGCGCTAAAATGCGCCAATTGCACTGGTCCCCACCGGAGCTTTGACGAAGCATGCCCAGTGTACGTGTTCAAACTGGCCCAACGCCCGGTCGAAAAACCGCAAAGGCAGTTCGTGGCGGCGCCACTTCCGTCCAGACCAGCATGGGGGCATGTATGTGTTGCCTTTCGGCGACCTTCCCAGCTCACGCCATTAGGTCCATAGATCTCCATCCGTTAGGACACTACTACCTTCCAAAAACACTATCACGGAAGCCCATCTCCGTTCCTTGGACCATCCACCCAACCAATTAGCGGGGAGGATGGGGAGCACCAGTTAGCCCTGAGTTTTCCAATCCATGTTCTTTCTACTTCCTGGCTTTTACATCTCCGTCAATTCCTGTATCTATGGGGGGGGTGGCGGCGGGCGTGCTCGAGGTCAGACTAATCATTGCTCTCACGACTTCCCGAAAATTCCAAAACTTCTCTGACCCAAAAAACGGTCCAATTTACTTTACTCCCAATTAATGCTCACCTTTCCATCTTATCCCTCTACACCATCATTTTCAATCTTTCCCTTAATTCACTGTCCCAATCTATGCAAACCCCTTACAGTTCGAGTGGATGAGCGGTACCCGACTCATCCCCTCTATCCCACCAAACTCCCACCAGCCGTTTTTGCGGATGTGGCCGACAGCCCTCCTGGCTCATTCCACTACCGCAGTCCCGCCGGACTTGTCAGCCGCTTAGCCGATCATGCTGCTCGTAAGACTTAGGCACGATCTCCCAGGGAATACCACGTGGAGGTGGACTGACTTATTCCCCTTGCATGCGAGCATGGGGGCAGACCTTCCGAGCCGCAGGCCCGATCCCCCACTCAGAAACCAGCAGGACTAGGCAGCCCATCCCGAGCCCGAACGAGTTTCCGCCGCTCCCTGGCAGAAATGAAATGACCAGCAGGGCCACACAGCCTGGTCAAACCATCGCAGCTAATGGTCCCCAACCAAGACCCCCCACTAACCAAGGCATGAACGCTGGCGCAGTAGCCACTCTGGGCACCCTGCATCGGGAATTCGCCGATCTGGCATCGCAGGTGAACTTACAGGAGGTAATCAAGGCGGTTAGATTTTATAGCGCTGCGTTGAGGGGCTGCGAGACTAAAGCGGACAGGTTCCTCGTTTCCGCGCAGTTCTTCAACGAAGACATTAATAGCTTCGATTTTTAAGCCCTGATTTTGCCAACTGTGCCCTATGAGGATAGGAGAATGGAACTCATGCGGACTCCGGAGTCGTCTCGGTGAGTTTGTGCACTTCCTTCAGACCGAGGATATCGACGTGGCGTTGATTGTCGAAACATGGTTGCGCCCCGGGGATATACTTAGGATTCGGGGGTACAGGCTCGAACGTGCCGATAGGCCCGGTTTAAGGGGAGGAGTGGCCATAGCGGTCAAAACGTCAATTCCATACAGGAGACTGCCACACAGGCAGTCATCAATAGAGAACGTAGGCGTTGAACTTCCTGATGGAAGTTTTGATCTACTGTGGCTATTTCTCCACCGTACGCTTACAGGCCGCTGATGTCGATCCATTCTTCATAAACACCAATAGGGTGTTGCTAATGGGAGATTTCAACGCCCGCCATCCACTATTCAATAACCCTGGACATAAAAACGCAGCCGGCAATTTTCTAGCCGACTACGTTCGCGACAATGGCCTACTCGTTATGCCCACTTCATCCCCAACGCATTACCCGAACAGTGGAGGGAATCCATCCTACCTCGACTTCGGAATTGCCAAAGGACTCACCAATCTCACGGAGATGGTGGTTATAGACGCCCTCAGCAGTGACCATTTGCCCATTTACCTCGACATTAGGGATTTAAAGCGCACACAAACTAACGACTTTCGATATTCATACGAAAATTTCGATTTTCGCGAATATCGAAAACGACTACAAGACCTGACGTGTATTCCGGGCCAGATTGATACTGTCGAAGCTCTAGAGCACGCGGTAAAAGGTCTGACCAGGAATATACAACGGACACAGCAAGCTTTGGCCAAAAAAGTTCCGAACAGACCGCGGCGCGACAATCTTCCTGAGGAAATTCTGAACCTTATTAAGGCGAAAAATCGAATCAGGAAGCGTTGGCAGCGATTCAGGCAACCTGCCGATCGCATAATGGCAGCAGAGCCTGCACGAGACATACAGCGCGAAATCTCCGCATACAGGAATTATACCTGGGCGGAGAAACTGCGAAATCTGACTCCCCGTGACAATTCCCTGTGGAAACTGTCGAGAAGTCTGCGAAAAGGCTATGAGCAAGTCCCCGCTCTTGAAAAAGAGGGGCGGAGTTATATTACCACCAGTGACAAGTGCGAGCTGCTCGCCGACTTTTTGGCAGAAGTACACAAGGTCCAACCAGCCCTTCAGGATAACGAAATGGAAAGACAGACCGCTGTTTTTGTAGAACGGAAGTATCCTATACCACCCTCGATTTTGCATTCCTATATAACAACCCCGTCGGAGATACAATCGTGTCTTCGGCGCCTCCCTAGCCGAAAAGCCCCCGGGCCAGACGGCATCCCTTATCTACTCCTCAAAAACTTACCGCGGAAAACTATTGTGCTAATAGTACAAATAGTCAACGCAGTCCTTAAATTGCAGCACTTCCCACAGGACTGGAAAAACGCTGTAATAATCCCCATCTTAAAGCCGGGCAAAAACCCGACCGAACCCGCCTCTTATAGGCCAATTTCCCTCTTGAACACCCTCGGCAAATTAACCGAGAAGGTCATCCATTCGAGATTACAGGCAGCAGCCGAGCTTCGAAGTTTAATCCCGGATGAGCAGTTTGGCTTTCGACCAAGACACAATACAACGCTGCAGACTGCTAGGATCGCAACGGATGCCTATGCAGCATTTAATAAGCTTCAAACTACGGTTATGCTGCTTCTCGACATGCAAAGGGCCTTTGACACAGTCTGGCACACAGGCCTGCTGTACAAGTTGTTTGCCGTGCATTCACTGCCACTCTACCTAGTTTCCCTGATAGCGTCTTACCTAAAAAACCGTTTCATCCAGGTGAAAGTGGAGAATTCCACTTCTGCCAAAAGACGCATCGCGGCAGGAGTACTACAAGGACAGTGATTTCGCCGCTGCGGTATACATTATACACAGCAGACATTCCAAAACTTCCCACTACAAAAATAGCACTATACGCTGATGATGCGGCTATCTACGCATCCTCTTTTTATGCTCAGGCTGCGAAATCTCGCATTGCACATCACCTGAGTTTATTGACGCCGTATTTTGACAAATGGAAACTTAAAGTGAATCCCAGGAAGACTGAACTTATTATCTTCTAGCGCAAATTTACTAACAATAAAATTCTATCGCCACTCATGGTGCAAAATACTCCAATCCAGCCAGTAAAAGAGGTGAGATACCTGGGATTCAAACTAGACGCCCGCCTTCACTTCAACAAGCATGTTGACTATGCTGTACAAAAGACTTTCATGGCCCGAAGAAAGTTGTACTCTCTTCTGGCGCCAAATTCATTTCTGTCACCTCAAAACAAACTTCTGCTCTACACCTCCACCATAAGGCCCATACTGACCTACGGCTCCCCTATGTGGCACTCTGTCTGTGATTCCACGAGACGACGTGTTCATAGCACCCAAAATAGGTTCCTAAGAGGCGTCCTATCGGCTGACAGATACACCAGAATAACCGAAATGCACGAAGCTACAGGGATGGCCTATATAGCCGACTATACAGATACCATCGCAGAAAAATTTTATCATAGGAGCTCAGTCCTCACGCGAAATATCACCCAAGTAAGAGCAAACGATCGCCCAACCCATGGTCCCCTGTATAAGCGACTTCCCATATTTTATGAGGATTTTGTCCCTAACCCAAACAAACATTGCCTGCCAGTTGCAGACAGTCGTTTCTAGCAGGCTGGAAACGCACAAATCCAACATAACGTGACTTGACGGGTTCGTCCTGCCTCGTTCTGGCTGGTGTTGGCTGGTCCTTGCACCGATCGGGGCGGGGGCGGATGGATTTGGTCATCTAGTTGAAACTGCCGGCGGTTAACGCCACGGCTGACAGTATCAAACTTAAAGGTCGAAGCAAAAGGGGTTTTTGGCTTCCCTTCAGGAAGACCTTTTTTCCTTAATGAATGCCCCTCGAATAAAACCAAAACCGCCACTTCAAGACTATCTCCTGACGTTGTCGTGCGTATGGCTAGCTCGGGAATATCCATGTTAGGGCACTGCCCAGGTAATGGACGACTTAGCGCGCCTATTTAGATCATGGGCAAAGAGCAACCGGCCGAACATCTGGCTAGACATGGGAGTTATGTTTGTTAACTTTGTGAATTTTATTAATGGGAATGTTCAATAAATTTTTATCGATCTATCTATCTGGCGCACGGCGAAGAACCGTCAAAGCCCAAGTCGGCACAGTAGCGTCACAGAAACGCAAAATGCAATCTGGAAGCCACAAAACGCTTACAGAACATAGCAAAAAAGCCAAGCCGCCAGCCCAAAACCAACTGTCTGATAAAGGTGCACCCGCAATTGGTCCAACCATTGCCATGGATCAATCAGGCGACAACTCCGAGGAATATAAAGTTCCTCGGAAAACCATTCCCTGGAAAGCGCTAGTAACCACGCAGGAGGCTTCTACTCCAACGGCCAACCGGTTTACAGCCATACAACCGGCCAATGACGAATCCCACCAAACAGCTAGCGCTGAACCGGAAGTAACAGATGACGAACTGGCTGCATCACCGGCGACCGCTTCAAAGAAGCGTAATGTGGATAAGCCGCCACCAATAGTTATTGCAGGCAAGGCAAACAGCCATGTGGAGCTGGTAAAGGGATTAAAATCTCTCACCAGCAAACCATTCACCCTTAAATACACTAAGGCCAGCCTTATAGTGTACTGCTCCTGCATTATCGACTGGGCGGCTGTAAAACGGTCTCTAGAGACCGAAAACAGTCAGTTCCACACTTACGCTCCCGCCAGCGAAAAGACGCATGCCTTTGTCCTTAAGGGGTTGGAGGGGAACGTAAATCCGGAAGATATAAAAAGGGACCTAATTGCAAAATCGGTAAACACGAAGAACGTGTTTTCAATGAAAACTAAATATAGGCCTTTATTCCTGGTGGTAACAGACGAGAAGGTCACCCTCCGCAAACTCAATGCGGAAGCGAAGGTCGTCTGCGACGTAAGGGTTTCGTGGGAGACACGAAACAACCGAAAAACCCTTACGCAATGTCGCCGTTGTCAAGGATGGGGGCATGTGTCCTCAAATTGCAACCGCAACTTCAAATGCTCTAGGTGCGCTGAGGCGCACGAGATCACATCCTGCCCTCCTGGTTCAGCCCTGAAGTGCGCAAACTGCGGCGGTGCACACCGCAGTTTCGACGCTAACTGTCCTGTATATAAATTTAAACAGGCACAGGCACCAGCACCCAATATGCAGAAATATGTGCCGGCTCCCATACCCACAAGACCAGCGTGGGGGCAAGCCGCCCGCGCCCCCGGCCCGATCCACCCTCTACCACCAAGCAGCAGGACCATGGCGCCAAACGGCAACAGGACCATGCTGCCCAGTCAACTGAACTCGCTGGCGGACTTTCCGCCACTAGTCCGCCAGCCGGCTCCTCCCAGAAGCACCGCCCACCAGCCTTCAGCAAACTCGACTCAAGCCCATGGTTCAAATGGGAATGCGGTGGCCATGCTCGACAGCGTCCAGCGAGAATTCGCCAAGCTTGCAATGCAGGTAAACTTGCAGGAGATAGTCAAGGCGGTGAGATTTTACAGCGCCGCATTGAAGAACTGCGTTACGAAGGCAGAAAATTTTCTGGTTTCCGCGCAATTCTTCAACGAGGACATCAACAGCTTCGATTTTTAAGCACTGATATTGTCAACTGTGCCCTATGAGGATTGGTGAGTGGAACTCATGTGGACTCCGTAGTCGTCTTGGCGAGTTCGTCCAATTCCTCGAGTCTCACGATGTTGATGTGGCGCTGATCGTGGAAACATGGTTGCGCCCCGGAGACCGAATCAAGATTCGAGGATACCGGCTAGAGCGCGCTGATCGGCACGGTAGCAGAGGTGGGGTTGCCATAGCCGTAAAGACAACCATACCATACAGGAGACTGCCATACAGGCAGTCAGTAATGGAGAACGTTGGCATAGAGCTTCCTGATGGTATGTTGATTTACTGTGGGTACTCTACTGCTAGACGCTTACAGGCCACTGATGTGGATCCATTCTTCACAAACACCAATAGGGTTTTGCTTGTGGGGATTTAAACGCTTGCCATCCATACTTCAATAACCCTGGACAGAAAAACGCAGGCACTTTTCTTGCCAACTACGTTCGCGATAATGGCTTACTGGTTATGCCCACAAATTCTCCAACTCACTATCCAAGCAATGGAAGGAATCCATCCTTCCTTGACTTTGGAATTGCCAAAGGACTCACCAATCTCACGGAGATGGTGGTAATAGACGCCCTCAGCAGTGACCATTTGCCCATTTACCTTGAAATCAAAGACAAAAAGCGCACAAATACTGACGACTTTCGATACTCATACGAAAATTTCGATTTTCGCGAATATCGAAAGAGACTACAAGACCAGACGTGTATTCCGGACCAGATCGATACTGTCGAAGCTTTAGAGCTTGCAGTGAAAGGGCTGACCAGAAATATACAACGGACACAACAAGCTTTAGCCAGAAAAGTTCCAAATAGGCCTCGGCGCGACAACCTTCCTGAAGACATTTTGGACCTTATTAAGGCGAAAAACCGAATCAGGAAGCGTTGGCAGCGATTTCGGCAACCTGCCGATCGCATAATTGCAGCTAAGCTTGCACAAGACATTCAAAGCGAAATTTCCGCTTACAGGAATTTCACCTGGGCGGAAAAATTGCGAAACTTAACCCCCCGTGACAATTCTTTGTGGAAACTGTCAAGAAGCTTCCGAAAAGGCTACGAGCACATCCCCGCTCTTGAAAAAGATGGAAGGAGTTACATTACCACCAGTGACAAGTGTGAGCTTCTCGCAGACTTTTTGGCAGAGGTACACAAAGTCCAACCATCCCCTCAGGATAGCGAGATAGAAATACCGACCGCTGCTTTTGTAGAACGGAAGTATCCTATCCCACCTTCGATTTGGCACTCCTATATTACAACCCCGTCGGAGATACAATCGTGCCTTCGGCGTCTCCCTAACCGAAAAGCCCCTGGGCCAGACGGCATCCCTTATTTACTCCTCAAAAACTTGCCGCGGAAAACTATTGTTCTAATAGTACAAATAGTTAACGCAATCCTTAAACTGCAGCATTTCCAACAGGACTGGAAAAGAGCTGTACTAATTCCAATTTTAAAGCCGGGCAAAAACCCAGCCGATCCTGCCTCCTATAGGCCAATTTCCCTCCTAGACACCCTCGGCAAATTAACTGAGAAGGTTGTCCTTTCGAGGTTGCAAGCGGCAGCCGAACTTAGAAGTTTAATACCGGAAGAGCAGTTTGGCTTTCGACCCAAACATAACACAACGCTGCAGACCGCTAGGATTGTAACGGATTCCTACGCAGCATTTAACAAACTTCAAAGTACGGCAATGCTGCTTCTCGATATGCAAAGAGCCTTCGATACAGTTTGGCATGCTGGCCTACTGTACAAGTTGTTTGCAGTTCATTCACTTCCACTCCATCTAGTCTCGCTAATAGCGTCTTATCTTAAAAACCGCTCAATCCAGGTGAAAGTAGAAAATTCCATCTCGGCCAAACGACGCATTATGGCTGGCGTGCCGCAAGGTACTGTTTTATCGCCGCAATTGTACACACTGTACACAGCGGATATCCCGATGCTCCCTACTACAAAAACAGCACTTTACGCCGACGACATCGCCATATACACGTCGTCTTTTCATGCTCAGGCAGCGAAGTATCGCATTGCACACCACCTGAGTTTGATGACGACATACTTCGACAAATGGAAATTGAAAGTGAATCCCAGAAAGACAGAACTTATTATCTTCTCGCGCAAATCTAGTAACAATCAAATCTTGTCACCACTCATGGTTCAAAATACCCCCATTATGCCGGTAAAAGAGGTGAAATACCTGGGATTCAGACTAGACGCCCGACTCCATTTCAATAAGCATGTTGACTATGCTGTACAAAGGCTGCCATGGCCCGAAGAAAGTTGTACTTTCTTCTGGCGCCAAATTCTTTCCTATCACCTCGAAATAAACTTCTGCTCTACACCTCCACTATAAGGCCCATACTGACCTACGGCTCCCCTATCTGGCACTCTGTCAGTGATTTTACGAGACGGCGTGTTCAAAGGACCCAAAATCGGTTCCTGAGAGGCGTTCTATCGGCTGACAGATGCACCAGAATCACCGAACTGCACGAAGCTACAGGGGTGCCCTATATAGCTGACTATATAGATAACATCTCTGCCAAATTTTATCATAGCGGAGTGCAAGGCTCAGTCCTAACACGAAATACCACTCAAATTAGGGCAAACGATCGCCCAACTCACGGTCCCCTGTATAAACGACTGCCCATGTTTCATGAGGCTTTTGTCCCATAACAAAACGTGACAACAAACCTACATTGTCTGCATTAAGCAGGCCTAGTCATTTCTAGCAGGCTGGAAATGCACATGTTCAAATAACATTTGAACATTGTAGTAGAGATTTGTTGGGCTTGTGACTTTTTTCTATATTGAATTCCGAAAATGGTGCGCCCCTGTCGAAGATCTTCGGGACGGTCACCACGAGTGCTATTTCCGGGTTTAGCGATTGAAAGGTTGATTCTCCAGCTTATCATATTCGCGACAATTTTAGCATCCTGTAGATAAGTGGTCATTGTTTTGTTTTGGGTGGCTCACTTGTCACAGCTGACCGATGACCATTGTCTTGAATTTGAAGGATGTGAGAAATCACTCTATAGCGTTCGGCGGGAGGTCTACTTTTGGTACCCTTTAGAATCAGCCCACATTCCAATGGCGCGACCATCCAAGGGCCGAAACCCAAATCGTGGGAAACATCTTTCCCTCACCCTGTTTCTCTAATTTTGACCACGCGAGTCGAAAGAAGGGATGAAAAAGTACAAACAGTCTTGAGAGAGTCTTCGCCAGAGACTAGTCGGGACAACAGAGTCATCGCCACACACTTGTCGGGAGCAGTCGCCACACACTCTTCGGGACTACACCCAGTAGTCATCTCAAAAGAGTCTTTGATATAGACTCGTCGGGAAAACACAGTTTTCGCCAGAGACTCGTCGACACACACTCGTCGGGACTACACTCTGTAGTCATCTCATTATCTCCACACAGTTGTCTCCACACACTTGTCGCAAACAGTCGTGAGCACACACTCTTCGGGACTACACCCAGTAGTCATCTCAACACAGTCTTTGATATAGACTCGTCGGGAAAACACAGTCTTCACAAAGGAGTCTTGAGAGAGTCATCGCCAGACACTTGTCGGGAGCAGTCGTCACACACTCCTCGGGACTACACTCTGTAGTCATCTCATTATCTCCACACAGTCTTTGATACAGACCCGTCGGGACTACACCCAGTAGTCATCTCAACACAGTCTTCGCCACACACTCTTCGGGACTACACCCAGTAGTCATCTCAAGACAGTCTTCGCCACACATTTGCAATAGTCACAAGTCTACAAAGGTAGAACTGCCCAGCCCAATCGCACACTGAAGTAATAAACGGTGGTTACCAGTACTGGTTTCGCACTTGGCAAAAGGCCATAAAGCTTATTATTTCCTCGACTGCCCCCAACTATACCCACCAAACACTAATCTCAAACCCTTTGGTCCTTCGAGTAACAATAGTTCTCCCCAAATTATTCCGGTGGTGCAATCCAAAGGTTCGAAGAAGTAGCATCTCCGGAACATTTGGTCCTACGAGCCGGAACATTTGGTCCTTCGAGCCGGATCAAATTAGCATCTCCGAAACAGCACATATCCAACATTATGTGACTAACCGAAACCTAGCTTCGTTGTTCCGGTCGGTGCGAGACTTGCTGGCAAGACTTGTCCCGATCGGAGCGAGGGGGCATGGCCCAGGTCATACAATCGTTTACTACCGGCGGCAAAAGCCGCGGCTGACAGTATCATTTTAAAGGTCGAAGCAAAAGGGGTTTTTGGCTTCCCTTCAGGAAGACCTTTTTTCCTCAATGAATGCCCCTGAAGTAAAAGAAAAACCGCCATTTAAAGATTACCCTCCTCACGTTGTCGTGCGATTGCGGATCAGCGAATGTCCTTGTAAGGGCTCTGCCCAGGTACTGGACTACTCCCCGCCTATTTGGATCATAGACAGAGGAGCAACTGGCCGACCATCTGGCCAGGCACTGATAGGAGCATGCTTCTATCCCTTTTATTGCCGTTGTAAATCTGTGAATGTCTGTATACTATGTAAATATTAATAAAGTTTTTATCTATCTATCTATCTAGTGATGGGAGTACTCGAATACAGGAATCGAGTAGTATTCGATTCCTAAGAGAATCGAAAGTACTCAACTACTTAGGTTCAGTATGGAATCGATTCCAGTACTCTAAATTTCTGTATCTGTACTTTGTACTCGAGGCACCGAACCGAATTTATGGGAATCGAAAACGAACATCGGTGGAGTTTATTTCAGTTTATTTGACAACGCAACAGCATCGAGTCTTTGGATTTTAAAATCGATCCTGGCGGCCGGCGGTATGCGTCATAGTCAGAGATAGAGAACTCAAACAAATACGCCGGCATTTTTTTGCAGTGGTTTCTTGTATTTATTATTGTCTATGTTTACGTAGGAGTAGGCCTTTTTGTCGGTACGCAGATTCGGAGGAAAACATAGAAGGTGCTGATAAATGCGTAATGTTTTTTTTCGGCGTGAAACAACAAGTTTTAATAACGTTACATTTATTTAGTATGTTAGTTCTGCTTTTGCTTTCGGGTAGGTAGGTAAAAATAAATGAATGTGGTTTTCTTTTCGTTAAAGAGTTTTGCTGGTTGAATATTTGGTATAAATTTGTATTCCTTTGAATACCTATCAGTTTAGTTTAAATATACTGTATAATTATTAAATCCGTGTGTGGGAAATTTTTAAGAAAGATAAAGACAATAAGGGTGAAGCTATTTGTTCAATTTGTAAAAAGAAGTTGAAATTCTAAGGCAGTACAACAAATTTAAATAAACATTTGACCCGGCTACCAATCCAGTACAATCAGCTCATTGATAATTCGGAAGCTTCAACTTCAATTGAACCTCCTGAACACTTTGCAGAAAATAGAGAAGATAACACAAGTGTTAACGATGATACAATAAGTGAACAACAAACCGCAGGAAGTGATGTGAGAGGAAAAAAGAGTGCGGCCGGTGAAAATTCTGAGCCATCGCAGCCTCAACCCAAAAGAAAAAACAATTAAAGTTATTTGGTGGAAGCTCAACTGAAATTAGTGACGATAAAAAAAACGAATTGAATGACAAGCTGTTAAAAATGATTGTTGTAGATTTTCAACCTTTGTCTTTTGTTGAAATAAAGGTTTTAAGGTCTTTGCTCACAGCCTTAACGCGCTTTATACAATTCCTAGTAGGAAAATTTGACAGAAACTCTCTTAAAAGACAAATTTGTTAAGGTGAAATCAGACATCAAAGAAATGTTGTGTGAGGTGAACTATGTTTCAGTGACTACGGATATTTGGACATCAGATAGTAATATTGCTTATGTAAGTCTAACATGCCATTCTAGTTATAAAGATAAGTTGATTTCTCAAGTTTTGTCTACCGATGAAATTTCGGGGGCCCATACTGGTGAAAATATTGGTCACACGTTAAGAGAAATATTAAATGAATGGGGAATCATGGATAAAGTCGTCACAGTTGTATCCGATAATGGAAGAGTGACATAAAAAATGCAAGTAAATGTACACTTGAAAAAACACAATCACCCTTGCGTGACACACACTTTAAATTTATGCATTACCCATTTTTTATTTTAAGTTTCAATTTTAGAAATTATGTGTTCTTATTTTTTTGTACAATATCTACAGGTACGCACTTGTTTTGTTGACAAATAAATTTTCGTTTTCTATTTTTTAAATTAGGTATATATTTTTTATTCATTCCAATGTATTCCTGGGTTTTCAGTCAATTTTATTGTCACTAATTATGGTGTTATGTGATGAGCCCTGCGTTTCATCGTATATTTTTTATGTTTTGAATGAAACAATTTATTTAAATGAAATGTGTTTTTAATTTTTTGTTTTTAGTTTAAGTTTTAAAAATAAGTGAATGACAATGTCTATTTCGTTAATAAACAAATCTTGGATTTTTATTATTTTTTCAATTTATATAAACTGTTTTTATTCAATAAAATCCTATTTTTTTCTATATGGTCCCCAACGATAATTCGTAATTAGTTGTTTACTTCAGCCTATTAATTATGGTTCTTATTTTATTGCAATTCATAATTCAATTTAAACAACACAACACATTATTAAAAAAATTTAACAAAAACAATAATATGTAACGAATACATTTATTTAACATTCAGTTATCAGTATCAGTACTCGGTACTCATTCAAGTATTCGATTCCAAGATGTACTCGATTCCGTAGTATTCGATTCCGTCCATCACTGATTTTAACGTCTCGTGTGCTTGTACTGCTTCGCGCGCGTCGTACGCGTCTTAATTTGCGCCTAGCCTAACCACTCGAACGAACTATCAGGATCAGGATATACTTCGGTGACTCTTCCGAGACGCCATTTGGATATATTGTCTTCTTTAAGTATAACAAAGGCGCCCTTTTCGAGATTCTCGTTGCACTGTTGCCACTTGTTCCGGCCCATCAATTCGGAAATATATTCTTTGGACCACCTGGACCACAATGTTGAAAAATAACCTGGAGATGCTGATAGAGGTCCAGTCGACTCTGCGGTATATGTATCAGGCTTGGATCGGGTACAGTCTTGCCCATCAAAAAGTGTGTAGGTGTAGAGTATTTTTCAAAATTTTTAAGCACACTTAATGTAACAAACCCTATTTTCGGCACAGGCCATATTATCGGCACAGTTGACACATTTTCACCAATAATAACAGCATCGTACATTATAGCCTCAATGCTGCCTACCATAAGATAGTGTTTTCCTTTTTCTACAAACAGGCAAATTCCCGCCAAAACAGAGGGGTGGATTATTTTTGGCGTCAGTATCTATTTGGCCATTTATGTCGAACCACCTTAGAGCTCGAATCGCTTGTGTTAGTGCTAAGAAACACGTAAGTTAAAATTACATTTTGCCCTTTTAACTGGTTTGTGTACACATGATAATGACTTATAATATGATTTTTATAGTTATAATTGCTTCATATTTGTGTTAAAATTCGAATATATTTCCGTTATTTCTGATAAAAATGGGTGCCGAGAATACGTAATCTTGTTGAAGCGTATGTGTTTATTATCGGCAGGGGTGCCGTTAATTGGTCATTATAAAGGGCAAGTTTTTAATCCTATTTTTCGTTTCATTTTTCTCCTATTTAATTGACCTAATATAAAACGGTAGCGAACATTTCAAATTAAAACAGGACCTATTTCCTTCACCTTATTTTGTTGATCGGAAAATAGTTATTTTAGGTATAACTAACGCGCCAAAAATAAGTGCAAACCTGTGCCGCTAATATGTCATCTTTCGTTACAAGTATTAAAATGCATGCAAGTAAGCGGCAGAGGTTACAGTACAGCAATGAAAAGCTGTTGAAGCAATTCAAACAGGAATGCCATTTAAAACTGCCAGCAAAACTTATGGTATTCCCCGAGCGACTCTTCAAGATAAGGTTAAAGGAAGAACCTTAATGGAGTAAAAAGTGGTCCAGAAACGGATCTAACGGAAGAAGAAGAAACCCTTCTTGAAAACTAGCTTATTCATATAGCTAGATGTGGATTTCCTGGAACCAAAATCAATTGGATAGCGTTCAAATATTAGTAAAAATTTTACAAAGGCCAAATAATTTTGCGAGTGGACTTCTGGGACGACGATGGTATGAGGGCTTTATGGCAAGGCATCCAAGACTAGCACAACGTGTCTCGCAGAATCTAAGCAGTGGCCGCTCAAATTTGACAGAAAATCGAATAAGACAATGGTTTAACGAAGTAGGAAATTATCTTGATAGCACCAACAGGTTTGAAATTACGTCAGATCCAATCCGTGTATCCAATTGTGATGAAACCGCATTTTTTCTCAGCCCAAAATGCGACAAAGTTCTAGTACGAAAAGGCGACAAAACTGTTTATTCATTTGTAAATAATGACGAAAAAGAGTGTTTAACAACTCTAGTCACTTGTAGTGCATCTGGGCTAATTCCTCCTCCAATGGTTGTTTATAGCTACAGGAGAGTTCCAAAGTCCATTGCTGAAATGTTCCACGCAGTTGGGGCATTGGTCGAAGTGACAACGGATGGATGACCAGTGAAACTTTCTTCGAGTATATTTCAAATATATTTCTTCCTGGCTGATAGCCGAAAAATTGAATTTCCCGTCATATTATTTTTGGATGGACATTCCTCACATCTTACTCTGGCCTTGAGCGAATTCTGTACCAAAAATAACATAATTCTAGTCGCTTTATGTCCCAACGCCATCCATATTCTTCAACCACTAGACGTCGCTGTTTTTAGGCCTTTGAAGATGGAATGGAAGAAGAGTGTTCGCTGTTGGCGTATGAAAAATAACGGACATAAATTGAGCAGAGACAAGTTTGCATCCATATTGGAAACAACTTTACACAAAATGGAAAGATTTCCTGACGTCATTAAAAATGGATTTAGATCGTGTTGGTTTGTACCTTTCAATATAGAAAACATAAAGTTTTCGAAATACTTTAACACATCGCCGGCAAATGCAATAAAAACAAATATTGGACACCAAAAAGAGGAAGAGTTTCCAGAAGGATTTATAAAAATTATTCGAATCTCAAATTTTGAACGAGACGTTTAACGATGTTTAAATCTTCTGGAGAAGATTGGATGGACCAACTGAAGACACTAACTTATTTTTTCTTTGGAGGAATATTAAATTTAATCCAAAAGTACAGTCAGGAAAGTATACACAATGAAAGGAATATTAAACTCCGAGTTACAAAGGATAGTACCTCCCCACATCTTCTATCCAGAATGTCGAATCCGATGAATTAAAATCTATTATCGACATTCCTGAAAACAACAGACAACGAGTTCGATATAACAGGAATGTTTGATTTAAATAACTCTTCTTTTCCAATACTTGTAGATATAGAAGATGTTTTTTCAATGTTACAGCAGGCAGTACAGACCATGATCCAAATCACCCTGTGATATTATGTGAAACTAACACAGTTGTGAGTAAAGTTGAAAAGTATATGGAAAAAGCCAATGGTTTAGATAATAAAACTAATTCACAGTTCGATTGAGGACAAGAACGTGAAGCTGGGCGGTAGGACTCCTACAATCTTATCCTCTGCAAAACAAAATTTAAAATCGTCTACTGCATCGGATTTTTGCGCTACTGAAGATGTTCTTTCATCAGAAACACCACAAAGTTGTACCGTTGACACTTTAATCTCAACGGATCTACGTTCTCTTGAAGATAAACTTCTATTAATAACACCTCCAAGTTGTACCGCTGAAACACCATCAATAGTGATATGGAAAGTCTGAACAATATAACTCAAACTAAGGGGGCAACAGTTATTTCAACTGAACATTCAGACACGCAAGTTCCTACTCCCTTTAAGAAATCTCTGTTCTGGCCTGAACGAAGTAAGTCTGTAACTGTGAAAAGGAAGCCAAAAGAAAAGGTTCTGGCAGTGGCCACATCGTCCCAGTGGCAACAATATTTCAGATTGAAAGGAGAAAAGAAACGCAAAAGAAGAACACAAATTGAAAAAACAAGAGGAGAGAAAAAGAAAGCAAATTGAAAAAAACGAAAACAAGTGTAAGACCGTTCGAGAATCTGACTACTTTACTAAGTCAGTAGTTGGCCTAGAAAATGACGAGGAATATAAATTAAAATACTTTGTTATAGCTAGGTATAACGATGATTCGGGTGAAATAATTGGACTACAGAATGAAGATGGCTGCCTTCAACTCAAAGTCACGCAAGACCAGAGACACATGGAACCGTTCTGGAAAGCCATCTTCGAAGCGAAGTCCAATGTCTCTCCGGGAGTGAATAATTCACTCTTGTCCTCCGTCTGGACTCCCATCAGTTCAGACGAAATAAAGAACACCAGGCCCAAAGCAACTTCTTCTGCCGGTCTTGACGGAATCGATCCAAGGCGATGGAGAAGCGTACCATCTGGCGCAGCGACCGTATTAAGCCTTTTTATCTGGTGCCGCAGTCCGCCTGAGGCCCAGTGAAGGCACGTACGGTCTTCTTACCAAAGATGGATGGCGCGCGAGTTATAGGCCCATACGACCCTGGCTATACGAGGAACCTTGCCCAGAATGTCAACAAATCATTAGGATATCTTAACCGACATTAGATAATTAAGAGTTAACTTGTATAGATTTATTCGCTTTTATATTCATTCCTATTTCTAACTTTGTAGTAACCAGTCTTATTATATACATAATATTATTTATATATATACTCAATAAACGTTTTTTTTACAAATTCTCCGTCTTCAAAATTATAATTCGCGGGAGCCAGGAGACAAAATAAAAAGGCATCTGCACGCCATCTTAGTCAAGCGCCTATCCGCTAAGATTGACTTGTACGAGCGCCAACAAGCTTTACGTCCTGTTGACGGCCTAAACAACAACGTGGCCCTGTTGGTTCTCCTTCTCAATTACAACCGGAACATCAAACTATCCGGGACACACTAACATCCTACGGTGTCCCGGGAGCCACCCAGGAGTATATTATGAATACTGTTTGCGATTATTACTTTACGATTAACATTTAATTACCATCGCTATTTATATTAGCGATACCTGTTTATTCTGATGGCGCTCTTTTCAATTTCTTCATCCCCGAGAACGCCTCGTCTTGAGGTCGTGCCATTCTGGCACTCTCTTTCAAATCGTCAAGGGTTCGGACTTACTTTGTAGTGGTAACGCTTGTGAAATACACAATTAAAGCAGCTTACCAGAGTTTCATACAGTCCACTTTCCAAAGCAATCCAGTACGCGTGTTTTAACAACCGACTATAAATTATTTTGGGTCTACAAAGGTTGCATAGCCCGCACAAATACTTATGAGCGGGATTCGACGACCCTTACCGGAAGAGGATGGTCGGCAGAGTGCAGGCCATGTAGAGGAGTTCAGCAGGGAGACCCTCTATCCCCCCTGGCGTTCAACCTCGTCATCGACAGACTACTCCGTAGTCTGCCGCAGGAAATTGGCACCAATCTAGGAGAGTCGAGGATAAGCGCGCTAGCGTTCGCCGACGACCTCGTGCTGCTGGCGACAACCGCGCGCGCCCTCCAAACGCTACTAGACCATGCTGCCGGTTTCCTAGGCAGTGTGGGATGCAACTGAATCCCGACAAGTGCCTTACCATCAGCCTCAAGGGCCAGGCAAAACAGAAGAACCAAGTGCTGGAACGGTTAGCGTTCAAGATCGGTAATACACCAATAAGATCTTTGACGCGCGAAGACCGATTCAGTTACCTGGGGATCCCGTTTGGCCCCGCAGGAAAGGCTGATGGAAATATTCTTCACGACATGCACCAAAAACACCTGGAGCAAACTACAAAAGCCCCAACAGCGCCTGCACATTCTAAAGACGTGTGCACTGCCTAGGTTATACTATCGCGGGACACTCGCGAACGTGAACATGGGCGCACTCAAGAAAATCGACCGACAAACGCGTCGGGCGGTTAGAGCCTGGCTGGCACTACCAGTTGTTTATTCATTTCTCGTGGATTTCGACGTGTCAGAAAGGAAAAAGGCTCGGGTCTAAGGTGTCCCACTGGCCAAATTTTTCTCACCCGTTAGGACTTAGGGCCGAATTCAAGAACACCACTCCTACGTAACTAATCAAACTCTCACTCATTAGCCACTCACGTTAGGATGAGATGAGTGGTCCCTAACTGATGCCCACTTTCGGTATTCATAAACGACACTAATGAGGCACTAACTTGAGCGACAGTTGGATTCAAGACAACAGTTTTAATAGGTTATGTTCTATTAAGTGAATAACTTAATTCGGGTTTCAAAAGCGCCGTTCAGCATTTATTTTCACGTGTTCAAATCTTGCTCTATGCACGTGTTGCGATAACAGTCTTGCAAACAGCGTGTTTTTTAAATAATTAATTTAAGTATACCATATAAAATGAGTGAAAAGCGCAGTTTCATGTCGGGTTGTGAGAAACAATTTCTGAAAGAATTGGTTTGCGAAAGAGGCGCCATTCTGGAGTGCAAAAAGACTGATGCAATTTCCATCTCAAAAAAAAGCATGCTGGATGGAAGTGGCAAACGACTTCAACAGTCACTCCGAGAATTCGAAAGTAAGTACTGGTCAATTCAACTAAAAAAACTGGTAATTTTCTGGTTTTAGAGCTAGTCTCACGTATATACAACCTTATGTTTTTTTTAGAAAACTGTTGACCAGCTCCGCAAGTGCTTCGAAAACATGAAGTCGCGTCGCAGGAAAGAAATTTCGAAAGAAAAGCAGACCCGAATGGCGACTGGGCCACCCCCAGTCTGCTACTACTACCTACTGTTGACCCAATAGATGACATTTTTAATTTAAATTTGGATATTGAATTAAAAGATGTAATCGATAGTGATACAGTGGTGGAAATGAGCGGTGAATCGAAAGCTGGTGAGATTCATGTCAATATTTTCTAATCACGAGGTTTTAAGTGAATTATTTATATTATTGCAGAATTGGAATCTCAGGTTGCTACTCCCTCCAAAGGAATTGAAGTTCCAATTATATATAGATATTTTAAGTTTTGTTAAGTTTTAAATTTAGTAAATACAGGTAATTTAATAATTTTCTATCGATAGCTCCAACTAAAGAATATAGCAGCCAATAGGACACCAGTATTTAAGGGACTGTCCAGGGGCTTAGCTATAGAGAAAGAGCTTAACATGAAGGTGTTGCGGGTGCAGCGATTGATGGAGCAGGACGAGGAGCTTCATCAAGCAAAGATGGAGGAACAGAATGTTCGAATAGCCATTGCTAAAGAACAATTAAAACAAAACGACTAGCCGAAAATAAAGAATTTTAGAATAATTTGATGTTTTACTCATTCCATAAAATTCCATAAAATTTTCATCTATTTGAAATTAAATAGTAGCTTATTTAACTCAATAAAGTTTTGCTGCCTAATATGCAATTAACCAAAGCCACTAACATATATAATGTATAACTATAAAATCTAAAAATAGAGAATTTAGTGGCAGGTAAGGGAACATAAAACTCCACTAACCTTTCACTCATTTATCCGGCGCGCATTCCGATGAGTTGAGTAAGATATTAGTCCAACCCTAACTGGTGGATCATGGTTGTGAATAAGATTAGGGAGAGTGAGACCGAAGTTAGTAGGATTTTAGTGTGAGTGACGCTTGAGTGTCGTTCTTGAGTTTCGGGCCTTAGTCCCCGTCGCCATTATGGAGCGGGATTTTCTATGAATTCTTACGCATCTCGACTGGTAGGGATTCTTACCACGCTAGGGACAAGGGTATTACGACCCGGAGGGAGCACGCTACTCGCGGACTCGGAGGTCACACGGATGGAAAGTAGCAGGGGGGCGGGGAATGCAGAGCACCGGTCCCGTCACCCCCGCATTCAGCGACCAGCGATTGTCCGGTTTTGAGGCGACCCAACGGCACGTCATGGCATCCCTGGTGGGGATCGAACCCACGACCCTTTGGATTATAACCATTGTTCCCGAATGGCACGGGGACGGGAAGCAATGGACCGCACCTGTCATGGGCCAGAAACCACCAATCACGTGCTGCCAACAATGTCCACGAACTCACGGAGGTCGCATAAAGCGACACGATGCAGTCCTCAACTACATACAAAGAGAGCTGCACAATAAGGGGTTCCAAGTCCTAAGGGAGCCCCTCTGCAGCATCAACGGGACCATCCAAAAGCCGGACCTAATAGCGATCCAGGACGAGTTCGTTGGGGTAACATACAAGGCCCAACAGATCAACTTTACGTCAGTCACACTAAACTGGCGTGGAATCTGGTCTAAGAAGTCCTCAACGGAGCTCCAAGCACGAGGTCTCATAACAAAAAGAGACCTCAAAGTTATATCCTCCAGGGTCATCTTGGGAGGCCTGATGCAGTACTCGCTGTTTTCGAAGACCACAACCATTACCAAGTCCACCAGGCGGAGGCCCCCTCCCCGACCGCCCGACCTAAGAAGACAGAAGACCCACCCCACCACCCAAGGGCGCTATCAGGCCCTGCAGTTAATCGTTTGCAAATTCCTTGTTCTCTTGCTAAATGATGTTTCAGTGCTTCACACAACGATACAAATGTAAATTGGTAAAATTAAATACTTGCCAAAAGGGGAAAATGAAGTATTCGTTTAAATGGCTTGGATTTAGTACACATTTTAAACAGCTCGGTGCCTGCATCTAATTTCAAAAATTAACATACTTGAAAGGGATTTGCTCTGGAAGAGGACAACTACGACAACGACGACGACGATGGCGATGGCGAAAAAACATGTATCATCTAATTTCGAAGTTTAAAATTTCAAATGTGGTTTTTTTTGTATTCCGGTCATGGATAAACATATTTACGTATTATTTTTTCGTATCATTTAAAATGTAGAATACTCCGAGATAACAAGTGATTTTTCCTATTGACTGTAAATTTCAAGGCCTCCCTATGGTGCGCGGTGAGAAGAACACGTGCAATGTTCCCGATTGAACAGTGGTAGAACAATGATAAAAATTTCATATAAATAGTTTGCTCTAAGCCTGTTGTTATTAGAAAAAGTGTTGTTAGTGAGTGCGTACTTTAAAAAATGCATAAGCTTACATATATATTTTTTAAACTCTTTTGAATAAAAAAATTAATATTTTCTAGATCCAAGAATTGTTGCTTTAATAAGAGAAAATCTGTCTCATCAAGAACGAGTAAGTGTATGTTGTTGTTACGCTCAGAAAAAAAATGCTAATATTTCAAGTATTTTTTCAAAATTTTTTAGTACACACACCCACAATGTTCCTCACCGGAAAAAAACACCCATTCGAGCAGATGGCATTTGGTAATTTTGGTAATATTACTTTTTTAATATTATAAATATTTTTTAGCTAAATTCGTAAATCTATATGGTAGGCTATGGCTGCAACGAGTGAATATGACAGTGATAGTGACACTTCAATCGATAATTTAGTAATAGATGAGCGAGAATCGAGCGCTATTCTTAACTGCAAAATATGCGTAAAAGAATCCTATGTACTTTATGAAGATGTTGGGGATATATTGTGTTATTTCTGTTTGATTCAGAAATAAG
This sequence comes from Dendroctonus valens, assembly GCA_024550625.1. NCBI lineage: Eukaryota > Metazoa > Arthropoda > Insecta > Coleoptera > Curculionidae > Dendroctonus > Dendroctonus valens. Next base: position 1,002,213 of record JAJTJO010000814.1, read on the forward strand.
AGACTATGGAGAAGAATACCTACAAAACTATCGATTTGTAAGTGCGCATCACTTATTAAACGAAGTGGACTACGTACGTAATCATCTGAAGAAGAGCTATAAATGTGAACCTTTATTATATATGATTTCTTCACGACATACCTGCATGCTTTGTTGTGGCATACCTAACAACAGCCACTAGCAGCAACAGCAGTTCCCATGTTCTTTCCACTAAGGTAAGTTTTTTTTGTCCGCCTATGTGCTTCTATTCAATTTATCACACCCTGTGTATAAATATCGTTGATTTGATAGTATTGTTTCAGTTCAACCCTCCCTTTCTCGTATCGCAAGCAGAAGCGAAGCTATACGTTAATAACTAATACAGTAATATCTGTTGTGTGTTGTGCGGGTAAATTAATTAATATTTAAAAATGGAACAGGTCAATTCTATTGCACGCTGCGAACTCAAACCAAAAATGAATCCAGACGAAATGACTATAAATAATTGGTGCAAAGTTCTAAACATTCGAAAAATTAATACAGCATTTGGAGAAGCAGTCATGGTTGAGTTGGAGCAAAAAATACTATTTCTTCCAAAACGGTTTTCAACAAAATAGCTTCGGTTATGTCCCAAAGTGTTATTGATGACCTGTTAAGCAACGAAGGTCGTTTTATTTGTTTCAAAGGCAAGAAAACGCTTCCTGGAACTCTCTTTGCGACAAATCTGTTCGAATTTAGTAAAACTAACAGTTACACCCAGTAGACAGTCAGTTGTATTCAATCCATACATGTAGTGTGTGTTGGCATTGTCGTTGTCGGTATCGTCATGGTTATAATAATAATAATTAATTAGGTTTCATTTACTATAATTATCGTTGTATCACTCCTCCCTCCTAGACACCCTCGGCAAATTAACTGAAGGTTGTCCTTTCGAGGTTGCAAGCGGCAGCCGAACTTAGAAGTTTAATACCGGAAGAGCAGTTTGGCTTTCGACCCAAACATAACACAACGCTGCAGACCGCTAGGATTGTAACGGATTCCTACGCAGCATTTAACAAACTTCAAAGTACGGCAATGCTGCTTCTCGATATGCAAAGAGCCTTCGATACAGTTTGGCATGCTGGCCTACTGTACAAGTTGTTTGCAGTTCATTCACTTCCACTCCATCTAGTCTCGCTAATAGCGTCTTATCTTAAAAACCGCTCAATCCAGGTGAAAGTAGAAAATTCCATCTCGGCCAAACGACGCATTATGGCTGGCGTGCCGCAAGGTACTCTTTTATCGCCGCAATTGTACACACTGTACACAGCGGATATCCCGATGCTCCCTACTACAAAAACAGCACTTTACGCCGACGACATCGCCATATACACGTCGTCTTTTCATGCTCAGGCAGCGAAGTATCGCATTGCACACCACCTGAGTTTGATGACGACATACTTCGACAAATGGAAATTGAAAGTGAATCCCAGAAAGACAGAACTTATTATCTTCTCGCGCAAATCTAGTAACAATCAAATCTTGTCACCACTCATGGTTCAAAATACCCCCATTATGCCGGTAAAAGAGGTGAAATACCTGGGATTCAGACTAGACGCCCGACTCCATTTCAATAAGCATGTTGACTATGCTGTACAAAGGCTGCCATGGCCCGAAGAAAGTTGTACTTTCTTCTGGCGCCAAATTCTTTCCTATCACCTCGAAATAAACTTCTGCTCTACACCTCCACTATAAGGCCCATACTGACCTACGGCTCCCCTATCTGGCACTCTGTCAGTGATTTTACGAGACGGCGTGTTCAAAGGACCCAAAATCGGTTCCTGAGAGGCGTTCTATCGGCTGACAGATGCACCAGAATCACCGAACTGCACGAAGCTACAGGGGTGCCCTATATAGCTGACTATATAGATAACATCTCTGCCAAATTTTATCATAGCGGAGTGCAAGGCTCAGTCCTAACACGAAATACCACTCAAATTAGGGCAAACGATCGCCCAACTCACGGTCCCCTGTATAAACGACTGCCCATGTTTCATGAGGCTTTTGTCCCATAACAAAACGTGACAACAAACCTACATTGTCTGCATTAAGCAGGCCTAGTCATTTCTAGCAGGCTGGAAATGCACATGTTCAAATAACATTTGAACATTGTAGTAGAGATTTGTTGGGCTTGTGACTTTTTCTATATTGAATTCCGAAAATGGTGCGCCCCTGTCGAAGATCTTCGGGACGGTCACCACGAGTGCTATTTCCGGGTTTAGCGATTGAAAGGTTGATTCTCCAGCTTATCATATTCGCGACAATTTTAGCATCCTGTAGATAAGTGGTCATTGTTTTGTTTTGGGTGGCTCACTTGTCACAGCTGACCGATGACCATTGTCTTGAATTTGAAGGATGTGAGAAATCACTCTATAGCGTTCGGCGGGAGGTCTACTTTTGGTACCCTTTAGAATCAGCCCACATTCCAATGGCGCGACCATCCAAGGGCCGAAACCCAAATCGTGGGAAACATCTTTCCCTCACCCTGTTTCTCTAATTTTGACCACGCGAGTCGAAAGAAGGGATGAAAAAGTACAAACAGTCTTGAGAGAGTCTTCGCCAGAGACTCGTCGGGACAACAGAGTCATCGCCACACACTTGTCGGGAGCAGTCGCCACACACTCTTCGGGACTACACCCAGTAGTCATCTCAAAAGAGTCTTTGATATAGACTCGTCGGGAAAACACAGTTTTCGCCAGAGACTCGTCGACACACACTCGTCGGGACTACACTCTGTAGTCATCTCATTATCTCCACACAGTCGTCTCCACACACTTGTCGCAAACAGTCGTGAGCACACACTCTTCGGGACTACACCCAGTAGTCATCTCAACACAGTCTTTGATATAGACTCGTCGGGAAAACACAGTCTTCACAAAGGAGTCTTGAGAGAGTCATCGCCAGACACTTGTCGGGAGCAGTCGTGATCACACACTCCTCGGGACTACACTCTGTAGTCATCTCATTATCTCCACACAGTCTTTGATACAGACCCGTCGGGACTACACCCAGTAGTCATCTCAACACAGTCTTCGCCACACACTCTTCGGGACTACACCCAGTAGTCATCTCAAGACAGTCTTCGCCACACACTTGCAATAGTCACAAGTCTACAAAGGTAGAACTGCCCAGCCCAATCGCACACTGAAGTAATAAACGGTGGTTACCAGTACTGGTTTCGCACTTGGCAAAAGGCCATAAAGCTTATTTCCTCGACTGCCCCAACTATACCCACCAAACACTAATCTCAAACCCTTTGGTCCTTCGAGTAACAATAGTTCTCCCCAAATTATTCCGGTGGTGCAATCCAAAGGTTCGAAGAAGTAGCATCTCCGGAACATTTGGTCCTACGAGCCGGAACATTTGGTCCTTCGAGCCGGATCAAATTAGCATCTCCGAAACATTTGGTCCTTCGAGCCGGATCAAGTTAGTTACAACTTGATCGAAGAAGAAGCAGCGGCAGCAGCAGTGTTAGTGGGTCAAGTACCAAACCGCAGTGAAGTATTAGTGGGTCAAGTACCAAAGCACAGTGAAGTGACAAAGTAGTAGAATTGAGGTAGGATCTAAGCTATTTTCTAACTCGAAATTGCATTGTATTTGATAAGTCAATCCCCAAGTGCTGCTGAATAAGTTAATTCAATAGTTCAAGTTAAGTTGCTTATTTTAAATTTAGTTAAAATGGAGCCCTTAATTAAGCGTCGAAGTGCGATAAAAGGCAGCATCACTCGCATTCAATCTTGGCTCAATGCAAATGAGCAAACAGAATCGAATCCTTTTCATTTTGAAAGGCGATTAGAAACACTAAAGAGCTCGTATAGCTCATATTGTGATATTCAGCAGCAAATTGAGGACTCTGCTCCGGAACAAGAATCCGACAGAGATAATGTAGAAGAGCAGTATTTCGATGTGTCAGCACGATTGTGCTCTAGAATGAGTGATATTACTCGCAATAACTGCTCAAACCCAAGCTCATCCTCAGGAACTCAAGTACAGGCATCCACATCAACCCGAGTTAATAAACCGCAATTGAATATCCCTCCCTTTAACGGCGCTCTCATTGAGTGGGAAGGTTTTTATCAATTGTTTGAAGCCTTAATTGAAAAGGACAGCGTATTGACTGATGTTGAAAAATTAATTTATTTACGCTCATATTTGTCAGGAGAAGCTCTCAGTTTGATAGCTAACTTAAAATTAACTAACTCAAATTTTTCTGTGGCTCTCAATACGCTTAAAGAAAGATATGCAAATCAACTCAACATAATCTATGCACACATAAGAAACATCTTGAATGTTCCGCAAATCACAAAGGCAAATGCGCTCAACTTGAGACAGTTTATCACAACTATTAAACAAAATTGTGATGGTTTAAGAAACTTACACGTAAACGTGGATGCTTGGGACTTAATGTTATATTTATGTTCGGAAAGGCTGGATGCCAGCACAAGAAGGGCCTTTGATTTTGAATTAAAGGCAAATGATCGCCCCACTTTGCAACAATTTTTAAAGTTTTTAAATACAAAGTGCTCGGTTCTAGAAAGAGCTATTATACCTGAATTATCGACTTCTCACACTGTCAGGTATAATCACAAAGGACACCAGTTTGTCCATGTTACTGATAACAGAAACAATGTTTCTTTGGAGCCACGCAATGCTCTTTCTCGTTATAAACATAACGGAACCTCTCACCTCGCAAGTTCGTGCTTGTTTTGTAAGCAAGGGCACCGCATTTATGGCTGCTCTAAGTTTGCGAATCTGTCGCTAAATGAGAAATATAAGGTTATCAAGAAAAACCGATTATGCTTTAACTGTCTGGGTTCTAAACATACTGCCAAAGAGTGTCAGTCTCAACGTTGTCGCATTTGTAAACAACCTCATCACACCCTGATCCATAGAGAGAGCTCTAGTACTCGTCCCAGAACTCAGTCAAACTCAAGCAATAGTTCTTCACAATTACCCAATTGGCGAAAATCGACTCATAACACGCACCCTCACACTCAGCCACAAGTATCAAGCAACACCGTGTTACACAACACGGCCCCCTTAGTCAATGCACCCTCTGAAATTCAAATTAACAGTTCGACATCTCATGTAATTCCATCACCACATCAAGTTCCTTCTAATACCGTTCTGAGCACGCACGCAAATAGCAAAGAAGTCTTGCTAGCAACTGCCTATGTCAAACTAGTTTCCGTAAAACAGGAAATCATATATGCTAGAGCACTTCTCGATTCCTGCAGCACCACATCACTTATTAGTAGGCAGTTGGTAGAAAAACTAGGAATAAATTCTAGAGACAGTCCCATAACTCTAACTGGAATTCATGGAATTGCAACCCACACTAACAAAATGGTAGACATTTCGGTATTCTCGACAGTCAAGGAGAATACCAAATTTGATATTTCATGTTATGTCCTAGACAAAGTCACGAAGAGCATGCCCCATTGCACGCTAATTAGAGAAAAAATTGCAATACCTCCCGGTTGCACGCTTGCTGATCCCCATTTCCACATTCCTGGACAAATAGACATGCTTTTAGGCGCAGATGTCTATCATTCCATTGTTTATGGACCCTCCTCTCAAATACCCAGGAATTTATTGTATATGGTGGAAACTCATCTTGGCCACATCATAAGTGGACCGATTCCCGTAGATAGTCTCATTTATTGCAATACTCAATCTAGTTCAGCTCAACCCCCATTTAGATCAGGAAACGCGTATCATTTAATTCATGGCAACAACATACAAATAAACGATATAGTCTTGGTTAAATCCGAAGATTGCAAACCCCTTGAGTGGCCGCTAGGCCGAATTGTTGAAATTATGCCTGGCAGTGATGGTAAGGTTCGACTAGTAAAAATTCGAACTATTGATGGAATTATTACCCGTAGTATAACAAAGATTTGTCCTCTTCCAATAGAAAATTGAAATTTACGTGCTTTGTTAGAATAAGTTAGTATATAGTAATGCTTGTATGTTTCACTTGCTAAATTGAGGTCGCAATTTGTTTGTTTAAGTTAGGCTAATTAGTTGAAGCTATGTCGCTTCAAGGCGGGCAGTATGTTCAAATAACATTTGAACATTGTAGTAGAGATTTGTTGGGCTTGTGACTTTTTTCTATATTGAATTCCGAAAATGGTGCGCCCCTGTCGAAGATCTTCGGGACGGTCACCACAAGTGCTATTTCCGGGTTTAGCGATTGAAAGGTTGATTCTCCAGCTTATCATATTCGCGACAATTTTAGCATCCTGTAGATAAGTGGTCATTGTTTTGTTTGGGTGGCTCACTTGTCACAGCTGACCGATGACCATTGCCTTGAATTTGAAGGATGTGAGAAATCACTCTATAGCGTTCGGCGGGAGGTCTACTTTTGGTACCCTTTAGAATCAGCCCACATTCCAATGGCGCGACCATCCAAGGGCCGAAACCCAAATCGTGGGAAACATCTTTCCCTCACCCTGTTTCTCTAATTTTGACCACGCGAGTCGAAAGAAGGGATGAAAAAGTACAAACAGTCTTGAGAGAGTCTTCGCCAGAGACTCGTCGGGACAACAGAGTCATCGCCACACACTTGTCGGGAGCAGTCACACACTCTTCGGGACTACACCCAGTAGTCATCTCAAAAGAGTCTTTGATATAGACTCGTCGGGAAAACACAGTTTTCGCCAGAGACTCGTCGACACACACTCGTCGGGACTACACTCTGTAGTCATCTCATTATCTCCACACAGTCGTCTCCACACACTTGTCGCAAACAGTCGTGAGCACACACTCTTCGGGACTACACCCAGTAGTCATCTCAACACAGTCTTTGATATAGACTCGTCGGGAAAACACAGTCTTCACAAAGGAGTCTTGAGAGAGTCATCGCCAGACACTTGTCGGGAGCAGTCGTCACACACTCCTCGGGACTACACTCTGTAGTCATCTCATTATCTCCACACAGTCTTTGATACAGACCCGTCGGGACTACACCCAGTAGTCATCTCAACACAGTCTTCGCCACACACTCTTCGGGACTACACCCAGTAGTCATCTCAAGACAGTCTTCGCCACACACTTTGCAATAGTCACAAGTCTACAAAGGTAGAACTGCCCAGCCCAATCGCACACTGAAGTAATAAACGGTGGTTACCAGTACTGGTTTCGCACTTGGCAAAAGGCCATAAAGCTTATTATTTCCTCGACTGCCCCAACTATACCCACCAAACACTAATCTCAAACCCTTTGGTCCTTCGAGTACACATAGTTCTCCCCAAATTATTCCGGTGGTGCAATCCAAAGGTTCGAAGAAGTAGCATCTCCGGAACATTTGGTCCTACGAGCCGGAACATTTGGTCCTTCGAGCCGGATCAAATTAGCATCTCCGAAACAGCACATATCCAACATTATGTGACTAACCGAAACCTAGCTTCGTTGTTCCGGTCGGTGCGAGACTTGCTGGCAAGACTTGTCCCGATCGGAGCGAGGGGGCATGGCCCAGGTCATACAATCGTTTACTACCGGCGGCAAAAGCCGCGGCTGACAGTATCATTTTAAAGGTCGAAGCAAAAGGGGTTTTTGGCTTCCCTTCAGGAAGACCTTTTTTCCTCAATGAATGCCCCTGAAGTAAAAGAAAAACCGCCATTTAAAGATTACCTCCTCACGTTGTCGTGCGATTGCGGATCAGCGAATGTCCTTGTAAGGGCTCTGCCCAGGTACTGGACTACTCCCCGCCTATTTCGATCATAGACAGAGGAGCAACTGGCCGACCATCTGGCCAGGCACTGATAGGAGCATGCTTCTATCCTTTTATTGCCGTTGTAAATCTGTGAATGTCTGTATACTATGTAAATATTAATAAAGTTTTTATCTATCTATCTATCTAGTGATGGGAGTACTCGAATACAGGAATCGAGTAGTATTCGATTCCTAAGAGAATCGAAAGTACTCAACTACTTAGGTTCAGTATGGAATCGATTCCAGTACTCTAAATTTCTGTATCTGTACTTTGTACTCGAGGCACCGAACCGAATTTTATGGGAATCGAAAACGAACATCGGTGGAGTTTATTTCAGTTTATTTGACAACGCAACAGCATCGAGTCTTTGGATTTTAAAATCGATCCTGGCGGCCGGCGGTATGCGTCATAGTCAGAGATAGAGAACTCAAAAATACGCCGGCATTTTTTGCAGTGGTTTCTTGTATTTTTTTGTCTATGTTTACGTAGGAGTAGGCCTTTTTGTCGGTACGCAGATTCGGAGAAAACATAGAAGGTGCTGATAAATGCGTAATTTTTTTTTCGGCGTGAAACAACAAGTTTTAATAACGTTACATTTATTTAGTATGTTAGTTCTGCTTTTGCTTTCGGGTAGGTAGGTAAAAATAAATGAATGTGGTTTTCTTTTCGTTAAAGAGTTTTGCTGGTTGAATATTTGGTATAAATTTGTATTCCTTTGAATACCTATCAGTTTAGTTTAAATATACTGTTAATTATTAAATCCGTGTGTGGGAAATTTTTAAGAAAGAAAAGACAATAAGGGTGAAGCTATTTGTTCAATTTGTAAAAAGAAGTTGAAATTCTAAGGCAGTACAACAAATTTAAATAAACATTTGACCCGGCTACCAATCCAGTACAATCAGCTCATTGATAATTCGGAAGCTTCAACTTCAATTGAACCTCCTGAACACTTTGCAGAAAATAGAGAAGATAACACAAGTGTTAACGATGATACAATAAGTGAACAACAAACCGCAGGAAGTGATGTGAGAGGAAAAAAGAGTGCGGCCGGTGAAAATTCTGAGCCATCGCAGCCTCAACCCAAAGAAAAAAACAATTAAAGTATTTGGTGGAAGCTCAACTGAAATTAGTGACGATAAAAAAAAACGACTTGAATGACAAGCTGTTAAAAATGATTGTTTGTAGATTTTCAACCTTTGTCTTTTGTTGAAAATAAAGGTTTTAAGGTCTTTGCTCACAGCCTTAACGCGCTTTATACAATTCCTAGTAGGAAAATTTGACAGAAACTCTCTTAAAAGACAAATTTGTTAAGGTGAAATCAGACATCAAAGAAATGTTGTGTGAGGTGAACTATGTTTCAGTGACTACGGATATTTGGACATCAGATAGTAATATTGCTTATGTAAGTCTAACATGCCATTCTAGTTATAAAGATAAGTTGATTTCTCAAGTTTTGTCTACCGATGAATTTCGGGGGCCCATACTGGTGAAAATTGGTCACACGTTAAGAGAAATATTAAATGAATGGGGAATCATGGATAAAGTCGTCACAGTTGTATCCGATAATGGAAGTGACATAAAAAATGCAGTAAATGTACACTTGAAAAAACACAATCACCCTTGCGTGACACACACTTTAAATTTATGCATTACCCATTTTTTATTTTAAGTTTCAATTTTAGAAATTATGTGTTCTTATTTTTTGTACAATATCTACAGGTACGCACTTGTTTTGTTGACAAATAAATTTTCGTTTTCTATTTTTTAAATTAGGTATATATTTTTTATTCATTCCAATGTATTCCTGGGTTTTCAGTCAATTTTATTGTCACTAATTATGGTGTTATGTGATGAGCCCTGCGTTTCATCGTATATTTTTTATGTTTTGAATGAAACAATTTATTTAAATGAAATGTGTTTTTAATTTTTTGTTTTTAGTTTAAGTTTTAAAAATAAGTGAATGACAATGTCTATTTCGTTAAACAAATCTTGGATTTTTATTATTTTTTCAATTATATAAACTGTTTTATTCAATAAAATCCTATTTTTTTCTATATGGTCCCCAACGATAATTCGTAATTAGTTGTTTACTTCAGCCTATTAATTATGGTTCTTATTTTATTGCAATTCATAAATTCAATTTAAACAACACAACACATTATTAAAAAAATTTAACAAAAACAATAATATGTAACGAATACATTTATTTAACATTCAGTTATCAGTATCAGTACTCGGTACTCATTCAAGTATTCGATTCCAAGATGTACTCGATTCCGTAGTATTCGATTCCGTCCATCACTGATTTTAACGTCTCGTGTGCTGTACTGCTTCGCGCGCGTCGTACGCGTCTTAATTTGCGCCTAGCCTAACCACTCGAACGAACTATCAGGATCAGGATATACTTCGGTGACTCTTCCGAGACGCCATTTGGATATATTGTCTTCTTTAAGTATAACAAAGGCGCCCTTTTCGAGATTCTCGTTGCACTGTTGCCACTTGTTCCGGCCCATCAATTCGGAAATATATTCTTTGGACCACCTGGACCACAAATGTTGAAAAATAACCTGGAGATGCTGATAGAGGTCCAGTCGACTCTGCGGTATATGTATCAGGCTTGGATCGGGTACAGTCTTGCCCATCAAAAGTGTGTAGGTGTAAGAGTATTTTTCAAAATTTTTAAGCACACTTAATGTAAACAAACCCTATTTTCGGCACAGGCCATATTATCGGCACAGTTGACACATTTTCACCAATAATAACAGCATCGTACATTATAGCCTCAATGCTGCCTTACCATAAGATAGTGTTTTCCTTTTTTCTACAAACAGGCAAATTCCCGCCAAAACAGAGGGGTGGATTATTTTTGGCGTCAGTATCTATTTGGCATTTTATGTCGACCACCTTAGAGCTCGAATCGCTTGTGTTAAGTGCTAAGAAACACGTAAGTTAAAATTACATTTTGCCCTTTTAACTGGTTTGTGTACACATGATAATGACTTTAATATGATTTTATAGTTATAATTGCTTCATATTTGTGTTAAAAATTCGATATATTTCCGTTATTTCTGATAAAAATGGGTGCCGAAAGACGTAATCTTGTTGAAGCGTATGTGTTTATTATCGGCAGGGTTGCCGTTAATTGGTCATTATAAAGGGCAAGTTTTTAATCCCTATTTTTCGTTTCATTTTTCTCCTATTTAATTGACCTAATATAAAACGGTAGCGAACATTCAAATTAAAACAGGACCTATTTCCTTCACCTTATTTTGTTGATCGGAAAATAGTTATTTTAGGTATAACTAACGCGCCAAAAAATAAGTGCAAACCTGTGCCGCTATATGTCATCTTTCGTTACAAGTATTAAAATGCATGCAAGTAAGCGGCAGAGGTTACAGTACAGCAATGAAAAGCTGTTGAAGCAATTCAAACAGGAATGCCATTTAAAACTGCCAGCAAAACTTATGGTATTCCCGAGCGACTCTTCAAGATAAGGTTAAAGGAAGAACCTTAATGGAGTAAAAAGTGGTCCAGAAACGGATCTAACGGAAGAAGAAGAAACCCTTCTTGAAAACTAGCTTATTCATATAGCTAGATGTGATTTCCTGGAACCAAAAATCAATTGGATAGCGTTCAAATATTAGTAAAAATTTTACAAAGGCCAAATAATTTTGCGAGTGGACTTCTGGGACGACGATGGTATGAGGGCTTTATGGCAAGGCATCCAAGACTAGCACAACGTGTCTCGCAGAATCTAAGCAGTGGCCGCTCAAATTTGACAGAAAATCGAATAAGACAATGGTTTAACGAAGTAGGAAATTATCTTGATAGCACCAACAGGTTTGAAATTACGTCAGATCCAATCCGTGTATCCAATTGTGATGAAACCGCATTTTTCTCAGCCCAAAATACGACAAAGTTCTAGTACGAAAGGCGACAAAACTGTTTATTCATTTGTAAATAATGACGAAAAAGAGTGTTTAAACAACTCTAGTCACTTGTAGTGCATCTGGGCTAATCCTCCTCCAATGGTTGTTTATAGCTACAGGAGAGTTCCAAAGTCCATTGCTGAAAATGTTCCACGCAGTTGGGGCATTGGTCGAAGTGACAACGGATGGATGACCAGTGAAACTTTCTTCGAGTATATTTCAAATATATTTCTTCCTTGGCTGATAGCCGAAAAAATTGAATTCCCGTCATATTATTTTTGGATGGACATTCCTCACATCTTACTCTGGCCTTGAGCGAATTCTGTACCAAAAATAACATAATCTAGTCGCTTTATGTCCCAACGCCATCCATATTCTTCAACCACTAGACGTCGCTGTTTTTAGGCCTTTGAAGATGGAAGGAAGAAGAAGTGTTCGCTGTTGGCGTATGGAAAAATAACGGACATAAATTGAGCAGAGACAAGTTTGCATCCATATTGGAAACAACTTTACACAAAATGGAAAGATTTCCTGACGTCATTAAAAATGGATTTAGATCGTGTTGGTTTGTACCTTTCAATATAGAAAACATAAAGTTTTCGAAATACTTTAACACATCGCCGGCAAATGCAATAAAAACAAATATTGGACACCAAAAGAGGAAGAGTTTCCAGAAGGATTTATAAAATTATTCGAATCTCAAATTTTGAACGAGACGTTAACGATGTTTAAATCTTCTGGAGAAGATTGGGATGGACCAACTGAAGACACTAACTTATTTTTTCTTTGGAGGAATATTAAATTTAATCCAAAAGTACAGTCAGGAAAGTATACACAATGAAAGGAATATTAAACTCCGAGTTACAAAGGAAGTACCTCCCACATCTTCTATCCAGAATGTCGAATCCGATGAATTAAATCTATTATCGACATTCCTGAAACAACAGACAACGAGTTAGATATAACAGGAATGTTTGATTTAAATAACTCTTCTTTTCCAATACTTGTAGATATAGAAGATGTTTCAATGTTACAGCAGGCAGTACAGACCATGATCCAAATCACCCTGTGATATTATGTGAAACTAACACAGTTGTGAGTAAAGTTGAAAAGTATATGGAAAAAGCCAATGGTTTAGATAATAAAACTAATTCACAGTTCGATTGAGGACAAGAAAGTGAAGCTGGGCGGTAGGACTCCTACAATCTTATCCTCTGCAAAACAAAATTTAAAATCGTCTACTGCATCGGATTTTTGCGCTACTGAAGATGTTCTTTCATCAGAAACACCACAAAGTTGTACCGTTGACACTTTAATCTCAACGGATCTACGTTCTCTTGAAGATAAACTTCTATTAATAACACCTCCAAGTTGTACCGCTGAAACACCATCAAATAGTGATATGGAAAGTCTGAACAATATAACTCAACTAAGGGGGCAACAGTTATTTCAACTGAACATTCAGACACGCAAGTTCCTACTCCCTTTAAGAAATCTCTGTTCTGGCCTGAACGAAGTAAGTCTGTAACTGTGAAAAGGAAGCCAAAAGAAAAGGTTCTGGCAGTGGCCACATCGTCCCAGTGGCAACAATATTTCAGATTGAAAGGAGAAAAGAAACGCAAAGAAGAACACAAATTGAAAAACAAGAGGAGAGAAAAAGAAAGCAAATTGAAAAAAACGAAAAACAAGTGTAAGACCGTTCGAGAATCTGACTACTTTACTAAGTCAGTAGTTGGCCTAGAAAATGACGAGGAATATAAATTAAAATACTTTGTTATAGCTAGGTATAACGATGATTCGGGTGAAATAATTGGACTACAGAATGAAGATGGCTGCCTTCAACTCAAAGTCACGCAAGACCAGAGACACATGGAACCGTTCTGGAAAGCCATCTTCGAAGCGAAGTCCAATGTCTCTCCGGGAGTGAATAATTCACTCTTGTCCTCCGTCTGGACTCCCATCAGTTCAGACGAAATAAAGAACACCAGGCCCAAAGCAACTTCTTCTGCCGGTCTTGACGGAATCGATCCAAGGCGATGGAGAAGCGTACCATCTGGCGCAGCGACCGTATTAAGCCTTTTTATCTGGTGCCGCAGTCCGCCTGAGGCCCAGTGAAGGCACGTACGGTCTTCTTACCAAAGATGGATGGCGCGCGAGTTATAGGCCCAATACGACCCTGGCTATACGAGGAACCTTTGCCCAGAATGTCAACAAATCATTAGGATATCTTAACCGACATTAGATAATTAAGAGTTAACTTGTATAGATTTATTCGCTTTTATATTCATTCCTATTTCTAACTTTGTAGTAACCAGTCTTATTATATACATAATATTATTTATATATATACTCAATAAACGTTTTTTTTACAAATTCTCCGTCTTCAAAATTATAATTCGCGGGAGCCAGGAGACAAAATAAAAAGGCATCTGCACGCCATCTTAGTCAAGCGCCTATCCGCTAAGATTGACTTGTACGAGCGCCAACAAGCTTTACGTCCTGTTGACGGCCTAAACAACAACGTGGCCCTGTTGGTTCTCCTTCTCAATTACAACCGGAACATCAAACTATCCGGGACACACTAACATCCTACGGTGTCCCGGGAGCCACCCAGGAGTATATTATGAATACTGTTTGCGATTATTACTTTACGATTAACATTTTAATTACCATCGCTATTTATATTAGCGATACCTGTTTATTCTGATGGCGCTCTTTTCAATTTCTTTCATCCCCGAGAACGCCTCGTCTTGAGGTCGTGCCATTCTGGCACTCTCTTTCAAATCGTCAAGGGGTTCGGACTTACTTTGTAGTGGTAACGCTTGTGAAATACACAATTAAAGCAGCTTACCAGAGTTTCATACAGTCCACTTTCCAAAGCAATCCAGTACGCGTGTTTTAACAACCGACTATAAATTATTTTGGGTCTACAAAGGTTGCATAGCCCGCACAAATACTTATGAGCGGATTCTACGACCCTTACCGGAAGAGGATGGTCGGCAGAGTGCAGGCCATGTAGAGGAGTTCAGCAGGGAGACCCTCTATCCCCCCTGGCGTTCAACCTCGTCATCGACAGACTACTCCGTAGTCTGCCGCAGGAAATTGGCACCAATCTAGGAGAGTCGAGTATAAGCGCGCTAGCGTTCGCCGACGACCTCGTGCTGCTGGCGACCACCGCGCGCGCCCTCCAACGCTACTAGACCATGCTGCCGGTTTCCTAGGCCAGTGTGGGATGCAACTGAATCCCGACAAGTGCCTCACCATCAGCCTCAAGGGCCAGGCAAAACAGAAGAACCAAGTGCTGAACGGTTAGCGTTCAAGATCGGTGTTACACCAATAAGATCTTTGACGCGCGAAGACCGATTCAGTTACCTGGGGATCCCCGTTTGGCCCCGCAGGAAAGGCTGATGGAAATATTCTTCACGACATGCACCAAAAACACCTGGAGCAAACTACAAAACCCCAACAGCGCCTGCACATTCTAAAGACGTGTGCACTGCCTAGGTTATCCTATCGCGGGACACTGGCGAACGTGAACATGGGCGCACTCAAGAAAATCGACCGTCAAACGCGTCGGGCGGTTAGAGCCTGGCTGGCACTACCAGTTGTTTATTCATTTCTCGTGGATTTCGACGTGTCAGAAAGGAAAAAGGCCCGGGCCTAAGGTGTCCCACTGGCAAATTTTTCTCACCCGTTAGGACTTAGGGCCGAATTCAAGAACACACTCATACGTAACTCATCTCAATCAAACTCTCACGCATTAGCCACTCACGTTAGGATGAGATGAGTGGTCCCTAACTGATGCCCACTTTCGGTATTCATAAACGACACTAATGGAGGCACTAACTTGAGCGACAGTTGGATTCAAGACAACAGTTTTAATAGGTTATGTTCTATTAAGTGAATAACTTAATTCGGGTTTCAAAAGCGCCGTTCAGCATTTATTTTCACGTGTTCAAATCTTGCTCTATGCACGTGTGTGCGATAACAGTCTTTGCAAACAGCGTGTTTTTTAAATAATTAATTTAAGTATACCATATAAAATGAGGTGAAAAGCGCAAGTTTCATGTCGGGTTGTGAGAAACAATTCTGAAAGAATTGGTTTGCGAAAGGAGGCGCCATTCTGGAGTGCAAAAAGACTGAGCAATTTCCATCTCAAAAAAAGCATGCTTGGATGGAAGTGGCAAACGACTTGAACAGTCCACTCCGAGAATTCGAAAGTAAGTACTGGTCAATTCAACTAAAAAAAACTGGTAATTTTCTGGTTTTAGAGCTAGTCTCACGTATATACAACCTATGTTTTTTTAGAAAACTGTTGACCAGCTCCGCAAGTGCTTCGAAAACATGAAGTCGCGTCGCAGGAAAGAAATTTCGAAAGAAAAGCAGACCCGAATGGCGACTGGGCCACCCCCAGTCTGCTACTACTACCTACTGTTGACCCAATAGATGACATTTTTAATTTAAATTTGGATATTGAATTAAAAGATGTAATCGATAGTGATACAGTGGTGGAAATGAGCGGTGAATCGAAAGCTGGTGAGATTCATGTCAATATTTTCTAATCACGAGGTTTTAAGTGAAATTATTTATATTATTGCAGAATTGGAATCTCAGGTTGCTACTCCCTCCAAAGGAATTGAAGTTCCAATTATATATAGATATTTTAAGTTTTGTTAAGTTTTAAATTTAGTAAATACAGGTAATTTAATAATTTTCTATCGATAGCTCCAACTAAAGAATATAGCAGCCAATAGGACACCAGTATTTAAGGGACTGTCCAGGGGCTTAGCTATAGAGAAAGAGCTTAACATGAAGGTGTTGCGGGTTGCAGCGATTGATGGAGCAGGACGAGGAGCTTCATCAAGCAAAGATGGAGGAACAGAATGTTCGAATAGCCATTGCTAAAGAACAATTAAAACAAAACGACTAGCCGAAAATAAAGAATTTTAGAATATATTTGATGTTTACTCCATTCCATAAAATTCCATAAATTTTCATCTATTTGAAATTAAATAGTAGCTATTTAACTCAATAAAGTTTTGCTGCCTAATATGCAATTAACCAAAGCCACTAACATATATAATGTATAACTATAAAATCTAAAAATAGAGAGAATTTAGTGGCAGGTAAGGGAACATAAAACTCCACTACCTTTCACTCATTTATCCGGCGCGCATTCCGATGAGTTGAGTAAGATATTAGTCCACCCTAACTGGTGGATCATGGTTTGTGAATAAGATTAGGGGAGAGTGAGACCGAAGTTAGTAGGATTTTTAGTGTGAGTGACGCTTGAGTGTCGTTCTTGAGTTCGGGCCTTAGTCCCCGTCGCCATTATGGAGCGGGATTTCTATGAATTCTACGCATCTCGACTGGTAGGGATTCTTACCACGCTAGGGACAAGGGTATTACGACCCGGAGGGAGCACGCTACTCGCGGACTCGGAGGGTCACACGGATGGAAAGTAGCAGGGGGCGGTGGAATGCAGAGCACCGGTCCCGTCACCCCCGCATTCAGCGACCAGCGATTGTCCCGGTTTTGAGGCGACCCAACGGCACGTCCATGGCATCCCTGGTGGGATCGAACCCACGACCTTTGGATTATAACCATTGTTCCCGAATGGCACGGGGACGGGAAGCAATGGACCGCACCTGTCATGGGCCAGAAACCACCAATCACGTGCTGCAACAATGTCCACGAACTCACGGAGGTCGCATAAAGCGACACGATGCAGTCCTCAACTACATACAAAGAGAGGCTGCACAATAAGGGGTTCCAAGTCCTAAGGGAGCCCCTCTGCAGCATCAACGGGACCATCCAAAAGCCGGACCTAATAGCGATCCAGGACGAGTTCGTTGGGGTAACATACAAGGCCCAACAGATCAACTTTACGTCAGTCACACTAAACTGGCGTGGAATCTGGTCTAAGAAGTCCTCAACGGAGCTCCAAGCACGAGGTCTCATAACAAAAAAGAGACCTCAAAGTTATATCCTCCAGGGTCATCTTGGGAGGCCTGATGCAGTACTCGCTGTTTTCGAAGACCACAACCATTACCAAGTCCACCAGGCGGAGGCCCCCTCCCCGACCGCCCGACTAAGAAGACAGAAGACCCACCCCACCACCCAAGGGCGCTATCAGGCCCTGCAGTAATCGTTTGCAAATTCCTTGTCTCTTGCTAAATGATGTTCAGTGCTTCACACAACGATACAAATGTAAATTGGTAAAATAAATACTTGCCAAAAGGGGAAATGAAGTATTCGTTAAATGGTTTGGATTTAGTACACATTTTAACAGCTCGGTGCCTGCATCTAATTTCAAAAATTAACATACTTGAAAGGGATTTGCTCTGGAAGAGGACAACTACGACAACGACGACGACGATGGCGATGGCGAAAAAAACATGTATCATCTAATTTCGAAGTTTAAAATTTCAAATGTGGTTTTTTTGTATTCCGGTCATGGAATAAACATATTTACGTATTATTTTTTCGTATCATTTTTAAATGTAGAATACTCCTAGATAACAAGTGATTTTTTCCTATTGACTGTAAATTTCAAGGCCTATGGTGCGCGGTGAGAAGAACACGTGCAATGTTCCCGATTGAACAGTGGTAGAACAATGATAAAAATTTCATATAAATAGTTTGCTCTAAGCCTGTTGTTATTAGAAAAAGTGTTGTTAGTGAGTGCGTACTTTAAAAAATGCATAAGCTTACATATATATTTTTTAAACTCTTTTGAATAAAAAAATTAATATTTTCTAGATCCAAGAATTGTTGCTTTAATAAGAGAAAATCTGTCTCATCAAGAACGAGTAAGTGTATGTTGTTTGTTACGCTCAGAAAAAAAATGCTAATATTTCAAGTATTTTTTCAAAATTTTTTAGTACACACCCACAATGTTCCTCACCGGAAAAAAACACCCATTCGAGCAGATGGCATTTGGTAATTTTGGTAATATATACTTTTTTAATATTATAAATATTTTTTTAGCTAAATTCGTAAATCTATATGGTAGGCTATGGCTGCAACGAGTGAATATGACAGTGATAGTGACACTTCAATCGATAATTTAGTAATAGATGAGCGAGAATCGAGCGCTATTCTTAACTGCAAAATATGCGTAAAAGAATCCTATGTACTTTATGAAGATGTTGGGGATATATTGTGTTATTTCTGTTTTGATTCAGAAATAAGAGAATATGGAGAAGAATACCTACAAAACTATCGATTTGTAGTGCGCATCACTTATTAAAACGAAGTGGACTACGTACGTAATCATCTGAAGAAGAGCTATAAATGTGAACCTTTATTATATATGATTTCTTCACGACATACCTGCATGCTTTGTTGTGGCATACCTAACAACAGCCACTAGCACAACAGCAGTTCCCATGTTCTTTCCACTAAGGTAAGTTTTTTTGTCCGCCTATGTGCTTCTATTCAATTTATCACACCCTTTGTAGAAATATCGTTGATTTGATAGTATTGTTTCAGTTCACCCTCCCTTCTCGTATCGCAAGCAGAAGCGAAGCTATACGTTAATAACTAATACAGTATATTCTGTTGTTGTTGTGCGGTAAATTAATTAATAGTTAAAATGGAACAGGTCAATTCTATTGCACGCTTCGAACGCAACCAAAAAATGAATCCGACGAAAATGACTATAAATAATGGTGCAAAGTTCTAAACATTCGAAAAATTATACAGCATTTGGAGAAGCAGTCATGGTTGAGTTGGAGCAAAAAAATACTATTTCTTCCAAACGGTTTCAACAAAATAGCTTCGGTTATGTCCCAAAGGTGTTATTGATGACCTGTTATAGCACGAAGGTCGTTTTATTTGTTTCAAAGGCAAGAAAACGCTTCCTGGAACTCTCTTTGCGACAAATCTGTTCGAATTTAGTAAACTAACAGTTTTACACAACACCCAGTAGACAGTCAGTTTTATTCAATCCATACATGTAGTGTGTGTTTGGCATTGTCGTTGTGCGTATCGTCATGGTTATAATAATATAATTAATTCGGTTTCATTTACTATAATTATCGTTGTATCACTCCTCCCTCCTAGACACCCTCGGCAAATTAACTGAGAAGGTTGTCCTTTCGAGGTTGCAAGCGGCAGCCGAACTTAGAAGTTTAATACCGGAAGAGCAGTTTGGCTTCGACCCCAAACATACACAACGCTGGCAGACCGCTAGGATTGTAACGGATTCCTACGCAGCATTTAACAAACTTCAAGTACGGCAATGCTGCTTCTCGATATGCAAAGAGCCTTCGATACAGTTTGGGCATGCTGGCCTACTGTACAAGTTGTTTGCAGTTCAATTCACTTCCACTCCATCTAGTCTCGCTAATAGCGTCTTATCTTAAAAACCGCTCAATCCAGGTGAAAGTAGAAAATTCCATCTCGGCCAAACGACGCATTATGGCTGGCGTGCCGCAAGGTACTCTTTTATCGCCGCAATTGTACACACTTGTACACAGCGGATATCCCGATGCTCCCTACTACAAAAACAGCACTTTACGCCGACGACATCGCCATATACACGTCGTCTTTTCATGCTCAGGCAGCGAAGTATCGCATTGCACACCACCTGAGTTTTGATGACGACATACTTCGACAAATGGAAATTGAAAGTGAATCCCAGAGAAGACAGAACTTATTATCTTCTCGCGCAAATCTAGTAACAATCAAATCTTGTCACCACTCATGGTTCAAAATACCCCCATTATGCCGGTAAAAGAGGTGAAATACCTGGGATTCAGACTAGACGCCCGACTCCATTTCAATAAGCATGTTGACTATGCTGTACAAAGGCTGCCATGGCCCGAAGAAAGTTGTACTTTCTTCTGGCGCCAAATTCTTTCCTATCACCTCGAAATAAACTTCTGCTCTACCACCTCCACTATAAGGCCCATACTGACCTACGGCTCCCCTATCTGGCACTCTGTCAGTGATTTTACGAGACGGCGTGTTCAAAGGACCCAAAATCGGTTCCTGAGAGGCGTTCTAATCGGCTGACAGATGCACCAGAATCACCGAACTGCACGAAGCTACAGGGGTGCCCTATATAGCTGACTATATAGATAACATCTCTGCCAAATTTTATCATAGCGGAGTGCAAGGCTCAGTCCTAACACGAAATACCACTCAAATTAGGGCAAACGATCGCCCAACTCACGGTCCCCTGTATAAACGACTGCCCATGTTTCATGAGGCTTTTGTCCCATAAACAAAACGTGACAACAAACCTACATTGTCTGCATTAAGCAGGCCTAGTCATTTCTAGCAGGCTGGAAATGCACATGTTCAAATAACATTTGAACATTGTAGTAGAGATTTGTTGGGCTTGTGACTTTTTTCTATATTGAATTCCGAAAATGGTGCGCCCCTGTCGAAGATCTTCGGGACGGTCACCACGAGTGCTATTTCCGGGTTTAGCGATTGAAAGGTTGATTCTCCAGCTTATCATATTCGCGACAATTTTAGCATCCTGTAGATAAGTGGTCATTGTTTTGTTTTGGGTGGCTCACTTGTCACAGCTGACCGATGACCATTGTCTTGAATTTGAAGGATGTGAGAAATCACTCTATAGCGTTCGGCGGGAGGGTCTACTTTTGGTACCCTTTAGAATCAGCCCACATTCCAATGGCGCGACCATCCAAGGGCCGAAACCCAAATCGTGGGAAACAATCTTTCCCTCACCCTGTTTCTCTAATTTTGACCACGCGAGTCGAAAGAAGGGATGAAAAAGTACAAACAGTCTTGAGAGAGTCTTCGCCAGAGACTCGTCGGGACAACAGAGTCATCGCCACACACTTGTCGGGAGCAGTCGCCACACACTCTTCGGGACTACAACCCAGTAGTCATCTCAAAAGAGTCTTTGATATAGACTCGTCGGGAAAACACAGTTTTCGCCAGAGACTCGTCGACACACACTCGTCGGGACTACACTCTGTAGTCATCTCATTATCTCCACACAGTCGTCTCCACACACTTGTCGCAAACAGTCGTGAGCACACACTCTTCGGGACTACACCCAGTAGTCATCTCAACACAGTCTTTGATATAGACTCGTCGGGAAAACACAGTCTTCACAAAGGAGTCTTGAGAGAGTCATCGCCAGACACTTGTCGGGAGCAGTCGTGATCACACACTCCTCGGGACTACACTCTGTAGTCATCTCATTATCTCCACACAGTCTTTGATACAGACCCGTCGGGACTACACCCAGTAGTCATCTCAACACAGTCTTCGCCACACACTCTTCGGGACTACACCCAGTAGTCATCTCAAGACAGTCTTCGCCACACACTTGCAATAGTCACAAGTCTACAAAGGTAGAACTGCCCAGCCCAATCGCACACTGAAGTAATAAACGGTGGTTACCAGTACTGGTTTCGCACTTGGCAAAAGGCCATAAAGCTTATTATTTCCTCGACTGCCCCAACTATACCCACCAAACACTAATCTCAAACCCTTTGGTCCTTCGAGTAACAATAGTTCTCCCCAAATTATTCCGGTGGTGCAATCCAAAGGTTCGAAGAAGTAGCATCTCCGGAACATTTGGTCCTACGAGCCGGAACATTTGGTCCTTCGAGCCGGATCAAATTAGCATCTCCGAAACATTTGGTCCTTCGAGCCGGATCAAGTTAGTTACAACTTGATCGAAGAAGAAGCAGCGGCAGCAGCAGTGTTAGTGGGTCAAGTACCAAACCGCAGTGAAGTATTAGTGGGTCAAGTACCAAAGCACAGTGAAGTGACAAAGTAGTAGAATTGAGGTAGGATCTAAGCTATTTTCTAACTCGAAATTGCATTGTATTTGATAAGTCAATCCCCAAGTGCTGCTGAATAAGTTAATTCAATAGTTCAAGTTAAGTTGCTTATTTTAAATTTAGTTAAAATGGAGCCCTTAATTAAGCGTCGAAGTGCGATAAAAGGCAGCATCACTCGCATTCAATCTTGGCTCAATGCAAATGAGCAAACAGAATCGAATCCTTTTCATTTTGAAAGGCGATTAGAAACACTAAAGAGCTCGTATAGCTCATATTGTGATATTCAGCAGCAAATTGAGGACTCTGCTCCGGAACAAGAATCCGACAGAGATAATGTAGAAGAGCAGTATTTCGATGTGTCAGCACGATTGTGCTCTAGAATGAGTGATATTACTCGCAATAACTGCTCAAACCCAAGCTCATCCTCAGGAACTCAAGTACAGGCATCCACATCAACCCGAGTTAATAAACCGCAATTGAATATCCCTCCCTTTAACGGCGCTCTCATTGAGTGGGAAGGTTTTTATCAATTGTTTGAAGCCTTAATTGAAAAGGACAGCGTATTGACTGATGTTGAAAAATTAATTTATTTACGCTCATATTTGTCAGGAGAAGCTCTCAGTTTGATAGCTAACTTAAAATTAACTAACTCAAATTTTTCTGTGGCTCTCAATACGCTTAAAGAAAGATATGCAAATCAACTCAACATAATCTATGCACACATAAGAAACATCTTGAATGTTCCGCAAATCACAAAGGCAAATGCGCTCAACTTGAGACAGTTTATCACAACTATTAAACAAATTGTGATGGTTTAAGAAACTTACACGTAAACGTGGATGCTTGGGACTTAATGTTAGTATATTTATGTTCGGAAAGGCTGGATGCCAGCACAAGAAGGGGCCTTTGATTTTGAATTAAAGGCAAATGATCGCCCCACTTTGCAACAATTTTTAAAGTTTTTAAATACAAAGTGCTCGGTTCTAGAAAGAGCTATTATACCTGAATTATCGACTTCTCACACTGTCAGGTATAATCACAAAGGACACCAGTTTGTCCATGTTACTGATAACAGAAACAATGTTTCTTTGGAGCCACGCAATGCTCTTTCTCGTTATAAACATAACGGAACCTCTCACCTCGCAAGTTCGTGCTTGTTTTGTAAGCAAGGGCACCGCATTTATGGCTGCTCTAAGTTTGCGAATCTGTCGCTAAATGAGAAATATAAGGTTATCAAGAAAAACCGATTATGCTTTAACTGTCTGGGTTCTAAACATACTGCCAAAGAGTGTCAGTCTCAACGTTGTCGCATTTGTAAACAACCTCATCACACCCTGATCCATAGAGAGAGCTCTAGTACTCGTCCCAGAACTCAGTCAAACTCAAGCAATAGTTCTTCACAATTACCCAATTGGCGAAAATCGACTCATAACACGCACCCTCACACTCAGCCACAAGTATCAAGCAACACCGTGTTACACAACACGGCCCCCTTAGTCAATGCACCCTCTGAAATTCAAATTAACAGTTCGACATCTCATGTAATTCCATCACCACATCAAGTTCCTTCTAATACCGTTCTGAGCACGCACGCAAATAGCAAAGAAGTCTTGCTAGCAACTGCCTATGTCAAACTAGTTTCCGTAAAACAGGAAATCATATATGCTAGAGCACTTCTCGATTCCTGCAGCACCACATCACTTATTAGTAGGCAGTTGGTAGAAAAACTAGGAATAAATTCTAGAGACAGTCCCATAACTCTAACTGGAATTCATGGAATTGCAACCCACACTAACAAAATGGTAGACATTTCGGTATTCTCGACAGTCAAGGAGAATACCAAATTTGATATTTCATGTTATGTCCTAGACAAAGTCACGAAGAGCATGCCCCATTGCACGCTAATTAGAGAAAAAATTGCAATACCTCCCGGTTGCACGCTTGCTGATCCCCATTTCCACATTCCTGGACAAATAGACATGCTTTTAGGCGCAGATGTCTATCATTCCATTGTTTATGGACCCTCCTCTCAAATACCCAGGAATTTATTGTATATGGTGGAAACTCATCTTGGCCACATCATAAGTGGACCGATTCCCGTAGATAGTCTCATTTATTGCAATACTCAATCTAGTTCAGCTCAACCCCCATTTAGATCAGGAAACGCGTATCATTTAATTCATGGCAACAACATACAAATAAACGATATAGTCTTGGTTAAATCCGAAGATTGCAAACCCCTTGAGTGGCCGCTAGGCCGAATTGTTGAAATTATGCCTGGCAGTGATGGTAAGGTTCGACTAGTAAAAATTCGAACTATTGATGGAATTATTACCCGTAGTATAACAAAGATTTGTCCTCTTCCAATAGAAAATTGAAATTTACGTGCTTTGTTAGAATAAGTTAGTATATAGTAATGCTTGTATGTTTCACTTGCTAAATTGAGGTCGCAATTTGTTTGTTTAAGTTAGGCTAATTAGTTGAAGCTATGTCGCTTCAAGGCGGGCAGTATGTTCAAATAACATTTGAACATTGTAGTAGAGATTTGTTGGGCTTGTGACTTTTTTCTATATTGAATTCCGAAAATGGTGCGCCCCTGTCGAAGATCTTCGGGACGGTCACCACAAGTGCTATTTCCGGGTTTAGCGATTGAAAGGTTGATTCTCCAGCTTATCATATTCGCGACAATTTTAGCATCCTGTAGATAAGTGGTCATTGTTTTGTTTTGGGTGGCTCACTTGTCACAGCTGACCGATGACCATTGCCTTGAATTTGAAGGATGTGAGAAATCACTCTATAGCGTTCGGCGGGAGGTCTACTTTTGGTACCCTTTAGAATCAGCCCACATTCCAATGGCGCGACCATCCAAGGGCCGAAACCCAAATCGTGGGAAACATCTTTCCCTCACCCTGTTTCTCTAATTTTGACCACGCGAGTCGAAAGAAGGGATGAAAAAGTACAAACAGTCTTGAGAGAGTCTTCGCCAGAGACTCGTCGGGACAACAGAGTCATCGCCACACACTTGTCGGGAGCAGTCGCCACACACTCTTCGGGACTACACCCAGTAGTCATCTCAAAAGAGTCTTTGATATAGACTCGTCGGGAAAACACAGTTTTCGCCAGAGACTCGTCGACACACACTCGTCGGGACTACACTCTGTAGTCATCTCATTATCTCCACACAGTCGTCTCCACACACTTGTCGCAAACAGTCGTGAGCACACACTCTTCGGGACTACACCCAGTAGTCATCTCAACACAGTCTTTGATATAGACTCGTCGGGAAAACACAGTCTTCACAAAGGAGTCTTGAGAGAGTCATCGCCAGACACTTGTCGGGAGCAGTCGTCACACACTCCTCGGGACTACACTCTGTAGTCATCTCATTATCTCCACACAGTCTTTGATACAGACCCGTCGGGACTACACCCAGTAGTCATCTCAACACAGTCTTCGCCACACACTCTTCGGGACTACACCCAGTAGTCATCTCAAGACAGTCTTCGCCACACACTTGCAATAGTCACAAGTCTACAAAGGTAGAACTGCCCAGCCCAATCGCACACTGAAGTAATAAACGGTGGTTACCAGTACTGGTTTCGCACTTGGCAAAAGGCCATAAAGCTTATTATTTCCTCGACTGCCCCAACTATACCCACCAAACACTAATCTCAAACCCTTTGGTCCTTCGAGTAACAATAGTTCTCCCCAAATTATTCCGGTGGTGCAATCCAAAGGTTCGAAGAAGTAGCATCTCCGGAACATTTGGTCCTACGAGCCGGAACATTTGGTCCTTCGAGCCGGATCAAATTAGCATCTCCGAAACAGCACATATCCAACATTATGTGACTAACCGAAACCTAGCTTCGTTGTTCCGGTCGGTGCGAGACTTGCTGGCAAGACTTGTCCCGATCGGAGCGAGGGGGCATGGCCCAGGTCATACAATCGTTTACTACCGGCGGCAAAAGCCGCGGCTGACAGTATCATTTTAAAGGTCGAAGCAAAAGGGGTTTTTGGCTTCCCTTCAGGAAGACCTTTTTCCTCAATGAATGCCCCTGAAGTAAAAGAAAAACCGCCATTTAAAGATTACCTCCTCACGTTGTCGTGCGATTGCGGATCAGCGAATGTCCTTGTAAGGGCTCTGCCCAGGTACTGGACTACTCCCCGCCTATTTCGATCATAGACAGAGGAGCAACTGGCCGACCATCTGGCCAGGCACTGATAGGAGCATGCTTCTATCCTTTTATTGCCGTTGTAAATCTGTGAATGTCTGTATACTATGTAAATATTAATAAAGTTTTTATCTATCTATCTATCTAGTGATGGGAGTACTCGAATACAGGAATCGAGTAGTATTCGATTCCTAAGAGAATCGAAAGTACTCAACTACTTAGGTTCAGTATGGAATCGATTCCAGTACTCTAAATTTCTGTATCTGTACTTTGTACTCGAGGCACCGAACCGAATTTTATGGGAATCGAAAACGAACATCGGTGGAGTTTATTTCAGTTTTATTTGACAACGCAACAGCATCGAGTCTTTGGATTTTAAAATCGATCCTGGCGGCCGGCGGTATGCGTCATAGTCAGAGATAGAGAACTCAAACAAATACGCCGGCATTTTTTGCAGTGGTTTCTTGTATTTTATTATTGTCTATGTTTACGTAGGAGTAGGCCTTTTTGTCGGTACGCAGATTCGGAGAAAACATAGAAGGTGCTGATAAATGCGTAATGTTTTTTTTCGGCGTGAAACAACAAGTTTTAATAACGTTACATTTATTTAGTATGTTAGTTCTGCTTTTGCTTTCGGGTAGGTAGGTAAAAATAAATGAATGTGGTTTTCTTTTCGTTAAAGAGTTTTGCTGGTTGAATATTTGGTATAAATTTGTATTCCTTTGAATACCTATCAGTTTAGTTTAAATATACTGTATAATTATTAAATCCGTGTGTGGGAAATTTTTAAGAAAGATAAAGACAATAAGGGTGAAGCTATTTGTTCAATTTGTAAAAAGAAGTTGAAATTCTAAGGCAGTACAACAAATTTAAATAAACATTTGACCCGGCTACCAATCCAGTACAATCAGCTCATTGATAATTCGGAAGCTTCAACTTCAATTGAACCTCCTGAACACTTTGCAGAAAATAGAGAAGATAACACAAGTGTTAACGATGATACAATAAGTGAACAACAAACCGCAGGAAGTGATGTGAGAGGAAAAAAGAGTGCGGCCGGTGAAAATTCTGAGCCATCGCAGCCTCAACCCAAAAGAAAAAAACAATTAAAGTTATTTGGTGGAAGCTCAACTGAAATTAGTGACGATAAAAAAAAACGAATTGAATGACAAGCTGTTAAAAATGATTGTTGTAGATTTTCAACCTTTGTCTTTTGTTGAAAATAAAGGTTTTAAGGTCTTTGCTCACAGCCTTAACGCGCTTTATACAATTCCTAGTAGGAAAATTTGACAGAAACTCTCTTAAAAGACAAATTTGTTAAGGTGAAATCAGACATCAAAGAAATGTTGTGTGAGGTGAACTATGTTTCAGTGACTACGGATATTTGGACATCAGATAGTAATATTGCTTATGTAAGTCTAACATGCCATTCTAGTTATAAAGATAAGTTGATTTCTCAAGTTTTGTCTACCGATGAAATTTCGGGGGCCCATACTGGTGAAAATATTGGTCACACGTTAAGAGAAATATTAAATGAATGGGGAATCATGGATAAAGTCGTCACAGTTGTATCCGATAATGGAAGTGACATAAAAAATGCAGTAAATGTACACTTGAAAAAACACAATCACCCTTGCGTGACACACACTTTAAATTTATGCATTACCCATTTTTTATTTTAAGTTTCAATTTTAGAAATTATGTGTTCTTATTTTTTTGTACAATATCTACAGGTACGCACTTGTTTTGTTGACAAATAAATTTTCGTTTTCTATTTTTTAAATTAGGTATATATTTTTTATTCATTCCAATGTATTCCTGGGTTTTCAGTCAATTTTATTGTCACTAATTATGGTGTTATGTGATGAGCCCTGCGTTTCATCGTATATTTTTTATGTTTTGAATGAAACAATTTATTTAAATGAAATGTGTTTTTAATTTTTTGTTTTTAGTTTAAGTTTTAAAAATAAGTGAATGACAATGTCTATTTCGTTAATAAACAAATCTTGGATTTTTATTATTTTTTCAATTATATAAACTGTTTTATTCAATAAAATCCTATTTTTTTCTATATGGTCCCCAACGATAATTCGTAATTAGTTGTTTACTTCAGCCTATTAATTATGGTTCTTATTTTATTGCAATTCATAAATTCAATTTAAACAACACAACACATTATTAAAAAAATTTAACAAAAACAATAATATGTAACGAATACATTTATTTAACATTCAGTTATCAGTATCAGTACTCGGTACTCATTCAAGTATTCGATTCCAAGATGTACTCGATTCCGTAGTATTCGATTCCGTCCATCACTGATTTTAACGTCTCGTGTGCTGTACTGCTTCGCGCGCGTCGTACGCGTCTTAATTTGCGCCTAGCCTAACCACTCGAACGAACTATCAGGATCAGGATATACTTCGGTGACTCTTCCGAGACGCCATTTGGATATATTGTCTTCTTTAAGTATAACAAAGGCGCCCTTTTCGAGATTCTCGTTGCACTGTTGCCACTTGTTCCGGCCCATCAATTCGGAAATATATTCTTTGGACCACCTGGACCACAAATGTTGAAAAATAACCTGGAGATGCTGATAGAGGTCCAGTCGACTCTGCGGTATATGTATCAGGCTTGGATCGGGTACAGTCTTGCCCATCAAAAAGTGTGTAGGTGTAAGAGTATTTTTCAAAATTTTTAAGCACACTTAATGTAACAAACCCTATTTTCGGCACAGGCCATATTATCGGCACAGTTGACACATTTTCACCAATAATAACAGCATCGTACATTATAGCCTCAATGCTGCCTTACCATAAGATAGTGTTTTCCTTTTTCTACAAACAGGCAAATTCCCGCCAAAACAGAGGGGTGGATTATTTTTGGCGTCAGTATCTATTTGGCCATTTTATGTCGAACCACCTTAGAGCTCGAATCGCTTGTGTTAAGTGCTAAGAAACACGTAAGTTAAAATTACATTTTGCCCTTTTAACTGGTTTGTGTACACATGATAATGACTTTAATATGATTTTATAGTTATAATTGCTTCATATTTGTGTTAAAATTCGAATATATTTCCGTTATTTCTGATAAAAATGGGTGCCGAGAATACGTAATCTTGTTGAAGCGTATGTGTTTATTATCGGCAGGGGTGCCGTTAATTGGTCATTATAAAGGGCAAGTTTTTAATCCTATTTTTCGTTTCATTTTTCTCCTATTTAATTGACCTAATATAAAACGGTAGCGAACATTTCAAATTAAAACAGGACCTATTTCCTTCACCTTATTTTGTTGATCGGAAAATAGTTATTTTAGGTATAACTAACGCGCCAAAAATAAGTGCAAACCTGTGCCGCTAATATGTCATCTTTCGTTACAAGTATTAAAATGCATGCAAGTAAGCGGCAGAGGTTACAGTACAGCAATGAAAAGCTGTTGAAGCAATTCAAACAGGAATGCCATTTAAAACTGCCAGCAAAACTTATGGTATTCCCCGAGCGACTCTTCAAGATAAGGTTAAAGGAAGAACCTTAATGGAGTAAAAAGTGGTCCAGAAACGGATCTAACGGAAGAAGAAGAAACCCTTCTTGAAAACTAGCTTATTCATATAGCTAGATGTGGATTTCCTGGAACCAAAAATCAATTGGATAGCGTTCAAATATTAGTAAAAATTTTACAAAGGCCAAATAATTTTGCGAGTGGACTTCTGGGACGACGATGGTATGAGGGCTTTATGGCAAGGCATCCAAGACTAGCACAACGTGTCTCGCAGAATCTAAGCAGTGGCCGCTCAAATTTGACAGAAAATCGAATAAGACAATGGTTTAACGAAGTAGGAAATTATCTTGATAGCACCAACAGGTTTGAAATTACGTCAGATCCAATCCGTGTATCCAATTGTGATGAAACCGCATTTTTTCTCAGCCCAAAATACGACAAAGTTCTAGTACGAAAAGGCGACAAAACTGTTTATTCATTTGTAAATAATGACGAAAAAGAGTGTTTAACAACTCTAGTCACTTGTAGTGCATCTGGGCTAATTCCTCCTCCAATGGTTGTTTATAGCTACAGGAGAGTTCCAAAGTCCATTGCTGAAAATGTTCCACGCAGTTGGGGCATTGGTCGAAGTGACAACGGATGGATGACCAGTGAAACTTTCTTCGAGTATATTTCAAATATATTTCTTCCTTGGCTGATAGCCGAAAAAATTGAATTTCCCGTCATATTATTTTTGGATGGACATTCCTCACATCTTACTCTGGCCTTGAGCGAATTCTGTACCAAAAATAACATAATTCTAGTCGCTTTATGTCCCAACGCCATCCATATTCTTCAACCACTAGACGTCGCTGTTTTTAGGCCTTTGAAGATGGAATGGAAGAAGAGTGTTCGCTGTTGGCGTATGAAAAATAACGGACATAAATTGAGCAGAGACAAGTTTGCATCCATATTGGAAACAACTTTACACAAAATGGAAAGATTTCCTGACGTCATTAAAAATGGATTTAGATCGTGTTGGTTTGTACCTTTCAATATAGAAAACATAAAGTTTTCGAAATACTTTAACACATCGCCGGCAAATGCAATAAAAACAAATATTGGACACCAAAAAGAGGAAGAGTTTCCAGAAGGATTTATAAAATTATTCGAATCTCAAATTTTGAACGAGACGTTAACGATGTTTAAATCTTCTGGAGAAGATTGGGATGGACCAACTGAAGACACTAACTTATTTTTTCTTTGGAGGAATATTAAATTTAATCCAAAAGTACAGTCAGGAAAGTATACACAATGAAAGGAATATTAAACTCCGAGTTACAAAGGAAGTACCTCCCACATCTTCTATCCAGAATGTCGAATCCGATGAATTAAAATCTATTATCGACATTCCTGAAACAACAGACAACGAGTTAGATATAACAGGAATGTTTGATTTAAATAACTCTTCTTTTCCAATACTTGTAGATATAGAAGATGTTTTCAATGTTACAGCAGGCAGTACAGACCATGATCCAAATCACCCTGTGATATTATGTGAAACTAACACAGTTGTGAGTAAAGTTGAAAAGTATATGGAAAAAGCCAATGGTTTAGATAATAAAACTAATTCACAGTTCGATTGAGGACAAGAACGTGAAGCTGGGCGGTAGGACTCCTACAATCTTATCCTCTGCAAAACAAAATTTAAAATCGTCTACTGCATCGGATTTTTGCGCTACTGAAGATGTTCTTTCATCAGAAACACCACAAAGTTGTACCGTTGACACTTTAATCTCAACGGATCTACGTTCTCTTGAAGATAAACTTCTATTAATAACACCTCCAAGTTGTACCGCTGAAACACCATCAAATAGTGATATGGAAAGTCTGAACAATATAACTCAAACTAAGGGGGCAACAGTTATTTCAACTGAACATTCAGACACGCAAGTTCCTACTCCCTTTAAGAAATCTCTGTTCTGGCCTGAACGAAGTAAGTCTGTAACTGTGAAAAGGAAGCCAAAAGAAAAGGTTCTGGCAGTGGCCACATCGTCCCAGTGGCAACAATATTTCAGATTGAAAGGAGAAAAGAAACGCAAAGAAGAACACAAATTGAAAAAACAAGAGGAGAGAAAAAGAAAGCAAATTGAAAAAAACGAAAAACAAGTGTAAGACCGTTCGAGAATCTGACTACTTTACTAAGTCAGTAGTTGGCCTAGAAAATGACGAGGAATATAAATTAAAATACTTTGTTATAGCTAGGTATAACGATGATTCGGGTGAAATAATTGGACTACAGAATGAAGATGGCTGCCTTCAACTCAAAGTCACGCAAGACCAGAGACACATGGAACCGTTCTGGAAAGCCATCTTCGAAGCGAAGTCCAATGTCTCTCCGGGAGTGAATAATTCACTCTTGTCCTCCGTCTGGACTCCCATCAGTTCAGACGAAATAAAGAACACCAGGCCCAAAGCAACTTCTTCTGCCGGTCTTGACGGAATCGATCCAAGGCGATGGAGAAGCGTACCATCTGGCGCAGCGACCGTATTAAGCCTTTTTATCTGGTGCCGCAGTCCGCCTGAGGCCCAGTGAAGGCACGTACGGTCTTCTTACCAAAGATGGATGGCGCGCGAGTTATAGGCCCAATACGACCCTGGCTATACGAGGAACCTTTGCCCAGAATGTCAACAAATCATTAGGATATCTTAACCGACATTAGATAATTAAGAGTTAACTTGTATAGATTTATTCGCTTTTATATTCATTCCTATTTCTAACTTTGTAGTAACCAGTCTTATTATATACATAATATTATTTATATATATACTCAATAAACGTTTTTTTTACAAATTCTCCGTCTTCAAAATTATAATTCGCGGGAGCCAGGAGACAAAATAAAAAGGCATCTGCACGCCATCTTAGTCAAGCGCCTATCCGCTAAGATTGACTTGTACGAGCGCCAACAAGCTTTACGTCCTGTTGACGGCCTAAACAACAACGTGGCCCTGTTGGTTCTCCTTCTCAATTACAACCGGAACATCAAACTATCCGGGACACACTAACATCCTACGGTGTCCCGGGAGCCACCCAGGAGTATATTATGAATACTGTTTGCGATTATTACTTTACGATTAACATTTTAATTACCATCGCTATTTATATTAGCGATACCTGTTTATTCTGATGGCGCTCTTTTCAATTTCTTTCATCCCCGAGAACGCCTCGTCTTGAGGTCGTGCCATTCTGGCACTCTCTTTCAAATCGTCAAGGGGTTCGGACTTACTTTGTAGTGGTAACGCTTGTGAAATACACAATTAAAGCAGCTTACCAGAGTTTCATACAGTCCACTTTCCAAAGCAATCCAGTACGCGTGTTTTAACAACCGACTATAAATTATTTTGGGTCTACAAAGGTTGCATAGCCCGCACAAATACTTATGAGCGGGATTCGACGACCCTTACCGGAAGAGGATGGTCGGCAGAGTGCAGGCCATGTAGAGGAGTTCAGCAGGGAGACCCTCTATCCCCCCTGGCGTTCAACCTCGTCATCGACAGACTACTCCGTAGTCTGCCGCAGGAAATTGGCACCAATCTAGGAGAGTCGAGGATAAGCGCGCTAGCGTTCGCCGACGACCTCGTGCTGCTGGCGACAACCGCGCGCGCCCTCCAAACGCTACTAGACCATGCTGCCGGTTTCCTAGGCCAGTGTGGGATGCAACTGAATCCCGACAAGTGCCTCACCATCAGCCTCAAGGGCCAGGCAAAACAGAAGAACCAAGTGCTGGAACGGTTAGCGTTCAAGATCGGTGTTACACCAATAAGATCTTTGACGCGCGAAGACCGATTCAGTTACCTGGGGATCCCGTTTGGCCCCGCAGGAAAGGCTGATGGAAATATTCTTCACGACATGCACCAAAAACACCTGGAGCAAACTACAAAATCCCCAACAGCGCCTGCACATTCTAAAGACGTGTGCACTGCCTAGGTTATCCTATCGCGGGACACTGGCGAACGTGAACATGGGCGCACTCAAGAAAATCGACCGTCAAACGCGTCGGGCGGTTAGAGCCTGGCTGGCACTACCAGTTGTTTATTCATTTCTCGTGGATTTCGACGTGTCAGAAAGGAAAAAGGCCCGGGCCTAAGGTGTCCCACTGGCCAAATTTTTCTCACCCGTTAGGACTTAGGGCCGAATTCAAGAACACCACTCATACGTAACTCATCTCAAATCAAACTCTCACTCATTAGCCACTCACGTTAGGATGAGATGAGTGGTCCCTAACTGATGCCCACTTTCGGTATTCATAAACGACACTAATGAGGCACTAACTTGAGCGACAGTTGGATTCAAGACAACAGTTTTAATAGGTTATGTTCTATTAAGTGAATAACTTAATTCGGGTTTCAAAAGCGCCGTTCAGCATTTATTTTCACGTGTTCAAATCTTGCTCTATGCACGTGTTGCGATAACAGTCTTTGCAAACAGCGTGTTTTTTAAATAATTAATTTAAGTATACCATATAAAATGAGTGAAAAGCGCAGTTTCATGTCGGGTTGTGAGAAACAATTTCTGAAAGAATTGGTTTGCGAAAGAGGCGCCATTCTGGAGTGCAAAAAGACTGATGCAATTTCCATCTCAAAAAAAAGCATGCTTGGATGGAAGTGGCAAACGACTTGAACAGTCACTCCGAGAATTCGAAAGTAAGTACTGGTCAATTCAACTAAAAAAACTGGTAATTTTCTGGTTTTAGAGCTAGTCTCACGTATATACAACCTTATGTTTTTTTTAGAAAACTGTTGACCAGCTCCGCAAGTGCTTCGAAAACATGAAGTCGCGTCGCAGGAAAGAAATTTCGAAAGAAAAGCAGACCCGAATGGCGACTGGGCCACCCCCAGTCTGCTACTACTACCTACTGTTGACCCAATAGATGACATTTTTAATTTAAATTTGGATATTGAATTAAAAGATGTAATCGATAGTGATACAGTGGTGGAAATGAGCGGTGAATCGAAAGCTGGTGAGATTCATGTCAATATTTTCTAATCACGAGGTTTTAAGTGAAATTATTTATATTATTGCAGAATTGGAATCTCAGGTTGCTACTCCCTCCAAAGGAATTGAAGTTCCAATTATATATAGATATTTTAAGTTTTGTTAAGTTTTAAATTTAGTAAATACAGGTAATTTAATAATTTTCTATCGATAGCTCCAACTAAAGAATATAGCAGCCAATAGGACACCAGTATTTAAGGGACTGTCCAGGGGCTTAGCTATAGAGAAAGAGCTTAACATGAAGGTGTTGCGGGTGCAGCGATTGATGGAGCAGGACGAGGAGCTTCATCAAGCAAAGATGGAGGAACAGAATGTTCGAATAGCCATTGCTAAAGAACAATTAAAACAAAACGACTAGCCGAAAATAAAGAATTTTAGAATAATTTGATGTTTTACTCCATTCCATAAAATTCCATAAAATTTTCATCTATTTGAAATTAAATAGTAGCTTATTTAACTCAATAAAGTTTTGCTGCCTAATATGCAATTAACCAAAGCCACTAACATATATAATGTATAACTATAAAATCTAAAAATAGAGAATTTAGTGGCAGGTAAGGGAACATAAAACTCCACTAACCTTTCACTCATTTATCCGGCGCGCATTCCGATGAGTTGAGTAAGATATTAGTCCAACCCTAACTGGTGGATCATGGTTTGTGAATAAGATTAGGGAGAGTGAGACCGAAGTTAGTAGGATTTTAGTGTGAGTGACGCTTGAGTGTCGTTCTTGAGTTCGGGCCTTAGTCCCCGTCGCCATTATGGAGCGGGATTTCTATGAATTCTTACGCATCTCGACTGGTAGGGATTCTTACCACGCTAGGGACAAGGGTATTACGACCCGGAGGGAGCACGCTACTCGCGGACTCGGAGGTCACACGGATGGAAAGTAGCAGGGGGGCGGTGGAATGCAGAGCACCGGTCCCGTCACCCCCGCATTCAGCGACCAGCGATTGTCCCGGTTTTGAGGCGACCCAACGGCACGTCATGGCATCCCTGGTGGGGATCGAACCCACGACCTTTGGATTATAACCATTGTTCCCGAATGGCACGGGGACGGGAAGCAATGGACCGCACCTGTCATGGGCCAGAAACCACCAATCACGTGCTGCAACAATGTCCACGAACTCACGGAGGTCGCATAAAGCGACACGATGCAGTCCTCAACTACATACAAAGAGAGCTGCACAATAAGGGGTTCCAAGTCCTAAGGGAGCCCCTCTGCAGCATCAACGGGACCATCCAAAAGCCGGACCTAATAGCGATCCAGGACGAGTTCGTTGGGGTAACATACAAGGCCCAACAGATCAACTTTACGTCAGTCACACTAAACTGGCGTGGAATCTGGTCTAAGAAGTCCTCAACGGAGCTCCAAGCACGAGGTCTCATAACAAAAAGAGACCTCAAAGTTATATCCTCCAGGGTCATCTTGGGAGGCCTGATGCAGTACTCGCTGTTTTCGAAGACCACAACCATTACCAAGTCCACCAGGCGGAGGCCCCCTCCCCGACCGCCCGACTAAGAAGACAGAAGACCCACCCCACCACCCAAGGGCGCTATCAGGCCCTGCAGTTAATCGTTTGCAAATTCCTTGTTCTCTTGCTAAATGATGTTCAGTGCTTCACACAACGATACAAATGTAAATTGGTAAAATAAATACTTGCCAAAAGGGGAAAATGAAGTATTCGTTAAATGGCTTGGATTTAGTACACATTTTAACAGCTCGGTGCCTGCATCTAATTTCAAAAATTAACATACTTGAAAGGGATTTGCTCTGGAAGAGGACAACTACGACAACGACGACGACGATGGCGATGGCGAAAAAACATGTATCATCTAATTTCGAAGTTTAAAATTTCAAATGTGGTTTTTTTGTATTCCGGTCATGGATAAACATATTTACGTATTATTTTTTCGTATCATTTTAAAATGTAGAATACTCCTAGATAACAAGTGATTTTTTCCTATTGACTGTAAATTTCAAGGCCTCCCTATGGTGCGCGGTGAGAAGAACACGTGCAATGTTCCCGATTGAACAGTGGTAGAACAATGATAAAAATTTCATATAAATAGTTTGCTCTAAGCCTGTTGTTATTAGAAAAAGTGTTGTTAGTGAGTGCGTACTTTAAAAAATGCATAAGCTTACATATATATTTTTTAAACTCTTTTGAATAAAAAAATTAATATTTTCTAGATCCAAGAATTGTTGCTTTAATAAGAGAAAATCTGTCTCATCAAGAACGAGTAAGTGTATGTTGTTGTTACGCTCAGAAAAAAAATGCTAATATTTCAAGTATTTTTTCAAAATTTTTTAGTACACACCCACAATGTTCCTCACCGGAAAAAAACACCCATTCGAGCAGATGGCATTTGGTAATTTTGGTAATATATACTTTTTTAATATTATAAATATTTTTTTAGCTAAATTCGTAAATCTATATGGTAGGCTATGGCTGCAACGAGTGAATATGACAGTGATAGTGACACTTCAATCGATAATTTAGTAATAGATGAGCGAGAATCGAGCGCTATTCTTAACTGCAAAATATGCGTAAAAGAATCCTATGTACTTTATGAAGATGTTGGGGATATATTGTGTTATTTCTGTTTTGATTCAGAAATAAGAGAATATGGAGAAGAATACCTACAAAACTATCGATTTGTAAGTGCGCATCACTTATTAAACGAAGTGGACTACGTACGTAATCATCTGAAGAAGAGCTATAAATGTGAACCTTTATTATATATGATTTCTTCACGACATACCTGCATGCTTTGTTGTGGCATACCTAACAACAGCCACTAGCAGCAACAGCAGTTCCCATGTTCTTTCCACTAAGGTAAGTTTTTTTTGTCCGCCTATGTGCTTCTATTCAATTTATCACACCCTGTGTATAAATATCGTTGATTTGATAGTATTGTTTCAGTTCAACCCTCCCTTTCTCGTATCGCAAGCAGAAGCGAAGCTATACGTTAATAACTAATACAGTAATATTCTGTTGTGTGTTGTGCGGGTAAATTAATTAATATTTAAAAATGGAACAGGTCAATTCTATTGCACGCTGCGAACTCAAACCAAAAATGAATCCAGACGAAATGACTATAAATAATTGGTGCAAAGTTCTAAACATTCGAAAAATTAATACAGCATTTGGAGAAGCAGTCATGGTTGAGTTGGAGCAAAAAATACTATTTCTTCCAAAACGGTTTTCAACAAAATAGCTTCGGTTATGTCCCAAAGTGTTATTGATGACCTGTTAAGCAACGAAGGTCGTTTTATTTGTTTCAAAGGCAAGAAAACGCTTCCTGGAACTCTCTTTGCGACAAATCTGTTCGAATTTAGTAAAACTAACAGTTACACCCAGTAGACAGTCAGTTGTATTCAATCCATACATGTAGTGTGTGTTTGGCATTGTCGTTGTCGGTATCGTCATGGTTATAATAATAATAATTAATTAGGTTTCATTTACTATAATTATCGTTGTATCACTCCTCCCTCCTAGACACCCTCGGCAAATTAACTGAGAAGGTTGTCCTTTCGAGGTTGCAAGCGGCAGCCGAACTTAGAAGTTTAATACCGGAAGAGCAGTTTGGCTTTCGACCCAAACATAACACAACGCTGCAGACCGCTAGGATTGTAACGGATTCCTACGCAGCATTTAACAAACTTCAAAGTACGGCAATGCTGCTTCTCGATATGCAAAGAGCCTTCGATACAGTTTGGCATGCTGGCCTACTGTACAAGTTGTTTGCAGTTCATTCACTTCCACTCCATCTAGTCTCGCTAATAGCGTCTTATCTTAAAAACCGCTCATCCAGGTGAAAGTAGAAAATTCCATCTCGGCCAAACGACGCATTATGGCTGGCGTGCCGCAAGGTACTCTTTTATCGCCGCAATTGTACACACTGTACACAGCGGATATCCCGATGCTCCCTACTACAAAACAGCACTTTACGCCGACGACATCGCCATATACACGTCGTCTTTTCATGCTCAGGCAGCGAAGTATCGCATTGCACACCACCTGAGTTTGATTGACGACATACTTCGACAAATGGAAATTGAAAGTGATCCCAGAAAGACAAGAACTTATTATCTTCTCGCGCAAATCTAGTAACAATCAAATCTTGTCACCACTCATGGTTCAAAATACCCCCATTATGCCGGTAAAAGAGGTGAAATACCTGGGATTCAGACTAGACGCCCGACTCCATTTCAATAAGCATGTTGACTATGCTGTACAAAGGCTGCCATGGCCCGAAGAAAGTTGTACTTTCTTCTGGCGCCAAATTCTTTCCTATCACCTCGAAATAAACTTCTGCTCTACACCTCCACTATAAGGCCCATACTGACCTACGGCTCCCCTATCTGGCACTCTGTCAGTGATTTTACGAGACGGCGTGTTCAAAGGACCCAAAATCGGTTCCTGAGAGGCGTTCTATCGGCTGACAGATGCACCAGAATCACCGAACTGCACGAAGCTACAGGGGTGCCCTATATAGCTGACTATATAGATAACATCTCTGCCAAATTTTATCATAGCGGAGTGCAAGGCTCAGTCCTAACACGAAATACCACTCAAATTAGGGCAAACGATCGCCCAACTCACGGTCCCCTGTATAAACGGACTGCCCATGTTTCATGAGGCTTTTGTCCCATAACAAAACGTGACAACAAACCTACATTGTCTGCATTAAGCAGGCCTAGTCATTTCTAGCAGGCTGGAAATGCACATGTTCAAATAACATTTGAACATTGTAGTAGAGATTTGTTGGGCTTGTGACTTTTTCTATATTGAATTCCGAAAATGGTGCGCCCCTGTCGAAGATCTTCGGGACGGTCACCACGAGTGCTATTTCCGGGTTTAGCGATTGAAAGGTTGATTCTCCAGCTTATCATATTCGCGACAATTTTAGCATCCTGTAGATAAGTGGTCATTGTTTTGTTTTGGGTGGCTCACTTGTCACAGCTGACCGATGACCATTGTCTTGAATTTGAAGGATGTGAGAAATCACTCTATAGCGTTCGGCGGGAGGTCTACTTTTGGTACCCTTTAGAATCAGCCCACATTCCAATGGCGCGACCATCCAAGGGCCGAAACCCAAATCGTGGGAAACATCTTTCCCTCACCCTGTTTCTCTAATTTTGACCACGCGAGTCGAAAGAAGGGATGAAAAAGTACAAACAGTCTTGAGAGAGTCTTCGCCAGAGACTCGTCGGGACAACAGAGTCATCGCCACACACTTGTCGGGAGCAGTCGCCACACCACTCTTCGGGACTACACCCAGTAGTCATCTCAAAAGAGTCTTTGATATAGACTCGTCGGGAAAACACAGTTTTCGCCAGAGACTCGTCGACACACACTCGTCGGGACTACACTCTGTAGTCATCTCATTATCTCCACACAGTCGTCTCCACACACTTGTCGCAAACAGTCGTGAGCACACACTCTTCGGGACTACACCCAGTAGTCATCTCAACACAGTCTTTGATATAGACTCGTCGGGAAAACACAGTCTTCACAAAGGAGTCTTGAGAGAGTCATCGCCAGACACTTGTCGGGAGCAGTCGTGATCACACACTCCTCGGGACTACACTCTGTAGTCATCTCATTATCTCCACACAGTCTTTGATACAGACCCGTCGGGACTACACCCAGTAGTCATCTCAACACAGTCTTCGCCACACACTCTTCGGGACTACACCCAGTAGTCATCTCAAG
This sequence comes from Dendroctonus valens, assembly GCA_024550625.1. Lineage (NCBI taxonomy): Eukaryota > Metazoa > Arthropoda > Insecta > Coleoptera > Curculionidae > Dendroctonus > Dendroctonus valens. The sequence continues at coordinate 1,043,080 of JAJTJO010000814.1, forward strand.
ACAGTCTTCGCCACACACTTGCAATAGTCACAAGTCTACAAAGGTAGAACTGCCCAGCCCAATCGCACACTGAAGTAATAAACGGTGGTTACCAGTACTGGTTTCGCACTTGGCAAAAGGCCATAAAGCTTATTATTTCCTCGACTGCCCCAACTATACCCACCAAACACTAATCTCAAACCCTTTGGTCCTTCGAGTAACAATAGTTCTCCCCAAATTATTCCGGTGGTGCAATCCAAAGGTTCGAAGAAGTAGCATCTCCGGAACATTTGGTCCTACGAGCCGGAACATTTGGTCCTTCGAGCCGGATCAAATTAGCATCTCCGAAACATTTGGTCCTTCGAGCCGGATCAAGTTAGTTACAACTTGATCGAAGAAGAAGCAGCGGCAGCAGCAGTGTTAGTGGGTCAAGTACCAAACCGCAGTGAAGTATTAGTGGGTCAAGTACCAAAGCACAGTGAAGTGACAAGTAGTAGAATTGAGGTAGGATCTAAGCTATTTTCTAACTCGAAATTGCATTGTATTTGATAAGTCAATCCCCAAGTGCTGCTGAATAAGTTAATTCAATAGTTCAAGTTAAGTTGCTTATTTTAAATTTAGTTAAAATGGAGCCCTTAATTAAGCGTCGATAGTGCGATAAAAGGCAGCATCACTCGCATTCAATCTTGGCTCAATGCAAATGAGCAAACAGAATCGAATCCTTTTCATTTTGAAAGGCGATTAGAAACACTAAAGAGCTCGTATAGCTCATATTGTGATATTCAGCAGCAAATTGAGGACTCTGCTCCGGAACAAGAATCCGACAGAGATAATGTAGAAGAGCAGTATTTCGATGTGTCAGCACGATTGTGCTCTAGAATGAGTGATATTACTCGCAATAAACTGCTCAAACCCAAGCTCATCCTCAGGAACTCAAGTACAGGCATCCACATCAACCCGAGTTAATAAACCGCAATTGAATATCCCTCCCTTTAACGGCGCTCTCATTGAGTGGGAAGGTTTTTATCAATTGTTTGAAGCCTTAATTGAAAAGGACAGCGTATTGACTGATGTTGAAAAATTAATTTATTTACGCTCATATTTGTCAGGAGAAGCTCTCAGTTTGATAGCTAACTTAAAATTAACTAACTCAAATTTTTCTGTGGCTCTCAATACGCTTAAAGAAAGATATGCAAATCAACTCAACATAATCTATGCACACATAAGAAACATCTTGAATGTTCCGCAAATCACAAAGGCAAATGCGCTCAACTTGAGACAGTTTATCACAACTATTAAACAAAATTGTGATGGTTTAAGAAACTTACACGTAAACGTGGATGCTTGGGACTTAATGTTAGTATATTTATGTTCGGAAAGGCTGGATGCCAGCACAAGAAGGGCCTTTGATTTTGAATTAAAGGCAAATGATCGCCCCACTTTGCAACAATTTTTAAAGTTTTTAAATACAAAGTGCTCGGTTCTAGAAAGAGCTATTATACCTGAATTATCGACTTCTCACACTGTCAGGTATAATCACAAAGGACACCAGTTTGTCCATGTTACTGATAACAGAAACAATGTTTCTTTGGAGCCCACGCAATGCTCTTTCTCGTTATAAACATAACGGAACCTCTCACCTCGCAAGTTCGTGCTTGTTTTGTAAGCAAGGGCACCGCATTTATGGCTGCTCTAAGTTTGCGAATCTGTCGCTAAATGAGAAATATAAGGTTATCAAGAAAAACCGATTATGCTTTAACTGTCTGGGTTCTAAACATACTGCCAAAGAGTGTCAGTCTCAACGTTGTCGCATTTGTAAACAACCTCATCACACCCTGATCCATAGAGAGAGCTCTAGTACTCGTCCCAGAACTCAGTCAAACTCAAGCAATAGTTCTTCACAATTACCCAATTGGCGAAAATCGACTCATAACACGCACCCTCACACTCAGCCACAAGTATCAAGCAACACCGTGTTACACAACACGGCCCCCTTAGTCAATGCCACCCTCTGAAATTCAAATTAACAGTTCGACATCTCATGTAATTCCATCACCACATCAAGTCTCCTTCTAATACCGTTCTGAGCACGCACGCAAATAGCAAAGAAGTCTTGCTAGCAACTGCCTATGTCAAACTAGTTTCCGTAAAACAGGAAATCATATATGCTAGAGCACTTCTCGATTCCTGCAGCACCACATCACTTATTAGTAGGCAGTTGGTAGAAAAACTAGGAATAAATTCTAGAGACAGTCCCATAACTCTAACTGGAATTCATGGAATTGCAACCCACACTAACAAAATGGTAGACATTTCGGTATTCTCGACAGTCAAGGAGAATACCAAATTTGATATTTCATGTTATGTCCTAGACAAAGTCACGAAGAGCATGCCCCATTGCACGCTAATTAGAGAAAAAAATTGCAATACCTCCCGGTTGCACGCTTGCTGATCCCCATTTCCACATTCCTGGACAAATAGACATGCTTTTAGGCGCAGATGTCTATCATTCCATTGTTTATGGACCCTCCTCTCAAATACCCAGGAATTTATTGTATATGGTGGAAACTCATCTTGGCCACATCATAAGTGGACCGATTCCCGTAGATAGTCTCATTTATTGCAATACTCCAATCTAGTTCAGCTCAACCCCCATTTAGATCAGGAAACGCGTATCATTTAATTCATGGCAACAACATACAAATAAACGATATAGTCTTGGTTAAATCCGAAGATTGCCAAACCCCTTGAGTGGCCGCTAGGCCGAATTGTTGAAATTATGCCTGGCAGTGATGGTAAGGTTCGACTAGTAAAAATTCGAACTATTGATGGAATTATTACCCGTAGTATAACAAAGATTTGTCCTCTTCCAATAGAAAATTGAAATTTACGTGCTTTGTTAGAATAAGTTAGTATATAGTAATGCTTGTATGTTTCACTTGCTAAATTGAGGTCGCAATTTGTTTGTTTAAGTTAGGCTAATTAGTTGAAGCTATGTCGCTTCAAGGCGGGCAGTATGTTCAAATAACATTTGAACATTGTTGTAGAGATTTGTTGGGCTTGTGACTTTTTCTATATTGAATTCCGAAAATGGTGCGCCCCTGTCGAAGATCTTCGGGACGGTCACCACACAAGTGCTATTTCCGGGTTTAGCGATTGAAAGGTTGATTCTCCAGCTTATCATATTCGCGACAATTTTAGCATCCTGTAGATAAGTGGTCATTGTTTTGTTTTGGGTGGCTCACTTGTCACAGCTGACCGATGACCATTGCCTTGAATTTGAAGGATGTGAGAAATCACTCTATAGCGTTCGGCGGGAGGTCTACTTTTGGTACCCTTTAGAATCAGCCCACATTCCAATGGCGCGACCATCCAAGGGCCGAAACCCAAATCGTGGGAAACATCTTTCCCTCACCCTGTTTCTCTAATTTTGACCACGCGAGTCGAAAGAAGGGATGAAAAGTACAAACAGTCTTGAGAGAGTCTTCGCCAGAGACTCGTCGGGACAACAGAGTCATCGCCACACACTTGTCGGGAGCAGTCGCCACACACTCTTCGGGACTACACCCAGTAGTCATCTCAAAAGAGTCTTTGATATAGACTCGTCGGGAAAACACAGTTTTCGCCAGAGACTCGTCGACACACACTCGTCGGGACTACACTCTGTAGTCATCTCATTATCTCCACACAGTCGTCTCCACACACTTGTCGCAAACAGTCGTGAGCACACACTCTTCGGGACTACACCCAGTAGTCATCTCAACACAGTCTTTGATATAGACTCGTCGGGAAAACACAGTCTTCACAAAGGAGTCTTGAGAGAGTCATCGCCAGACACTTGTCGGGAGCAGTCGTCACACACTCCTCGGGACTACACTCTGTAGTCATCTCATTATCTCCACACAGTCTTTGATACAGACCCGTCGGGACTACACCCAGTAGTCATCTCAACACAGTCTTCGCCACACACTCTTCGGGACTACACCCAGTAGTCATCTCAAGACAGTCTTCGCCACACACTTGCAATAGTCACAAGTCTACAAAGGTAGAACTGCCCAGCCCAATCGCACACTGAAGTAATAAACGGTGGTTACCAGTACTGGTTTCGCACTTGGCAAAAGGCCATAAAGCTTATTATTTCCTCGACTGCCCCAACTATACCCACCAAACACTAATCTCAAACCCTTTGGTCCTTCGAGTAACAATAGTTCTCCCCAAATTATTCCGGTGGTGCAATCCAAAGGTTCGAAGAAGTAGCATCTCCGGAACATTTGGTCCTACGAGCCGGAACATTTGGTCCTTCGAGCCGGATCAAATTTAGCATCTCCGAAACAGCACATATCCAACATTATGTGACTAACCGAAACCTAGCTTCGTTGTTCCGGTCGGTGCGAGACTTGCTGGCAAGACTTGTCCCGATCGGAGCGAGGGGGCATGGCCCAGGTCATACAATCGTTTACTACCGGCGGCAAAAGCCGCGGCTGACAGTATCATTTTAAAGGTCGAAGCAAAAGGGGTTTTTGGCTTCCCTTCAGGAAGACCTTTTTTCCTCAATGAATGCCCCTGAAGTAAAAGAAAAACCGCCATTTAAAGATTACCTCCTCACGTTGTCGTGCGATTGCGGATCAGCGAATGTCCTTGTAAGGGCTCTGCCCAGGTACTGGACTACTCCCCGCCTATTTCGATCATAGACAGAGGAGCAACTGGCCGACCATCTGGCCAGGCACTGATAGGAGCATGCTTCTATCCTTTTATTGCCGTTGTAAATCTGTGAATGTCTGTATACTATGTAAATATTAATAAAGTTTTTATCTATCTATCTATCTAGTGATGGGAGTACTCGAATACAGGAATCGAGTAGTATTCGATTCCTAAGAGAATCGAAAGTACTCAACTACTTAGGTTCAGTATGGAATCGATTCCAGTACTCTAAATTTCTGTATCTGTACTTTGTACTCGAGGCACCGAACCGAATTTTATGGGAATCGAAAACGAACACCGGTGGAGTTTTTTACAGATTATTTGACAACGCAACCGCATCGAGTCTTTGGATTTTAAAATCGATCCTGGCGGCCTGCGGTATGCGTTATAGTCAGAGATAGAGAACTCAAACAAATACGCGGGCATTTTTTGCAGTGGTTTCTTGTATTTTATTATTGTCTATGTTTACGTAGGAGGAGGCCTTTTTGTCGGTACGCAGATTCGGAGAAAACATAAAAGGTGCTGATAAATGCGTAATGTTTTTTTTTCGGCGTGAAACAACAAGTTTTAATAACGTTACATTTATTTAGTATGTTAGTTCTGCTTTTGCTTTTGAGTAGGTAGGTAAAAATAAATGAATGTGGTTTTCTCTTCGTTAAAGAGTTTTGCTGGTTGAATATTTGGTATAAATTTGTATTCCTTTGAATACCTATCAGTTTAGTTTAAATATACTGTATAATTATTAAATCCGTGTGTGGGAAATTTTTAAGAAAGATAAAGACAATAAGGGTGAAGCTATTTGTTCAATTTGTAAAAAGAAGTTGAAATTCTAAGGCAGTACAACAAATTTAAATAAACATTTGACCCGGCTACCAATCCAGTACAATCAGCTCATTGATAATTCGGAAGCTTCAACTTCAATTGAACCTCCTGAACACTTTGCAGAAAATAGAGAAGATAACACAAGTGTTAACGATGATACAATAAGTGAACAACAAACCGCAGGAAGTGATGTGAGAGGAAAAAAGAGTGCGGCCGGTGAAAATTCTGAGCCATCGCAGCCTCAACCCAAAGAAAAAAACAATTAAAGTTATTTGGTGGAAGCTCAACTGAAATTAGTGACGATAAAAAAAAACGAATTGAATGACAAGCTGTTAAAAATGATTGTTGTAGATTTCAACCTTGTCTTTTGTTGAAAATAAAGGTTTAAGGTCTTTGCTCACAGCCTTAACGCGCTTTATACAATTCCTAGTAGGAAAATTTGACAGAAACTCTCTTAAAGACAAATTTGTTAAGGTGAAATCAGACATCAAAGAAATGTTTGTGTGAGGTGAACTATGTTTCAGTGACTACGGATATTTGGACATCAGATAGTAATATTGCTTATGTAAGTCTAACATGCCATTCTAGTTATAAAGATAAGTTGATTTCTCAAGTTTTGTCTACCGATGAAATTTCGGGGGCCCATACTGGTGAAAATATTGGTCACACGTTAAGAGAAATATTAAATGAATGGGGAATCATGGATAAAGTCGTCACAGTTGTATCCGATAATGGAAGTGACATAAAAAATGCAGTAAATGTACACTTGAAAAAACACAATCACCCTTGCGTGACACACACTTTAAATTTATGCATTACCCATTTTTTATTTAAGTTTCAATTTTAGAAATTATGTGTTCTTATTTTTTTGTACAATATCTACAGGTACGCACTTGTTTTGTTGACAAATAAATTTTCGTTTTCTATTTTTTAAATTAGGTATATATTTTTTATTCATTCCAATGTATTCCTGGGTTTTCAGTCAATTTTATTGTCACTAATTATGGTGTTATGTGATGAGCCCTGCGTTTCATCGTATATTTTTTATGTTTTGAATGAAACAATTTATTTAAATGAAATGTGTTTTTAATTTTTTGTTTTTAGTTTAAGTTTTAAAAATAAGTGAATGACAATGTCTATTTCGTTAATAAACAAATCTTGGATTTTTATTATTTTTTCAATTATATAAACTGTTTTATTCAATAAAATCCTATTTTTTTCTATATGGTCCCCAACGATAATTCGTAATTAGTTGTTTACTTCAGCCTATTAATTATGGTTCTTATTTTATTGCAATTCATAAATTCAATTTAAACAACACAACACATTATTAAAAAAATTTAACAAAAACAATAATATGTAACGAATACATTTATTTAACATTCAGTTATCAGTATCAGTACTCGGTACTCATTCAAGTATTCGATTCCAAGATGTACTCGATTCCGTAGTATTCGATTCCGTCCATCACTGATTTTAACGTCTCGTGTGCTGTACTGCTTCGCGCGCGTCGTACGCGTCTTAATTTGCGCCTAGCCTAACCACTCGAACGAACTATCAGGATCAGGATATACTTCGGTGACTCTTCCGAGACGCCATTTGGATATATTGTCTTCTTTAAGTATAACAAAGGCGCCCTTTTCGAGATTCTCGTTGCACTGTTGCCACTTGTTCCGGCCCATCAATTCGGAAATATATTCTTTGGACCACCTGGACCACAAATGTTGAAAAATAACCTGGAGATGCTGATAGAGGTCCAGTCGACTCTGCGGTATATGTATCAGGCTTGGATCGGGTACAGTCTTGCCCATCAAAAAGTGTGTAGGTTGTAAGAGTATTTTTCAAAATTTTTAAGCACACTTAATGTAACAAACCCTATTTTCGGCACAGGCCATATTATCGGCACAGTTGACACATTTTCACCAATAATAACAGCATCGTACATTATAGCCTCAATGCTGCCTTACCATAAGATAGTGTTTTTCCTTTTTCTACAAACAGGCAAATTCCCGCCAAAACAGAGGGGTGGATTATTTTTGGCGTCAGTATCTATTTGGCCATTTTATGTCGAACCACCTTAGAGCTCGAATCGCTTGTGTTAAGTGCTAAGAAACACGTAAGTTAAAATTACATTTTGCCCTTTTAACTGGTTTGTGTACACATGATAATGACTTTAATATGATTTTATAGTTATAATTGCTTCATATTTGTGTTTAAAATTCGAATATATTTCCGTTATTTCTGATAAAAATGGGTGCCGAGAATACGTAATCTTGTTGAAGCGTATGTGTTTATTATCGGCAGGGGTGCCGTTAATTGGTCATTATAAAGGGCAAGTTTTTAATCCTATTTTTCGTTTCATTTTTCTCCTATTTAATTGACCTAATATAAACGGTAGCGAACATTTCAAATTAAAACAGGACCTATTTCCTTCACCTTATTTTGTTGATCGGAAAATAGTTATTTTAGGTATAACTAACGCGCCAAAAATAAGTGCAAACCTGTGCCGCTAATATGTCATCTTTCGTTACAAGTATTAAAATGCATGCAAGTAAGCGGCAGAGGTTACAGTACAGCAATGAAAAGCTGTTGAAGCAATTCAAACAGGAATGCCATTTAAAACTGCCAGCAAAACTTATGGTATTCCCCGAGCGACTCTTCAAGATAAGGTTAAGGAAGAACCTTAATGGAGTAAAAAGTGGTCCAGAAACGGATCTAACGGAAGAAGAAGAACACCCTTCTTGAAAACTAGCTTATTCATATAGCTAGATGTGGATTTCCTGGAACCAAAAATCAATTGGATAGCGTTCAAATATTAGTAAAAAATTTTACAAAGGCCAATAATTTTGCGAGTGGACTTCTGGGACGACGATGGTATGAGGGCTTTATGGCAAGGCATCCAAGACTAGCACAACGTGTCTCGCAGAATCTAAGCAGTGGCCGCTCAAATTTGACAGAAAATCGAATAAGACAATGGTTTAACGAAGTAGGAAATTATCTTGATAGCACCAACAGGTTTGAAATTACGTCAGATCCAATCCGTGTATCCAATTGTGATGAAACCGCATTTTTTCTCAGCCCAAAATACGACAAAGTTCTAGTACGAAAAGGCGACAAAACTGTTTATTCATTTGTAAATAATGACGAAAAAGAGTGTTTAACAACTCTAGTCACTTGTAGTGCATCTGGGCTAATTCCTCCTCCAATGGTTGTTTATAGCTACAGGAGAGTTCCAAAGTCCATTGCTGAAAATGTTCCACGCAGTTGGGGGCATTGGTCGAAGTGACAACGGATGGATGACCAGTGAAACTTTCTTCGAGTATATTTCAAATATATTTCTTCCTTGGCTGATAGCCGAAAAAATTGAATTTCCCGTCATATTATTTTTGGATGGACATTCCTCACATCTTACTCTGGCCTTGAGCGAATTCTGTACCAAAAATAACATAATTCTAGTCGCTTTATGTCCCAACGCCATCCATATTCTTCAACCACTAGACGTCGCTGTTTTTAGGCCTTTGAAGATGGAATGGAAGAAGAGTGTTCGCTGTTGGCGTATGAAAAATAACGGACATAAATTGAGCAGAGACAAGTTTGCATCCATATTGGAACAACTTTACACAAAATGGAAAGATTTCCTGACGTCATTAAAAATGGATTTAGATCGTGTTGGTTGTACCTTTCAATATAGAAAACATAAAGTTTTCGAAATACTTTAACACATCGCCGGCAATGCAATAAAAACAAATATTGGACACCAAAAAGAGGAAGAGTTTCCAGAAGGATTTATAAAATTATTCGAATCTCAATTTTGAACGAGACGTTAACGATGTTTAAATCTTCTGGAGAAGATTGGGATGGACCAACTGAAGACACTAACTTATTTTTTCTTTGGAGGAATATTAAATTTAATCCAAAAGTACAGTCAGGAAAGTATACACAATGAAAGGAATATTAAACTCCGAGTTACAAAGGAAGTACCTCCCACATCTTCTATCCAGAATGTCGAATCCGATGAATTAAAATCTATTATCGACATTCCTGAAAACAACAGACAACGAGTTAGATATAACAGGAATGTTTGATTTAAATAACTCTTCTTTTCCAATACTTGTAGATATAGAAGATGTTTTCAATGTTACAGCAGGCAGTACAGACCATGATCCAAATCACCCTGTGATATTATGTGAAACTAACACAGTTGTGAGTAAAGTTGAAAAGTATATGGAAAAAGCCAATGGTTTAGATAATAAAACTAATTCACAGTTCGATTGAGGACAAGAACGTGAAGCTGGGCGGTAGGACTCCTACAATCTTATCCTCTGCAAAACAAAATTTAAAATCGTCTACTGCAATCGGATTTTTGCGCTACTGAAGATGTTCTTTCATCAGAAACACCACAAAGTTGTACCGTTGACACTTAATCTCAACGGATCTACGTTCTCTTGAAGATAAACTTCTATTAATAACACCTCCAAGTTGTACCGCTGAAACACCATCAAATAGTGATATGGAAAGTCTGAACAATATAACTCAAACTAAGGGGCACAGTTATTTCAACTGAACATTCAGACACGCAAGTTCCTACTCCCTTTAAGAAATCTCTGTTCTGGCCTGAACGAAGTAAGTCTGGTAACTGTGAAAAGGAAGCCAAAAGAAAAGGTTCTGGCAGTGGCCACATCGTCCCAGTGGCACACATATTTCAGATTGAAGGAGAAAAGAAACGCAAAGAAGAAACACAAATTGAAAAAAACAGAGGAGAGAAAAAGAAAGCAAATTGAAAAAAACGAAAAAACAAGTGTAAGACCGTTCGAGAATCTGACTACTTACTAAGTCAGTAGTTGGCCTAGAAAATGACGAGGAATATAAATTAAAATACTTTGTTATAGCTAGGTATAACGATGATTCGGGTGAAATAATTGGACTACAGAATGAAAGATGGCTGCCTTCAACTCAAAGTCACGCAAGACCAGAGACACATGGAACCGTTCTGGAAAGCCATCTTCGAAGCGAAGTCCAATGTCTCTCCGGGAGTGAATAATTCACTCTTGTCCTCCGTCTGGACTCCCATCAGTTCAGACGAAATAAAGAACACCAGGCCCAAAGCAACTTCTTCTGCCGGTCTTGACGGAATCGATCCAAGGCGATGGAGAAGCGTACCATCTGGCGCAGCGACCGTATTAAGCCTTTTTATCTGGTGCCGCAGTCCGCCTGAGGCCCAGTGAAGGCACTTGTCGGGAGCAGTCGCCACACACTCTTCGGGACTACACCCAGTAGTTATCTCAAAACAGTCTTGAGAGAGTCATCGCTACACACTTGTCGGGAGCAGTCGTGATCACACACTCCTCGGGACTACACTCTGTAGTCATCTCATTATCTCCACACAGTCGTGAGCATACACTCTTCGGGACTACACCCAGTAGTCATCTCAAGACAGTCTTCGCCACACACTTTCAATAGTCACAAGTCTACAAAGGTAGAACTGCCCAGCCCAATCGCACACTGAAGTAATAAACGGTGGTACTGATCTCATACCCTTTGGCATCTCCGGAACATTTGGTCCTACGAGCCGGATCAAATTATCAACTCCGGAACACTGCTATTGCTGAACACCTACGCAAGTGGAAATTGTTGAAACTCAATCTGAAGCTGTGTCTGTTGTATAAGCAGCCTACAACCGGTGAGCAGAACTTTAAGCATTTCACAACAATAAACAAGGAGGTAACATTGCTAAATCTATTGATAGTATGCTTATTGAGCTTTCTACGATTCTTCAAGTGAAAGCTGAAGAATATCAAAGTAAAGGTTTTCATAAACCCCAGAGCATTTATTTTACTGAAAAAAATCTTAACGTCATCTTTTTAAACAAACAAACTCTACTGCTGTGGAACGTAACCTTCCCATGTGTTGTGGGGTTTAATCGAGTTAGCTCGTGCGAGCCTTCACTCTGTTTTGATGGCACTTATGCTTGGTTGTTTCCTTTTTGACTTCTGTTTTGTTTTTATTGGCCCTTTAGCCCTGGGCGGAAGGATTTGAAAGCTGTGACTGTGGAATTTAGTGTATCATGCTCAGGATGGGGTTTTGTGAAATTAAAGCCGCGATCGTTTTGATCTTGGCTTCGATTTCGGGTAAGGGGAGGAGCAGAAGTTGCATCGTCTGCGGACTGAGTTGTTCTGGAATATTGAATTGTTTCGGGATCGGTTGTTTTCGGTTTTGGTCGGTTTTTTCCTGGGTTGGTGATTTTGATGATGCTTTTTTGGCATATGAGGTTTCGGGTGTGGTGAGATTATTGAACGAAGCTTGCTTTCGCTTAGCTTCGTTTGCGGTTTTTGAATTGGGGTTTTTGGGACAGTTAAAATAACTGGCTGGGTGCGGCCCGCCGCAATTGCAGCACTTTGCTGGGATGGTGGTGGGTTTTTTGCATGTTTTGTAAGAATGGCTTTGGCCATAACGGTGGCAATTGGGATTTGCGCCGCAATTAGACAGGGTGTTTTTACACTGCGGAATATATTTGAGGTTGTGGGGATTTGGATTCCTTTAGGGTTCGATTAAGACTTGTAAGCCTAGGAGGCTGGTTACTTCGAAGAAGTTTGTTTGGTGCTTAGGGAGGAGCACTTTTACCATGTTGGACACCTTTCTGGAGTGTCCGAGACGGTAAAAGTGCGTTTGTTCTGGGGCAAAGCCCAGAGCGGTGATTTCGGTTTGGATTTCCTCGATGTCCATGCGGGCATCGACGCCTTTGATTATACAAGCCAGTTTCCTGTCTTCTTCTCTTGTATGAGTGAAATATTGGATTTGGTTGGTTTTTAATGTGTTTAGGATAGGTTTGTGGTGGTTCGGGTAGCAGGGATAGATGGTAATCCCTGCGGCGGATTTTTTGTGGCCAGTGAAGCCTAGCTGGTTTTGGGACAGGACTTCCTGGGTTTTACGCCAGTCAGCCGGGATTGTAATTGTTATTGGAGTTTTGCCCGATTTGGGCCTGTTTGGGATTTTTGCGGGCGCTTTTGGGGAGTTTTGTGACAGGGTGGGTTCTTGTTGGGGCTCTTCTGGGATTGTTTCGCGAGAAATCGGCGATTCAATCAGGGCTGGTCTGGACTCAAGTTGGAGTTTGAGATCGGCAATTTCGGATTTTAGTTTAGCGAAGCACGCTTTGTACTGCTGAATGAGTTGCCGGCTCATTTCAAGCTCAAGGTCTCTAGGTTGTGGGGTCTGATCGTTTGAACAACAACTGGTTGTTGAACACGAGTCCTCGTTAAAGGACTCCTCTAGTTCTGGAGGGATCAGTGGGGTTTCGGGAGGGCGAAGGGCTGAGGGCTTGGGGGCCTTTGGCTTACTTGGCTGTTCGATGTTGTTCGCTGTAGTCAGCTTTCGTTTTTGTCTTTTCCCCATATTTGGGCACTTTCGTCGCAGTTTTCCGTTTTTTCCTCCTCTGCTGGAACTTCGGGCTGCGTCTGGAACGTCGGGCTGTGTCTCAGAAGAGACACAGCTGAATTTCTTTTTAGTTTCGAAAGCACGTGCTTGTGGCACGGCTTTTGAGGTTGTCTTCTAGCTGCACGCCGCTGAAGGGCGTTGCTGGACAAAATATTTTGTTCGGTCGTTGCTTCGATTTGTGGTGGTGATTCTTGATGGTGGCACTGGGCTTCATCGATGTTCACTCGCCATCGATGTTCACTCATCGACTTGCGGCGCAGCGGATGACGGATTCGTCGTCCCGCGAGAGACTGTGGCGTGGAGTACGCTGATTGTTGGTCCAGAGGCCTCCACGACGCTGAAAAACCGATTCACGGCCATCCAGCCGCCAATCGTAGATGAGCCTCCAACACTTCCCAACTCCAGCGTAGGGACTGAACGGGAAGCAATTGCTGAGAGCCCTGCAGCAACTGCAATCAGGCCCAAGAAGCCGCCGCCAATTGTGATCGCTGGAAAACCCAGCAATCACACAATGCTGATTGGTAGTCTAAAAACAATCACCAGTCAACCTTTCACTCTGAAGTACACGAAGGCTTCGTTAATCGTGTACTGCAGCAGCATTATGGACTGGGCGGCGGTAAAACGATCCCTGGAGGAGGACAAGAGCCAGTTCCATACCTACGCCCCTTCGTCGGAAAAAACACACGCGTTCGTCCTGAGGGGCCTGGAGGGGAATGTCGATCCGACTGCCATAAAGCAGGATCTGGCAGACCAAGGACTGGAGGTGAGAAGTGCTTTCAAAATGAAGACACTCTTCAGGCCGCTCTACCTGGTCGTCACTAGCGACAAGGCAACCCTCCGAAAACTGAACGCCGAGGCCAAGGTGGTGTGCAGTGTCAGGGTTTCATGGGAAACCCGCAAAAACCGGAAAACCCTGACACAGTGTCGTCGATGCCAGGGATGGGGCCATGTCTCCGGGAACTGCCACCGGGACTTTAAATGCTCCCGATGCGCTGGGGGGCATGAAATCACCGCCTGCCCCGTTGGAGCTACATTAAAATGCGCTAACTGCGGTGGGCCTCATCGTAGCTTTGACGAGGCTTGCCCAGTCTACATATACAAACAGGCGCAAGTCCCGGCGGAGAGGCAGCGTTTCGTCCCTGCTCCTCTTCCAACGAGGCCAGCCTGAGGTCAAACCAGTCGAGCACCTGGCCCGATCCACCCTTCACCCCTAAGCAACAGGACCATGGCGCCAAGTCACCAAGCTGTCCCGACGAGCTCCAGCCCACCCAGCCCATGGTATAAATGAGAACGCGGTGGCCATGTTGATCAGCGACTTCTGAACGGTACGCATCGTGCTCTGCATTTAGTGTGTGCTAAAAAGTGAATCTCTGTGACACAGTGGTATTTTTCTTCAAATATCAAAAGAAATTTGGCGGTATTTATTAATACCATCCTATCCATGGGGCCCAAAACGGCGCTAGAAAAGCAGTTGCAGCAGGAGGTGGAACAGCAGAAGAGACAGATTGCGGAACTCACAGGTGAAGTCCGCAAGCTGACCCAGCTGCTGGCAGACTACCTTGCCACCGCAGGATCGCCCAGGAGGGCGGTCGCTGCACCAAAGGGGGCCCCGGCCACATTTAGTGCAGCAGTGAAAGCGGCTCCCAAACAACAGGAGGCCAAGAAAACCCCAGCAGTAGCCCCCAAGACTGCTGCTGGGAAAAAGCAAGCGGTGGCCATAGCAGGGCCATCCAAGAAGACCCCTGCCACTGCCATCCTGCCACTTGGGTCACAGGAAAGCAGGAAGCGAAGGCGCGAGGAAACCGAGGATGCGGCTTCAATCGAGAAGGAAACAGGGATGGAGACAGACATCCCGGTCACCAACAAAAGGGCGGAAAAAATTCCGCCAATCAATGTGGAGGGCCAGAGCTGGAAACAGCTAAGTAAAGCCCTGGATGCAGCAGGAATTGTTGTGGCCAAAGCCACAACTACGAAAAAGGGGATAAGTATCATTACTAATTCCCCATCTGATTTCAAGAGGACCACTCAACTCCTGGAAAACCTCCGGAGGCCGTATTACACCTATACGCTTCCGGAGGAGAAGAAAACCCATGTGGTCATTAGAGGGCTCCCTAATGATTACGAGGCGGCCGAAATCGAGGAGGAGCTTAGGGGACAAGGCATCGGGGACGCGGAAGCGTTCCAGATGCTCAGCCGCCGAACAAAGCAGCGACTGGGACTGGTCTTGGTGAAGACCACCAGCAAAAACATCTGGAAAGTGTCCAGAATGTTCAACCTGGTGGTCAAGCTGGAGGCCAAGAGGAAGTCCAAGGAGCCAGGGCAATGTTACCGCTGCCAGAGGTTCGGGCACTCGCAGCGGAACTGCACGTACCCGCCGAGGTGTGTGAAGTGTGGTGAAAACCACAGGAGCAGTGAGTACCCGCTTCCAAAGCCTGGAGCAGGCGAAGTGCGCAACAGTAAGTGCGCACTCTGCGGGGCAGAGGGACACCCAGCCAGCTGGAGGGGTTGCACACAGTACCCCAAAAAGAAGATCCCGGTAGCCCGCAGGGAAGCCCGACCATCCAAGCCCGCAGCAGCCCGCCAAATGGACCAGCAGGACCTGGCAGGCATTCTGCAGGCGCTACTTAACAAACTCAATGGCTAAACGGCCAGCGAGTTTCAAAGTGACCTCGCGGAATGTAAACGGGTTGCTAAGCAGACGTCCAGAACTGGACGAATTCCTGCAAAGCAGGCAACCTGAAGTGATGGCACTTCAGGAAACCCTGCTAGGCATTAAGACTAGAGTAAGCTTCACTAATTACTTTATTTACAGGTACGACAGCGCGAGACGACCAGGAGTGGCCATTCTAATAAGAAAGGACATAGACCATCACAGCATTGGCATTGAAGACACTGACCTGCATGCCATTAGCGTGCAAGTCAACACCACCAGGGGACCAGTGACAGTGACATCTGCCTACAAGGCCCCCAAGGCGCAACTGGCACCACAGGACATTGAGACCCTGCAGGGCAACAACCGAGCTAGGCTGCTAATCGGAGACCTGAACTGTAAGAACACGGAGTGGAATAGCTCCTGCACTTGCAGGAATGGTCGGGCATTAGCAGAAGCAGTTGAAACCCACAATGCAGTCGTCATGGGTCCTGAGGTTCCGACAAGGATCCCATCAGGAACTGGGATACCGGAGGTATTAGACATTGCCATTGCCAAGAACATCCGGCAGGTGTTAACCATTGAGACCATAGAGGAGGGGACTTCGGACCATAACCCAATTATATTGAGCTGTGGCGATGAAGAAACAACTCCACTTCTTGGATCAAGGACTACCACTGATTGGTATATGTTCACGGAGGTACTCCACAATCAGATTGTAATTCCACAGATTACCACGGAAGATGACCTGGAAACAACGGCAGGAAAGAAAACTTGGTGAGGCAATCCTGCAGGCATACACCAGAAGTTCGGTCACTGTGGAGGTACTGGTAGCTCGTGAGGAACTACCAGCAAACCTTCGCAGGAAAATCGCCAACCACAGACGGCTGCGCAGGACGTACAGAAGGCAGCCCACAGAGGAGAACAGGATCATCTTGAACCGCCAAGGCCAGATCCTGAAGAAAGCCCTCAGGGAACACCGGAACCAGAAATGGGAAGGACGCATCCAGGAGATAGGGCCAGAGGACCAAAGTATCTGGAAACTCCAAAAGGCTCTCCGGCAGGAAGACACCAAGATACCAGCTTTACACGGAGTGCAAGGTCTGGTATATACTAACAGTGATAAAGCTGAAACTTTTGCAGATACGACCGAGAGAGAGGCCAGGGAAAACACTCACCCAGACGAAGACGACGAGCACGAAACTGCCGTCAGACGAGTTGTTCGGAAATTCCGGACAAAAGA
The DNA here is from genome assembly GCA_024550625.1 of Dendroctonus valens. NCBI lineage: Eukaryota > Metazoa > Arthropoda > Insecta > Coleoptera > Curculionidae > Dendroctonus > Dendroctonus valens. Next base: position 1,059,906 of record JAJTJO010000814.1, read on the forward strand.
GGTGGACAGCAGCATCTCGCCAACCTCACCAGGTGAAGTGGCGGCCATCATCAGGCACTCAATGACGAGGAAGGCTCCTGGAAGAGATGGAATCACCAACAAGATGCTTAATAACCTGCCGAGAAAAGGGCTGGTAGCTATCACAATTCTCATTAATGCCATTTTCAGAACTGGATATTTCCCGCACGTCTGGAACCACTCGGACGTAATTATGCTCCCGAAGCCCAAGAAGAACAGGACCTTTCCCCAGAACTACAGGCCCATCAGCCTGTTGTCCAGCCTCAGCAAGATAGCAGAACCAGTTATCTTGCGGAGGCTTACGAGGGAAACTAGTGAGCTTGAGCTGCTGCCGCCTGAACAGTTTGGGTTCCGTGGTAAACACTCCACGGAACTACAGCTGCTCAGGATCGTTGAAAGATGTGCCAAGGAAATGAACTAGAACAGGACAACCGGCATCCTCGCTCTGAACGTCGCAAGAGCCTTTGACAGAGTGTGGAGAGACGGATTAATCTTCAAAATGTTGGAAACAGGTATTAGTGAGAAAATGTGCCAGTTAATCGACAGCTATATTTGCAGAAGGACCTTCAGCGTCAAAGTTGTGAACTGCAGGTCAGAAGACAGAAGCACAGAAGCTGGAGTGCCGCAAGGAGCGGTACTCTCCCCGATGCTATACAACATCTTCACTAGCGACATTCCCCGGACCGCCAATACGACCCTGGCGCTTTTCGCGGACGACACAGCTCTGCTGTCATCTTCGTGGCAAAAAGAGCACGTGCGTCGAAACCTGCAACTTGCCATGGACGAACTACAAAAGTGGTTCATCAAATGGAAAGTGCAGGTGAACGCAACAAAGAGCCAGGCCATCCTAATTGGAAGAAAACAAGACAAGATTGATGGGAATATCAATCTTAACGGAGAAGAGGTCCCATGGGCAAGTAATGTCAAGTATCTAGGTGTTGTTTTAGATCAGAGGCTGACCTGGAGGCAACATGTGAAGACAGCGATCAACAAGGCAAAGGCTAGAGCGGCAACGCTGTATCCCCTGCTGAACCGACGAAGCCAGATGAGTTTAAGGAACAAGCTGCTACTCATCAAAAGTGTCATCAGGCCGGCCATGACGTATGCCTCCACAGCGTGGGGATATGCGTCAGAAACCTGTCTGAGGCAGCTCCAGACCACAGAAAATAAACTTCTGCGGATGGCCATAGATGCTCCCTGGTTTGTCCGTAATCGGCAAATTTACTGGTACTTAGAGTGGGAGCCATTGAGAGACTTAATGCAACGAAAAGCAGCCACGACCTTCAAAAAGGCCGAAAACCACCCCTTTGCAGAGCTCCGGAATGCCGTAGCCTACTCCCCAGATGACAACGGGCCCAGGAAAAAGAGGCCCAGGCAGCAGCTGGCCCAATAGGGCAACAAATAGGTACAGCAGTTTACTGCAGAGTGCCGTAAGTAAATAACTTTTTTAAGATAGTGTGATTAGGTAGTATTAAGTAGTATAGTGCTTGTGTAAAACTAGTAAGATGCCCATTCTAGCAGCTAGCTAGCATGCAGACATGGGAGTTATGATTTTTAACTTTGTTTGTGAGTTTTATTAATGGGAATCTTCAATAAATTTTTATCTATCTATCTATCTATCCATCAGCCAGTACGTACTAGACCTGGGTGACACAGTGGATTTTCAAGTGTTCACACAGCGACACCGACACAGCTTGCCGTATTGATACAGCGACACGGCGCGCCACACTTTTATATGTTGGGAAATAAAAACAGAAGACGCTGTGTTTAGCGATGTTTAGTGGTTCGTAAGTTCGCTAGCGGTGCTCTTAAGCGGTGCAGTGCGATCAATGTTTTTTCTTTAAATTTACTGAAGAGAGACTATGACAGACGCCAAACTTGCGTTGTTTTAATGAAAGTAATGAATGCAGTAGTAACATGTTTTCTTCTTATAAAGCCTATTTGCCTCCTAAAGCCTGCCTAAAGCCTATGTTTCTTACCTTGTCACACCACAGTCTGTGCACATTTATAATTATTATAATTTTAGTCAGTTGGCAACATTGTAAATTATGCCTTATGTCAAAAAGGGACTGTCACAGACAGATAGGTTAGCGGCACACTCTCTCGCCGGCATTCATTCATCACTACTTTCCTGTTTTCCATAAAAGCTACATCATCAAATATCTGATCATTAAAAACCCATCGAACAAAAAGAGAGTTTTAACTGACACAAACGGCATAAAATAAGCCACACTATCGAAAACCCGATCACCAAAAGAGCTGAATCCAGTGGTGCACTAACCACATTAGAGGCAGCTCAAAAATAGTGGAAACATCCACTTCACAATGTATGCAAGGGCTGACAAAACCATTTAAATTAGTTGTTCGACCTTCGTCGGCTGATTTTTCATGCAATCTGGTAGTAATGAAAAGCCAGGGATCCCGAGTCGAGCCACCGTAGCGAGCGGTTGGGTGTTTACAAGCGCGCCAATCCATTGGGGTAAAAGTGCGAAAGTGCCAAAAGTGACCAGCAAAGCGAAGTAAACCGCCCGGTTTTGCTACCTGAAAAGGCATCAGGCCCGTTTAAACTGTGGACTGTGCAACGTTGCCACTGTGAACTTTTCACAAACGGACAATATATATATACATATATATACATACGAGTGGAATTCAAACGAAAGGATGGACCCTGGGAGTCCGCAAGAATCCGAATCGGATTATGCCTCCCAGGATGGTGGGTTCAAAAAGCCACGAACGAAAAAACGGGGCAGAAAACCGAAGACGACCCAGCCAACCCAGCCAACCCAGCCAACCCCCACAACGACAACACCTGAGGCCAAACGAATAGCGTTGGACTATCAGTCTACAAACAACAAAAATCAAACAACAAAGAGCAAGACATCAACAAGATTTCCCACGTATTCGCACACATTCACAGCGAACGCATTGCCGACCATCACCAGAGTCCAATTTGCAATCAGGTGGGAGGAACTCAACCCCAACAACAAGGATGTGATTATCAGGCAAGATAATTACTTCCTAATCAAAACCAACCAGGAGGACAAAACATCAACAATTTTACAACAACTAATACAAGAGAACGTTATAACAACGTTCAAACTGCAGAAAGGTGCTAACCTGCCAACAACCCGACAACAAAGATCAAACCACCATATTACAGCCACATATTCAGTGGTTGCTACTGGAGTGGACCTTGAGATCACGGATGAAATGTTCCTGAAATATTTGGAGAAATCGGGTCTAACAATTAGGTTCTGCAAAAGAATCATCTCTAGAGCTAGAAACAGTCCCACCCTGCTGATGAGGCTGATAACGGGCGACCTGGCGACGTACGAGAGGTTGATGAGCGACCGCGCAGTGCACATCCTTGGGCGCGTGTTCAGGATTGTCGAGAGCAAGCCTCCAGCTCCGATTCCTGCTCCGTGCGCCAGGTGCAACTCTTTTCAGCACCGAACCGAATCCTGCAAAACACCTGCGAAGTGCAACAAGTGCCTTGGCCCTCACTCAACATTTGGGTGCAGTTCTCCACTTCCCGTCAAGTGCGCTGCCTGCAACTCGGACGAGCATGCGGCATGGAGCGTAAAGTGCCCGAAGAGACCAACAGCACCTATCAGTGGTATCCCCAATATAAAAATTAAGTGTCTGAACAAGAGAACGTCTGAGGTGTCTGATACGATAACCAAAGGCAACAGAATACACTCACCAATAACAACTCACGATTTTATACTAAACCAATATAAACATCAAATTAACAAGTCTACCAACACTAACAGAGAGGATCTGCTTAAAAAAATGCGAAAACAATATATAGAAGATTTTGACATTGACACCTCGGTCGTCTTCTTTGGTAACCACATGTATGTGTTGATGTTCGACATGCTCCTACCCAACCAAAACACCTCGACAGAACCCCATGAACAACTAAAACAAACAATCACTAACATAGACCGTTCAACATGAGACTACTTTACGCCAACATCAACGGACTTAACAGAAAAAAACCACTTATTTACAATTACATAGAACAAAACGACACAGACTGCTGCATATTTGTAGAGACTAAAACCAAACTAGGACAAACACCAACGTACAGAAATTGGCAGTATATCTATAGGCATGGAAATACCATCAATCATGCCAGGGGCGGGGTCGCAGCTCTCCTAAAACCAAACATCAAACTTGGAAGAGCAAATCCTCCCTCCCTCAACAACCCTTTGAACGACTGTCTACACTTTACGCTACCCTACTTAAACGACCTGATACACATATTTCTGACATACATACACCCACACTCCAACCTAGAACAAAACATACTGACTAAAGCGAGCATCTATAAATATGCAATAATTGTAGGCGACTTTAATATGAACAAAAGCAAAACGAAACAGCTTAAAAGATTTCTACAAAATTCCGACTTTATAAAACAGCACACCCCACCAACTTTTCTGATGCCCGCAAACCCAGACTCAACACCAGACGTTCTACTGCACACAAGAAACCTGACAAACACCATCAACAACATAAACTTAACCAACGAGCTTGGATCCGACCACCTGGCTATTACGTTTAACATAGACTTACAACATACGCAACCTACCTCCAATACACCTATAGAGAAAAACTTAAACCTAACAAAGACTGACATAGACAAAGTGAAACAACATATACATGACTACATTCAATCACAAGCACACCCCATTTCAATAGAAACCATACAACAACAACTTTCACTAGCCATAGGAAAATTTAGCCCGGAAATAAAAAATGCTTTCTACCGACATACACTACCCAAATACATACTGAGACTAATAAAACATAAGAGAGAACTGTACAGACTATATACAAACACTCAAAATAACGACCTAAAAAAGACAATGAACCAACTTAACAGAAACATTAAAACTCTGATTGGACAATACCGACAAGACAAATGGCTAGAAACATGTAAAGAAATACAGAAGGACAAAGGCAAAACATACTGGCGAAAAATTAAGAAACTGGCGCAATACAGGAAGACTGGCACTACTGACACAATTGACGAAAACGGAATAGAACGCTACACAGACAAAGAGAAAGCGGACGCATTCGCCAGACACTATCAAAGGACCTTCAGCATATCGACAAACCCTAACTTCGACAATGACAACTGGAACTTGATCAACGACTGGTACTTGAACTATTTTAACAACTCACCAAACTATGCCTGCACACTGATCACAGACATAGAGTACGATGAAGCCCTAGCGCACATCAAGAACACTGCACCGGGGAAGGATAAAATTAAGGCAAAAGTCCTGAAAAGCCTAACTCAAGAAACACACAAACTGATCCTAACTGAATTGAACAACTGCATCACAAATGGCAGAATCCCAGAAACATGGAAAAACGGCTTAATAATCCCTATACCCAAAAATGGACTGGACAATACACAACCGAGCAACTACAGACCAATTACACTACTTCCAGTACTAGGCAAGATTTTCGAATGCATAATGAAGCAGCGGCTTGACAAAGTGATTGGAAAGTATATACCTACCTACCAATTTGGTTTCAAACAGCATCACTCGACCGTTCATCCGCTCTTTATTTTGGCCAACAATATACAAACTACCCACCTAACTGACAGAAAGACATCTTGCCTGTTTATGGACATTAACAAGGCTTTTGACAGTGTCTGGCATAGAGGCTTACTATACAAACTATACAAACTACACACACCAACATATCTACTACACACCATAAAGAACTTACTAGAAAACAGACAACTACAAGTACGAATTGACAAAACACTGTCATTTCCTTTTTCCCCTGAACAAGGGCTCCCTCAAGGATCCCCGCTCTCACCGTTTCTCTACAATATATACTGCCATGACATATACAATTACAACTTACCAGACAAAAATCAAATCGACAGATCGGCATACATATTACAATACGCAGACGACACGGCACTTATTGTACATGACAAAACTACTGAGAGAGCAGCTCAAAGACTCCAAACACTAACAAACAACACAATGACATGGTTTTATAAATGGAGACTAACACCAAACGCGTCAAAAAACCAACTTCTGCTCACAAACCACAGACTCAATGCTGACTCCCCTACAATAACTGCAGACGGCCAAACGACACAACCAAAAAACGACGTAAAATACCTTGGAATCACAATTGACCACAAACTTAAATTCACTAAACACATACGAAACATCAGGGCAGAAACAACAAAGAGAACAAAACACTTCCGATCACTAACCTACAAAGACAGAGGAATTAGCACAAACACCGCTACCAAAATATATAAAGCTATTTGTAGACCCTTACTAGACTATGGACATATACTCATGACCAACGGAACAGAAAGGACAAAACGTTATATACAAACAACAGAACAAATTGCACTAAGACTAATAACACGAATAAGACACCCCCAAAACCCACTACACAACCCCCCCCACCCAACTACTATACGAACGCACAAACATGACAAAGATCTCGGAAAGACTCATACAGCTACAGACAAAATGGACAAACAACCCCTACAACTGGACCATACTGAATCCCCTTTGTCTTACAAGACCAACCAGACAATCCCGCTTTCGTTTCCCTACACTAACGCCACTCGAACACTTACAAACGCTACGGACTAGTGGACAATAAAATAATTCCTTCTTGCCACTGAAATCTTATTTATTTAATAGTATTGCTAACCTAGAATAAGAGAATTTTCATATTTGTTTTCATTTAGATTAAGACTATATGTATTAAACAAGGGCAGAAAGACCGATAGGTCGATAGCCTTTTTTAGAAATAAAGATATTTACTACTACTGAAAAGCCAGGCATTTGCCTTTTTGCTTTGTTGAAATATCGAATTCCCAGATGTTGTACTGCGAGATCCTATGCGAGCCATATCGAACCGAGATAAATAAGAATTCATCAGTAATCAGTAGACAATTATTTCGAGCATAAAGTAGTTGTGGTTCTAAAGTTTTGGTTTCTTTGGTAAATTCTGGTTATCGAAATCTAAATTAAAGGTATGTGTGAATAATTGGAAACATGATTGAATTATATTTTAGTTTCATATGTCTGTTTCAGTTTATTTTTGATTGACATTTAACATACCTGTTCAAATAATATTTGAACATTGTAGTAGAGATTTGTTGGGCTTGTGACTTTTTCTATATTGAATTCCGAAAATGGTTCCGGGTTTAGCAATTGAAAAGTTGATTCTCCGGCTTATCATAGTCGCGAAAATTCTAGCATCCTGTAGATAATTGGTCATTGTTCTCTTTTAGGTGGCTCACTTTTCAGAGCTGACCGATGACCATTGTCTTGAATTTGAAGGATGTGAGAAATCAAACTATGGCGTTCGGCCGGAGGTCTACTTTTGGTACCCTTTAGGATCAGCCCACATTCCAATGGCGCGACCACCCAAGGGGCCGAAAACCAATTCGTGGGAAACATCTTTCCCTCACCCTGCTTCTCTAATTTTGACAAAACGCAAGTCGAAAGAAGGGACGAAAAAGTGAAGTCAGTCTTGAACTCCCGCTCATCGGAAGCAGTCGTGATCACTCACTCGTCGGGACTACACTCAGTAGTCACCTCAACATCGCAAAGTGAAGAGGTTTGAACTCCCGCTCATCGGAAGCAGTCGTGATCACACACTCGTCGGGACTACACTCAGTAGTCATCTCAACATCGCAAAGTGAAGTCAGTCTTGAACTCCCGCTCATCGGAAGCAGTCGTGATCACACACTCGTCGGGACTACACTCAGTAGTCATCTCAACATCGCAAAGTGAAGTCAGTCTTGAACTCCCGCTCATCGGAAGCAGTATTGATCACACACTCGTCGGGACTACACTCAGTAGTCATCTCAACATCGCTAAGTTAGTCTTGAACTCCCGCTCATCGGAAGCAGTCGTGATCACTCACTCGTCGGGACTACACTCAGTAGTCACCTCAACATCGCAAAGTGAAGAGGCTTGAACTCCCGCTCATCGGAAGCAGTCGTGATCACAGACTCGTCGGGACTACACTCAGTAGTCACCTCAATATCATAAGAAGCGGTCTGTCACCACAAAGAGTCACAAGTCTACAAAGGTAGAACTGCCCAGCCCAATCGCAAACTGAAGTAATAAACGGTTGTTACCAGTGCTGGTTTCGCACTTGGCAAAAGGCCAGGGCGCTTATTATTTCTGCGACTGCTCCCAACTATACCCACCAAACACTGTAATCTCAAAAACCCTTTGGTCCTTCGAATCGAGCGAATATCTCCCCATTTATTCCGGTGTTGCAATCCAAAGGTTCGAAATAGCAACTCCAGAACAATACCGCCAAAAAAACTGCGCGTGGCCTTCACGTACTGCAATCCGAAGTCTGCCATCTTGAATAAGATTAAATGTTAAGTGTGGTTGAAAATGCCGCGTCAAGAGGCCAAGTGTCGGGGCACATGGACACAGAGAGCAGCATCAACACACAAGAGTGCCTTAAGACACAGTATTACCCAGGCCTAAAGAGAACCCTATAGGCGAGTGCTGGCTGTGTGTTGATTGCAGCAGTACTTGTTTGGCCAATATTGAGACTATTTATCATGATAAACGCCTATGACTAGTGAAGAGGTATTTCGCGCGGTGTTCCCTTAATACCTCCTAACAACTCAGGATTAGCGGTGGCAGGATGCAAATTCGGTTGTAGTTTTGCGGGGTTCAGAGATAGTGAAAGAGATGATCAATCAAAGTTGGCATAATAATTACGAGTAGATAACTGTCGACTCCGAGTGGGGACTCTGGAATGAGTCATATCTTGTTGAGCCACGTTTGATGGTTGTAGCTGAATCGGACACATTCATTTATGCTCATAACCATCAATTATTTCTATTTCTCGTTGAACTGGTTACTCAGTTACTTTTTCAAAGTTGTTTCAGATGTCAGTTGTTTCAGATATTGATTGATCGCCTGACGAATTGCCATTTCAAAGTATTGTTTTACGTAATGTAAGTGTAATTATCTGATTATCAAAATAGCTGATGTTTATTTATAACAATTATACTATCGCCCTATAATCGTATACTATTCACAAAAGATGTGACTCCAAACCTGTGCTTAGGGATAGCGGAAGCCCGCATGACCATGGAGGGTGGCGTCCGGTTTATAAACCAGGCACTAACGAAAGATACGCCGGGTCGTACTCTGGATGCCATCAAGAAGCGGAGGCAGCACGCTGATCGTGTTAAAAGCGAATGATCCCCCGACCACGGCTTTAATGCAACTGCGGAGGAAGCAACGTCCAAGCATACGGAGGACCGCAGAAGGGCACCAAAAGACCCAACCGTCTTAAACCCCAAATTCTAACTCCAAGTCGGCCACTATCATCGGACCGACTCGTGCCCCACATCAAAGCGGTATCACTTATCGGAGAGGAAACCGTTGAGATGTTTGACGATAAGGCCTTCATATCCACAATTCTCGACGGACTGAGCGAGATCACCCCGATCGCGTACCAGTCTGCCGGGTTGCGTGCGATAGTCCAAAATGACCTAACGGTAACCAAACCAAGTAACCTAAACAACTTAAGTAACCAAACGCTCGATGTCCAAAAGACAGCAGCGTAGGAGGGACTATGCTAAAGTGCAAAAGATGTGGACTAAACACCCCGTGCGATGCGCAGCAGAAATCCTTCACGGACCGAAGGAGGCGGTGATACCGGACCAAAGGAACATGGAACCGTTCTGAACAGCCGTATTCGAAGTGAATTCATGTGTCACCCCGAGAGTGGATAACTCCCTCCCCATTGACTTGTCCTTCGTCTGGGTTCCCATCAGCCCAGACGAAATATGAACACGAGGCCCAAAGCAGCTTCGGCTGCCGGTCCCGACAGAATCGATCCAAGGCGATAGAGAAGCGTACCATCTGGCATCGCAGCGGCCGTACTAAGCCTTTTTATCTGGAGTTCGCCTGAGGCCCAAATGAAGGCACGCACGGTCTCTTACCCAAAAGATGGCGCGTGGGAGCCAGGAGACTTGTATCTTTTTTTGTTGAAAACAGCGTAAAAGCAGTCATGACCGTTGTAACCAGATGCATAATCCTTGGATTGTGGAGATCAGTTGTGTGGTGCGGTACATAACTAACATAGCAAGACACGTACATCAAATCTCAATACAATTATCTCAAAATCCCCAAAAACAAACAAACTTAATATTTTTGAGTTGGTCAAATGCCTCCTTTTGGGTAACCAGATTATTTACCATCACTCACCATCAAAAGCCATGACCTACTAGGACATTTTTACTCTATATGGATAGATAAGTAGGTGTTGCGAGTGAACATCATCAGATCATCTTTACCAAACTATTCGACAAACTGTTAAGGTATGACCTGACTACCAATCGTGTATCTTTGACGAAGCAACTGTTGATTCCATTAGTCAAGTCTCTAAGCTTCGACGGAATGTGTGAAACTTTTCCCCGGCTATGTTCCCAGCCTCCGATTCATCACAAGGCTAAATTTAGATCAATGTTTGTCTTCTCGAAGCAGCAAAAAATTGAAACATTACTCTGATTACAGGAATATGGTGATAATGGCAAATCTTACATGGGCCCTCCGGTGTCCAAGTGCTCGACAGATCATTTCAAAAAATATTCACAATTTCACCTTTCCAGAAAAAAAACGTTTCCCAAAGTTAATTTCCCCCAGTTTTGTCTGGACTTTTATCAACAGGAACAAATACATGGCAGCATAAATAAACGGCTGCGTCTATTGCCAAAAAGAAAACTGACCCATTTACCCCATTTTCAATTAACCAATATCGACATCGATGGTTAATTATTCTCTTTGAAAAGTTTCGCTTATTGCCGGCGGACTTATTCATGGGCAAACTTTATGTTTTGTCGAAGCTTTATCCTTCGTTCTCGATGGAGCTAGATCAATTTCCACCATTCGGAAGCTCTTTTTCACAGCCCTGCCAAGCGTTTCTAACTCCAGCGGAGTACTTTGAAACCCTTCTCGCTATATGACCAATAGCAACGTTTAACGGCGATATAGAATGAATATATTTATATTACTCTTCTTTCTCAACTAGTAGCTATTCATTCCTAGGCATAGCTGACCTCACTTGGCTGGTTAGTTGATGACGGGGTAAGAATGTGTTCGGATTGCAGATGTTGTTTGGGATTTAAGGTTTGGGACTTGCTTTCCTCAAATAGGGTACGAGGAGACAGCAAGGCTTGCGTAGGCAGGGTCGCGTCCCTGAAGTAGAACTGTTCCTTGTGACATGGAAGTTTCTACCCGCTACCTTATTAAAATAAATACAATAATTCCATTTATTTATTTTATGTTCAACAAGTGAAATTATGAAAAAAATATAAGGACACAGGATTTCAGAAAGGTAAGGAATTTTACGTTTGAAAACCACCAAATCTGTTACTCGTTGAGACGGATCGCCTTCTTGGTCGCCAATCTCAGCTAGAATCCACATTACTTGAATGTCTAATAAATGGGTAATGTATGTCACTACTTTAATCTAGACGTAATTGTCTTCTAACATTAGTAAGCATGTGGATTTACTGTAATCATTCTAATGCATTTCAAAATGTACACCCCGACGTTTGGAACTGCTATTTCTATGGCTGACGTTAAAAGAATCATATCTATAATCGATGCAAAAATTCAAAACATCATAATATTCTTATGATGTTAATAATTACTGTTAATAATACTGTTAATAGTAATAATAATAATAATAAAGGACTTTATTTGCATTAATAGACATCATCCAGAATAATACAAAAGCTGAAATACTCCATGACAGAAAAAGGCAAGGTTTAGTACTTCAGATAAAAATAACTGAAGCCGGTTCTAACTAACACATAACTATAAAGACTAAAACTATCCGACCAATGAATTTAAAACTGCTAAATAAAATGTAAGTTGTAAGTTGAGGTCCCATAAACATAATTTTAACAACTCTTATTGGATGTATATAAAATATAAACTAATAAAAAAAAACAATTCATAAAACATTCAAAAAACAAGTTCATAAAAAAATCAAAATGGCTACATCTGTATCTGCATTGTAATAAGCCCACAGAACACAGTATAATTAGGGGGAAAATACTAATAGGGTAATATCTCAATCTAAAGTTACCAAAGCAGAGTTTGAAGAATTAGGCATCTGAATCGATCCTACGGTGTAAATTTTAATATACCCTGATGTTAGAAGTAAATTCGCTAACTTCAAATAACTTAAAAACGGATTAGCTGTACTACGTTTACAAATGTATATATCAATGAAATAGCGAAACTGGGTTTTTCTATCAATAATATTTAAAAATTAGTTTCCAATTAAAAATTCATATTATACATTTCTTTGCACACATTTCCAACTGCCAATCTGAAACAGAAAACTATCGGTTACAAGAAGCATTTGTTAAATCTCAAAAATTTCATAATAATTGTTTATATTACTAACAAACAAGTCGAAGCAAACTGAGGAGTCCTCTTCATTAGATTTAAAAGATTGGCCAGTCTTTCGAAGTTTTTTCAATTCAATTTACACAGATTTGTATTCACTATAATAATAATTCTGTGTTATTTTGCGATTTTCATTATTAAACTGTGTAAACATGCCGCACAAATTTAGAGAACTGATACAATATAAATAATTGACTTGGCAACAACAACAGCAACTTAGTCCTTATCTTAGTTTTTTGTAATTGGAGGAAAACAATTTATTACGTTGTAAAAATATGTCATTAAAATAAAATTAATTCAGTATTTGAAGGTTCTTGTCAGTATAGCTTTAGATATAAATTCTTCTAGATTTCGCAGTATCTGGAAATTTTCAAAATCATGTATTATAATCTGTAGGACGCCCCTATTGATTTTATAATTACCATATGACCTATTCACTTACATTGTAAAAATTGTAAATTTAAACATGGATTTCGAGGTTTCTTATCACGTTGAAAGTAAAATCAGAAGAGATTCTTCTTAGCTATACCTATGCGGCATGCTTAACAACAGAGCATATTTAATTTGCTTAGTCATAAAAATGACAAAATACCGCTGAGTTATTAATGAAGAGCTCACACATATGTAAGAATCAAGTCACTTGCTGCACGGATCGAACCTAATAGTGGCAATGCACTTCACTAAAATACCCGGTTTCTGAAACGACCTTTATAGTTCCAATAGCCTACACGGTTCAGTAAATGGAAAAAATGGGTTCCTGAAACGTTCGACAGGAGTTAGCGGTTCGTTAGACTAAAGAACTGGTAAATGTGGGTGCACGAACCTTTATCTATTCGATAAGTTGTAGAAGCACGCCACGCAGGCGTGTTTGCCATTAATGTCGAAAGTCATAACAAATCACTGTTATATATTAACATTGAGTTCGTATTATTGATGATTTGTCAATAATTATATGTTTGAGTGCAAATTGTGCAATGTGCAAAAAGTTTTGTAAAAGAATGGAAGATTCTTCTTCGGGCTCATCTGACGAGAAAGAGTTCCTTAATTATGATTCGACATTTTTGACCACGGATAAAACAATGATTTTGTGATATACAGCCAAGTCGAATTCCGTGATCGATTTCAATTAAGCAAAAAAAAACGTTTATTACCTAAGATAGCTGCTTCAGAAACAAATGCAGGACAGTGACATAGAGAAATAATGGCTTTCTGTTGCCGAACAATCGCTAATTTTCTTAACGTTTTATGCAATAGATAATATTAGACAAAATATATTTGCAAAAATGCATGGTTTGAATTTCATCTTTTTTTTTTAATTGTGATGCAAATTTTGCATACATTGATGTAATATGGCCTAGATCCACGTATGGCAGTACAATATTTAATGCATCAGTTATTTCTGCACAATTGGAACATGAAATATTTCAAAATTTCTATCTACTGGATGACTATTCCTGTAATGATTAATTATTGATTATTAAATCCTATGTTATCAGAAGAAATTCGATATGATATATATTTCCAGATAGCTACAAGAAATATTGTGGCCCGAACGTCTGATGACTAGAAAAGATGGTTTTGCCTGAATTGAAGCCCTGTAAAAACTTTGTTACTATCATAAGTAAACAACAAATTTTAAATAATTAATCCAATATTTTAATTAAATAGGAGTTTTTTGATACAATCGTGTTTTTAACACAAGCTAACACAAGTAATACATTCTGCTTTCTCTCTCTATGGCTTTGCCTATATGCTACTTTATAGATCCGATAGCCCAAGTTTGTGCGCTCAAACTCACCATAATTTATAGAACCCATAACTTTAACGCACCGATAGTTATCGAATCAATAAGGAAATCTACCAGAAACCGGGTATAAGACATTCCGAATAACTATTCATAAGCAAAGTGCAAAGACGTGATAAACGGCGGGAGCTCGATGATCACACCACAGAATATTCATAATGCAATTTTAAGAAAATTCCAGTTAGGAATTAAAAACTCGTTAGGAATTAAATCGAATAAAATGGGGTCCGAAATTTCAACTTCTGAGAACTTGTTATTGTATGTAGAACTTGAAAGTTGTGTAGATTTATTTCTGCAAGATCAGAACATAGGTTGAACAAGGTAAAACAATAACAAGTTTCTTGTGGCTATCGTGTGAAGTTTACATATCGCCTACATATACAGTGTGTCTACTTAAGTTCGAACGAAATGGGAAACTTTTTTATTATTAATTTTACAAAAAAGTTATTCTTTGCAACTATGAGCTTTTTTATTCAGTCGTATACGAAGTGTATCAGAAAATATGAATTTTGTCCAAGAACAAAGCACCTTTATTGATTAGTTGTCAGTCTTTATTGATTAGTAGTTGTGAGTTGAAAAGTACGTTCAAATATCTAATTGCACCTACTACCTATGATGAACATCAAGTTTTTACATTATTTTTGAGTTGCTTTCATATGAGAAGCTTTTTTATATTTAATTTTAACAAAAAAGTTACTATTCATAAAAAGTTCGCCACGTTTCAAAATTTTAAATATAGCCATCAGATATTACATTTTTTCAGTCGTATACAAGGTTGGTTTGTCAGAAAATATGAATTTTGTCGAACAGTAAAGTACGCGTAAATTTATTTTTGAAAATATTGAAAAATGTAATCAGTATGTATCAATCATACATTTACAGACAAAATTGACAAACAACCCCTACAACTGGACCATACTGAATCCCCTTTGTCTTACAAGACCAACCAGACAATCCCGTTTCCGTTTCCCTACATCAACGCTACTCGAACACTTACAAACGCAACTGACTACTGGACAATAAAATATTTTTTTCTTGTCATTAGAATTGGAAAGTTTATTTAATAAGATTGTTAACCTAGAATAAGAGAATTTTCATATTTGGTTTTTATTTAGATTAAGACTACATGTATTAAACAAGGGCAGAAAGACCGATAGGTCGATAGCCTTTCTTTAGAAATAAAGATGTTTACTACTACTACTAATCATAATTGAACTTCACTAGTCAGAAAGAATTTTAATATTTTATAAAATATAATATAATCAGTTATTTCTTTATTCGTTAAACATTTGATAAACTTTACGTCTCGTAACCTCTATGGTGCATTATTTTGTTTTATCAGTGCATCCTTGATTTCCCGTAATTATAGTTTCGTTTGCATTGTTATTGTAGTAAAAAAAGAAAAACATATTTTTCCATATAATTGGATGTAATTGCTTATTTGCAAGTCGTTTTTAGCTCGGATCAACTTTGGTTAATAAGAATTTTCGATTTGTCAAAAATAAAGATATTTTATTCTTGAGCAAAATTTGTATTTTCTGACATACCTCGTATTCGACTCGGAAAAAATTATCTCATGGTTGCATTTTAGGTATTGGACCAAGCAGAACTTTTTATGTTTCCCATGTGGTGCGGACTTAAGTAGACACACTGAATATATTAAACAAAAGATAATGGCCAGACATCAATCGAAAATTACGGGTACTGATTAAGAATATTAAAGTACCATTAAAATCTTCTCTATGTGCTTATTTTGAACTACTGTTGCAAGCATATATATTGCAGATTTTCGAGTTAAATTCATCAGGACAATAACACTCGCGCTGGGTTCAGTAAACTGTTGACTCTTCAATTGCATAATACGGGTAATTCGGATTTCCGGGTAATTTGAAAGACTGATACAGGGCAGTGAAGAATTTGGAAAAATAATGTCAAAAAAAAGACTTTATTTTTCGAAGATATTGGATTCCAAACATGCAATTTCAACTTTGCCATTATACCATATTTTAAATTAGTTCGTTCAATGGTTATTTGGTAGACTAGTTAAATACTTAACTAGTCTACTACTTTTATCTAAGAGATAAAACATTAGTAAGCTCGATTAAACTTTCTTAAATTTTCTATTTGGAAAAATTGCGTTGCTTTTTATTTATTATTAAAAAGCATAGCGGCAACCATGCAGCAATTGGTGGAATAATATGACAAATTCAGGTATCATGAATGCCAGCGTTACATTTGAGGTCAGTTTTTAAATTGAGCAGTAATTGTTGAATATTAGTTGTGCAATTGTAAACTTTACTTCTACCGAACTATCAAATTTGCACATTTTTGTAGTAAAAATGTCCTTGAACATGAAACTGTGAATCAGATCCAAACATTAATTAGCCTTCTTGCAAGAAATGAAAACTGTTACGAAGTAAAGTTGAATAGTTCTATCATAAATGGTGAATGCACATGGGTGAAACTAATGTAATGAGTGGACAATGCGAATTCAATAACATAAGCATTATTTAACATTTCGAGAAAAAGTTAAGTAAGGCAACAGTACGGCAAATTGGAATAGATCCAAATCGAGTTTTCAGTCTTTGGATACATTGGTGCATATGGCCCAAAAAGCCCAAAACCATATATGTCACTAGTGGTAGTAATGCCGGCCGCCTTATTGCCCCCCCCCCCCCCCCCAAACGTTTAACAAGTTTTGTCGAAATGTTAAATAACGATAATGATAGCATAAAAGTAAGGGTAAACCTTTTGAACAATTAAGTGATTAATGACAAATGGATAACATTCGTTAAATATTTATTTCATTTACACGAAAACTAATATTTATAAAAAAGATGTATTACATTACAGGTTGACACTCGCAATACATAATTTTAGAATTAATTCCCCTTTCGAATTAGATCTTCTAAGAATCTTCTTCGAAAGCAAAATCGAGAAAATTTTAGAACCAGTAATATCTTAGAACAAATCATTATTGTGTTACCTGGTAATGCTAGGTGCTGATGATATAGAAATAAATCTGCCGACCGTTCACAGAAATATCGAAAGCGGTTTTATTCGATTCAATTCAAAATCCCAGTAGGCTATATGCAAAACCCGCCATGTCAAAAAAAAATTTAATTGAGAAATTGGCGCCACTGTCTTCTAAAAGGTCAAATCTAATTACTTGAACCCATTTAAAGTTGAACGGAAAAGTGGATACATTTTTAAATGCCGCTAAATGCACCAGGTGTGTGTACAGATGCAAAGTAGGGTCGGTATTGACAAATAGGTTAAAACGTTTACATGTGCACATGTTATATTGAACTGCTGAATTATTAATTTTGAGCAAGAAAAACTTAGAGAAGAATGCCGCCATTTTTACTCACTTTGTATAATTCTACAAAGATAACTAGCAGTATTTTACCAAAATATTGTGGCAGCAAGATAAATGACCGGTTAATAATGAGGGGTAAAAAACCTGACTTGTTTGATAAGAAGCTACATGGCTTAATGCTTTATAGTTATTACCAGTTTCAAACGTTGGTGTATGACTCCACAACACTTAAACAAATCAACTTGCGATGTGATATTGTAGCATACCAGACACTCACATCGCCTCTAGTTAGCTGGATCACTGCCGGTAATGGAGCACTGCCAAACCTGAAGAAAATGTATGTATATTATCAAAGTATCTGAGGAAACTAACTCGGTTTATACAGAATTTAATTTTAGTTTGAAATATTTATAGATTTATTTTATATATAATAAAAAATGGAAGGCCTCATTGAAATACACAAAACTATATTTGTTAAAACTACGACCAAAACTCTAAAACCGAAATTTAATTCTGTATTAACCGTGAAATACTGATCGAAAACAATTGATTCGCTGTTTAGTTTATTTTGGGGATAATTAGTAACTTACGTATATAAATTCGAATTATAAAGGAACAACTTTATAGGAGAACGTAGAGGTTATTTGCTTGATATAAAGCTGTTTCAGTGAGCAAGTCTTGGATCGCCCATAAACTGTACGACAAATTTAAATTTACATACTTTTGAACGGTTTCACACAACACAAGTTTTTTGAACAAATGACTATAGTATTTTTAACGCCCATCGCCATTTTCAACATTCAAGGATAGACAATGTTGTCAAGTTTTTTTCCATTCGTTGTAACTATTGCAGATAGAAGCGATGTTTTGCCCAAGAAAATGGCTATTTAAATTACCAGCCTATTATAAAAAGAGGGAATATCTATATACAGTGTGTCCAGTATAAAATTATGTACATGGGGATATTGGAAACCGTTAAAGATACAGAGTGGACCAAATGGGGAAAAAGTTGCGCAATCAAGTGCCTATAAATAATCTGTCATCAACTTCTTTGAACTCGGAATAGCAACCGATATACAGGAAAAAAAAGAAAAAAGTGCGTTTTATAAAATCCTTTATATCGTGTTTATTATAAAAGATACAATAACGAAATTTTCAGGGTGGGGGTAAAAAATGAATGTGAATTTGAAAATAAAGTTAAAAATAATCTAGGCCCACTATGTTCAATGAGGCCGAAGTCAACTTTTGTTGTGTGACAAAGTTATAATTTGCAAATTGCAAGTAAACTTTAAATTAGGATCAATAGTTGTCGATAAATATACGTAATTCATTAAAAAATCAGCATGTCCATTACTTTTTAATAAAAATACTTTTAAAAATATGACAGTGACACGTTCAATTTTTCACATTTACTTTTACGTTGTTGTGTGTTAATTTTGAATTTGTTACATTTTTGGTTTGATTGAGATTTTGTATTTTGGTGGCAGTTTGGCAACGCGGCTGAGCAGCTTCGATTTTTCGGCAGCGCGGATGCCACGACTGCGCGAAGGCACCGAAAAAAAGCCCTTTATATAATGCTTTTATATGAAACAAATTTCAAAAACAAAAAAAATGGAATTTCGCCGGTTATAAAAAACGCCATCAACGACAATAATAGATGCCACATGGATTTTTTGTTCTCATTGCTCGAAACAAATCCAGCCATTTACGACTGTTTACTTCACAAATAAACACTTACTCGTATTCTACTGAATGTATTTGATGATCCCTCTACACTTTTGCTTATAATTGCAGTAACGCCATGGGCCATGACGCAAAGAGTAAGTTAGAGCGACATGCATGACTCCCCGCCTGAAGGATGTAGTACTAGTGTCAAGTCAAGCCAAAACAGTTTCGCCAACGCACACTACACCGGCGCACTCTATCGTTACAACGTCTCTAATATCCTAATAGACTTAGGAAAGATTTAATTTCCTTAGCTGTTTTTGGTATAGCAAATTTTGTAATGGCCCCTATTTTTTTCTATTTGGTTTTATTTCACTCCAATATATTCCTGGGTTTCAGTCAATTTTATTGTTTATTATTTAAAATGTTACAAATACGTTTCGGTGTCTTTCTCCACCATCATCAGTTTGTCTAAAATATACATTTACAGTTATTATTAATTTATATAAATTTTCTATCAAAATTCACACATTAAAATACAAATCACACACATATTAAAAATTACATCAAGAACATTGGTTTTCAGGTGATGAGTCAGGACAAACATATCTGGGAAAAGACTAGAATCTATTGTTTAGGGATTTAAATTTAATTTTAACTTACGTGTATAGTTGTTTATACCTTAACATTCAACTGGTCACTGAATTTTCCTTTAGGAAAATTTTCCTTTAGGAATATATACAGTGAATTGAAATACAGTCAGGAAAATATACGAAATTTGGTTTTATTCCATCTTTCGTTATTACATATCCCAAAAATTCGACTTCCTTTCTCAGGAATTCTGATTTATCTAGCTGTATTTTCAATCTTACTTCACGTAATTTTTTAAAGACGAGTTTCAGGTGTTTAATATGTTCCTCGAAGCTAGTTGAGAATATGATAATGTCATCCATATATACGAGACATACTTTTCCTTGAAGATCTCTTGAATGTTATCCATAACGCGTTGGAAGGTTGCCGGAGCATTTTTAAGACCAAAGGGCATTCTAAGGAACTCATAATGGCCATGTTCAATACTGAATGCTGTTTCGTCTATGGAGTTAGGATTTATTTCAATTTGATGAAATCCAGATGATAGATTTGTGGTCGAAAAGTAATTGCATCTGCCTGACTTATCAGTATAGGAGAGAGTGTTGTACCTTGGGACATTTTTCGGTTTTTATTTTTTATTGTCAATATATTTTTTAATACCGTCATATAATCTGAACGAACACATCTAGTGCTATTTCAGCCATTTAGGGTAAAATTAGCAAAAAGGTAATGTTATGTTATTAACTAAGGATTTGAAAAAATATGTTGCAATTGCAAATTGTCCCAAGGTACAACTGTGCCTTGTACCTTGGGACAGGTATAATTGTACTTTGGGACAACGCTAATTATGCTTTAAGGTGAGAAATAAACAAATAAAAAGATATATAAAATATGCAAAACATTTTTATTAATTCATGTTAAAAGAAATAAAGTCTACAGAAAAAGAGAATTGTTCCATTCGACGATCCGTACTTTTCTCAAAATGTCTGATTCATTGATTTCATGTAATTCTTCAGTCTTCACTAATTTGTTACTACGCATTATTTTTTTTAGATAGACCACCTCAAAACATCTTTCTTCCAAAATCTTTTGTATTTCTGCTATGTAATGACGTACAGATTTTTTCCCCTTCAGTTCGGTTAATACAAAATCTCCTTCTACTAAAGTGGAATTTTCTATATTTCTATCCTGTACCATCTCCAACCTTTCTTGCTGAACCAGTTTTTCCAAATAATCGTCTTCATTACTAAAATCTTGCTTGGGTATTTCGGTATTTTCATCGTCGTAACTATCTTCAAATACTTTTTTTGTAACTTTTTTAATTTTGTTTTTCTTTGCCTTCTTTTTTAAATTTTCGATTTCAATCGCATTTTTTTCATGGGTTTTTTTTAATATTCTCGATTTTCTTTCTTCCTGTCTCCTTTGGTTTTTCTCGGTGCATCTTTCGGATATGGACCTTATAACTTCAGGACTCACAAAATTTACCTTTGGGGGGGTAACCGACGCAGGTCGCTGAGACGGAAGGTTCGTTAAAATCTTTGAGGTGTTCTACAATAGCATTTTCGATATCTGGTCGATCTGTTACAAAAGCACTTAAGAACTCGTCGTCACCGAAGATTTCTGTGTTTAAAGGGCAAATGCCTGTTTCAGAAAACCCCTTTGTTATATTATGTTGAGTAAATGCCTTTGGGTAGGCTTTCCCAACAATTTCGGCCATTTGGTAGAGGGTTATTGGCTTTCCTGAATTTTGAAGCATCCAATCATTCATAGCTTGATTGTAGTAGGTCTTATAAAGACCAAACACAGTTCGATCCAATGGTTGGAGCTTGTACGACGTGTGGGGTGGAAATGTTAATAGCACAACACCGTTAGATTTTGAAAAATCGATTACAGGAAGGGGACTATGGCTATCGTGTTTATCATATAGTCGAATAGTTATATAATTCTGTTTGTGCCAAACCATTTTTTGCCGTTGTTAATGTTTCTAATTCTATTTTCTAATTGCGCAACTTTTTCCTAAGTTAACCGACTTCGTATCTCTCACGGTTTCGGAGATCCCCATGCAATGCATCATTATCTTTGACACCCTGTATAACACTCGAAATGCTTTGAGCAGAGATTAGTAGCTAACTCTATCTAACTAACTAACTAAATCTCTGCTTTTAGTAAAGAACAATAAGAAATGCGCTCAGTCAAAGTAAATAGTGTGTAGTATTTGGGAACTTCCCCTAGGCCACTGTATCATTTTTCATATGTTGTACCAGTCAATGATCAGAAAGTGATTTTTATTTGACTTTCAACTTGAGCTTCTGACGAATGCGAGGTGTATACTTGGTTTTACGAGAGATTAGTTGATTAGTTTGGATTAGTTTGATTAGTACTAATCTCTGGTTTTACCCTGGGCGAAGGCGAGTCTAATGTGTTTTTACTGTTACAATGTTAATTACCTATCAGCATATCCAAATATACGTATTACACTAGTTAAATTTATTACGTGACTTATTGTTGGAAAGAGGACAATGAATAGTGTTTGCCAAATTTTTCTAAATGTTTCATCATATCATCCTGCTGTTTCCTAAAATAAAAATCCACCAAAAAATTAATAGTATAATATTAATTAAACCGCTAGTCGATGCTTCTATTTAGTTTTAGTTCAATTTAAAATATAATAGCTTATTACATAATAAGAGTTGTAAGGAGCACTTTACGTACGAATAGAAAAGTTGCTCACGAGGCCGCGAAGCGGCGAGCGGGTAATTCTATGAGTACGTAATTGCGATACAACTCGAATTATGTACCATAATTTACTTACGACCGCATTAACTTACTAAAACTAAAAGTCAAATTTGTATATTTTTAAATATACCAGTTTTGGCAACGATTGAAAAGTTGACAGCAATCCAGAATTTCAAAACTTTATTAAAATTTAAAAACCCCTTCGTATGTAATGTAACATTATATAAATATTATGTAATTTTGTAACGCTTTTACGTAACATTGGTGTAACATAAGAGCAACATGAAAACAAGTTTTTGGTAACAGAGATGTTATGTAACCAAGATTTAACATGGTTTACCAGATAACACATCAATGACACCATCTGATGTGATTCAAATTATGTTTGGCAAAGGGTAGCGATCGTCAATAGTTTCAGAGTTTACACCCCTAAAATCTACTGCTACCCTCCATTTTTGCTTTCCACTGACATCCATTTTTTTGGGGACAATCCATATAGGGCTGCTCCATGGACTGTGGCTTTGACGTATAATTTCTTAGTCTAACATTTCGTTAATTTGCCTCTGTACCTCTTCTTTTGAATAAATAAATATCTATAAGTTTCGGATATACTGGGACTTCCATCCGTAGTTCTTATTTGATGTTTAATTTCGTTAGTGAATGCTAACTTGTTACCCTCAGGGTGAAATATATCAGAGAATTCGTTGCATAGTTTCATTTGTACTAGTTGTTGTGTCCGATAAAACTGCCCGTGTTAATTCCACCACCCGGTTCGAAATAAAAAGCTAAAATTGCTTTACTCCTTTAATAAACAGACAAAAAGACTCCAACATACGAACAACTGAACTCTACTATATTCACCAAAAAAGGGTGTGGTATCAACACAAAGGACCCGATCACTATGCGCATATGGGCCTTACCCTTCTTATGACCCTTAACCTACTCACCCACTAACGGGATTTTTAAAAAACAAAAAACGATTGACTCGACAGTGGTGAATCATAGTGATTCTTGACAGTGGTGAATCATAGAGGGCTGTAACACTTGTCTTTCTTTCGTATTTAAATGTTCGTCACGAATTAGCTTTCGTTTGTTAATCTTTGAAATTTTATTGTTGTTACTTTTATTCTCCTGTAAGAAATCTTCCATATGAAATAGCTCAAAATTTTCTTTGTGATAATTTGGAAATGCCAAGACTTGTAAAGGCTCTTTAAACTCCAGAGTAACACTTTCGTCTGAATAGTTATATAATTCTGTTTGTGCCAAACCAATTTTTGCCGTTCTTAATTATAATTCTGTTCTGTAATTGCTCAACTTTTTCCTAATTTTACCGACTTCGTATCTCTAACGGTTTCGGAGATCCCCATGCAATGCATCGTTATCTTGGACACTCTGTATAACACTCGAAATGCTTTTAGTAAACCATGCGATCAGTGGCGTGGGATGAAATTTGAAAGGAGAGAAGCAATTTATACATACACTTATTAGGGTAAGCTGTACAGGATGTCCCAACGATAGAGTAAAGTACGTTTACACATAATCGCTATTATTTGCTTCAAAAATATCATCTTCATATTGTAAAGGTACTAAACGGGCATATTTGAAAAATATGCACATTTATATAGAGTGCGTCCGAAAAGTTGCACGCCAGACAACAACCTTTTTTCTAATGGAACACCAAGAACATATCTACCGTGTAAAACAATAAATGACGGGTTGGATTTGTTACCGGCAATGTACGAAATCCGGCAATCTGCAAACTGACTAACTCGGCAGGCACTTTGCAGAATGACTTTGCAAA
Organism: Dendroctonus valens; assembly: GCA_024550625.1. Lineage (NCBI taxonomy): Eukaryota > Metazoa > Arthropoda > Insecta > Coleoptera > Curculionidae > Dendroctonus > Dendroctonus valens. The sequence goes on from JAJTJO010000814.1 coordinate 1,084,310, forward strand.
GAAATTTTCTTTGATTTCTCATTGGTAAAGATTGGAACTATTTTTTACGCTGAATTATAAACTTACATGCCAAACTACTTCAAAATCAACATTTTCACAAGGCGCTATTAGAAAAAGAATATAAACAAACTAAATAATCAAAAGACGACACCTTGCTATCGCAATAACTTTTACAAAGTAGTTGCAATCTGTTGCACAAACGGGCAAATTTTGCTTGTAAAAAACTAGACAGCAAACGTCCGGTGCAATACTAAGAAAGCAAAGCTTCGCAGCATCAGGTATTATGCACACTGTCTAGCCAATGTAAAGATTAACCCTATCTAACACTCAAATTGACTAGCGCTTACGGCATTTAGCAGATTGCCTAAAAAACCGTAGTCAATTTGCAGATGACCATCTGCTTGGCTCGAGCCAAAGTAGTTGCATTCTGCAAAGTCATTCAGCAAAGTAATAAGCATATACTTATATGATGTGGTTGTATATAACAACTAACTCGTTATTAAAGGAATAATAAACGTTACTATTGAAGGCGAGGGATTTATTCCAGTAATAGTTCCAGATATTGAAGAGCTATTTGAGGATGAAGAAATTTCAAATGCGGATCTCGAGGAATTAGTACTACAAAAAGTTCCCTAAGATAATGAAGATAGCAGTTCTGACGGTGACCGCAATGAAGCTGAAAAGTTTTATGGAAAAGTAATTTCTGAAGGACTTCGACTAGGTAGAGAACTGCAAACTTATTTTTGGAGCAGAGATCCTGATACTGAGAGAGTAATGAAATTTCCAAGAACAATAAGAAATGCGCTCAGTCAATATGAAGAAATTTATCAGAACACCCGCCAAAGCAAGGAAACCGTAATGAATGATTGCGTGACACCCAAAGTAAATAGTGTTTAGTATTTGGGAGCTTCCCCTCGGCCACTGTATCATTTTTCATATGTTGTACCAGTCAATGATCAGAAAGTGATTTTTATTTGACTTTCAACTTAAGCTTCTGACGAATGCGAGGTGCATACCTGGTTTTACCCTGGGTGAAGGCGAGTTTAATGCGTTTTGAATTTGACGAAAATAACACATAACTGATAATGCTTCTCTTTTACAAATACACTTTTATTGAGTCAAACCTTACAATGTTAATTACCTATCAGCATATCCAAATATACGTATTACTGTTGTGTATATTTTCCTAACTGTACTTCAATTTATTCCAAAAAAATTCCTGGGTTTCAGTCAATTTTATTGTTTATTATTTAAAATGTCACAAATACGTTTCGGTGTCTTTCTCCACCATCATCAGATTGTCTAAAATATCCATTTCGAGTTATCATCAATTTAAATAAAAAATTTTCATCAAAATTCACATATTAAAATACAAATCACACACACATTAAAAAGTACATTAAGAACATTGGTTTTCAGGTGACGAGCCAGGACAAACATGTCTGGGAAAAGACTAGAATCTATTGTTTAGAGATTTAAATTTAACTTACGTGTATAGTTGTTTCTACCTTCACATTTGACTGGCTATTGAAATCCATATTTTATTCGATATCGAGCGAGAGAACAAAAAAAAACTGTTTATATTTCGCTTTTTCTTTGCATTCTGGGAATTGCTCTGCAATTCCTCATTGTCAGATGTTTATATTTCATTTACTTGGTCCAATCAGTGTATGCATGAGCTCATTTAATTAGTGTGTGATACACAGAGCTAAGATTGTCTGTGTCTGATCTAAAATTCATTGCATTCTGATGTTTTTTAATCTGTATCATTTTATGGATTCTTCTCTTATTATAATTGTCTTCATTGATTAATATTTTTGTGTTATCAAAATCAAAACTATATAACTTTTGTTGTGCATGTTGTGCTAATGCTGTTCTATTTTCGTTAACCTTTCTTAAGCTGTATTAATGTTCCTATATTCTTTTCTTTAAATATTGCCCTGTTTGACCAATGTATGTGTTGTCACAGTTCAAACAGTCAATCTTGTATATTACGTTAGGTGTGTTAAACTTATCACTTTTAGGCTTAAATTTTGTAAAACACTCTTTTGCCAAGTTGTTTTTAGTTTTTTCCGCTATACTAATATTATGCGGTTTTAAAACATTTTTTATTTTTGTGTTGATTTCTGGTATGTGTGGTAATGATACATACCCGATTTCACCCTCTTTTTTCTTTTTTATATTATTTATGTTGTTCCATTTATTTGCATTGTATATTTTATTGATTCTTTGTTTTATAATTGGTTCGAAGAATTCTTTGGGATAGTTGTTCATTATTAGTACCCTTTTTATTTTTTCAAGATTTTTTGATCTATATCTACAATGTGCCAATTTAATCGCTCTATCAGTAAGAGCTGTTACAACACTTTTTTTATATTGTAGAGGTGCATATGATTGGTAATTCAAGCATCTACCAGACCATACATCCTTTGTGTACCAGTTTGTTTTAATTTCCCCATTACCGTCATATCCAAAAAGTTTAATGATTTGTTTTTGTCTTCCTCAATGGTGAATTTAATGGTCTCATGGAATGCATTAAACTTATCTAGTGTGTATTGAACTTTTTGGTTTGGCAGGCACATTATGCAGTCATCCACGTATCTTTTAAAGAATCCACACTTAAAATTCAATTCAGGTATTAGTTTTTCTTCCAGACTTTCCATTACAAGGTTTGCAATTGTTGCAGCTATGGGAGACCACATAGCTACTCCATATATTTGGGAATAGAAATTGCCTTCGCCTGTCAGCTGTGAAGAGTAATATATTGGGAAACTCACAATATCACGTTAGGGACTCATGGAGTTTCTGTGAATTTATAAAAAAGCAGAAAATACCTGAGAACCATCGCATAATATCACTTGATGTGGTATCGTTATACACAAACATCCCGGTAGATTATTCAATACAGTGCATAAGAAATAAATGGTCTGAAATAAGGGAACACACATCATTACCCGAAAATGAATTTATTGGGGCGGTAGAGCTGTGCCTTAAGTCCACTTACTTCCAGTACGAAGGCAATTTCTATTCCCAAATATATGGAGTAGCTATGGGGTCTCCCATAGCTGCAACAATTGCAAACCTTGTAATGGAAAGTCTGGAAGAAAAACTAATACCTGAATTGAATTTTAAGTGTGGATTCTTTAAAAGATACGTGGATGACTGCATAATGTGCCTGCCAAACCAAAAAGTTCAAAAAAGTGTTGTAACAGCTCTTACTGATAGAGCGATTAAATTGGCACATTATGGATATAGAACAAAGAATCTTGAAAAAATAAAAAAGATACTAATAATGAACAACTATCCCAAAGCTTTCTTCGAACCAATTATAAAACAAAGAATTAATAAAATCTACAATTCAAATAACATTTTTTTGGAACAAAATAAATAATATAAATAAGAAAAAAGAAGGTTCTCAAAATTTAAACCTAAAAGTGATAAGTTAAACACACCTAACGTAATATACAAGATTGACTGTTTGAACTGTGACAGCACATACATCGGTCAAACAGGACAATATTTAAAGAAAAGAATATACGAACATAAATACAGCTTAAGAAAGGTTAACGAAAATGGAACAGCATTAGCACAACATGCACAACAAAAGTTACATAGTTTTGATTTTGATAACACAAAAATATTAATCAATGAAGACAATTATAATAAGAGAAGAATCCATGAAATGATACAGATTAAAAAGCATCAGAATGCAATGAATTTTAGATCAGACACAGACAATCTTAGCTCTGTGTATCACACACTAATTAAATGAGCGCATGCATACACTGATTGGACCAAGTAAATGAAATATAAACACCTGACAATGAGGAATTGCAGAGCAATTCCTAGAATGCAAAGAAAAAGCGAAATATAAACAGTTTTTTTTTGTTCTCTCTCTCGATATCGAATAAAATATGGATTTCAATAGCCAGTCAAATGTGAAGGTAGAAACAACTATACACGTAAGTTAAATTTAAATCTCTAAACAATAGATTCTAGTCTTTTCCCAGACATGTTTGTCCTGACTCATCACCTGAAAACCATTGTTCTTAATGTACTTTTTAATGTGTGTGTGATTTGTATTTTAATATGTGAATTTTGATGAAATTTTTTTATTTAAATTGATGATAACTGTAAATGGATATTTTAGACAAACTGATGATGGTGGAGAAAGACACCCAAACGTATTTGTGACATTTTAAATAATAAACAATAAAATTGACTGAAACCCAGGAATTTTTTTGGAATATACGTATTACACCAGTTAAATTTATTACGTGACTTATTGTTGGAAAGAGGCCAATGAATAGTGTTTGCCAAATTTTTCTAAATGTTTCTTCATATCATCCTGCTGTTTCCTAAAACAAAAAACCACCAAAAAGTTAACAGCATAATATTAATTAAACCGCTAGTCGATGCTCCTGTTTAGTATTAGTTGAATTTAAAATGTAATAGTATATTACATAATAAGAGTTGTAAGGAGCACTTTACGTACGAATAGAGAAGTTACTCACGATGCCGCGAAGCGGCGAGCGCGTAATTCCATGAATACGTAATTGCGTTAAAACTCGAATTATGTACCATAATTTACTTACGACCGTATTAACTTACTAAAACTAAAAGTCAAATTTGTATATTTTTAAATATACCAGTTTTGGCAACGATTGAAAAGTTGACAGCAGCCCAGAATTTCAAAATTTTATTCAAATTTAAAAACACCTTCGTATGTATCAAAACTTTATTAATTGTTTGGGCAGATTTATTATGCGTTAATTAGAATTATAATAATTTATGGTGACTGTGCAGCTATTAAATACCAGAGATTATCGTTGTTTCTGCGTCTCGATGTATAAGACATAGTTATCCCAGCAAGCCAAACTTATAACATTATATTATTACTTAAATATTATGTAATTTTGTAACGCTTTTACGTAACATTGATGTAACATAAGAGCAACATGAAAACAAGTTTTTGGTGACAGAGATGTTATGTAACCATGATGTAACATGGTTTACTAGATAACACATCAATGACACTATCTCATGTGATTCAAATTATATACTCATACAGTATACAGGGTGGCCCATTTTCAAAGAATCAGTCAAATATCTACTAAATGGTAGCAACTACAAGAAAATATATTATACCTGCAGGTGATATCAATTTTTTTACAGATGGGACTGTTAACGGCAGGTGAGGGGCAACTTCAATTTTTTAAATGGATTGGTATATTTTTTACTGTGAAATCCGCGTAAGCTTTTAATTGAAAATGAAAAAGTATTAAAGTACATATGGACTATTACGCCCAGCATAGTGAACAGCAAGTGGCAGTGTGAACACTATTAAAACCAGCACGTGCTAGTACTAGCCTGAAACATGATGTTCACTATGTTAAAACATCAGTTTGGTAGGTATGACATTATTCTATAAATCAGTAGAGTTACTCTTTTACTGAGTTAAGTTAAGCCATAGGCGATTATGGTGTTGAATTTGAAATTTCTATCCATCCTCTTTTTAACATTCTCAAAACGGAATTCCGAACTCAAATGTTAGCTATAAGCAACAAATTAAAAATTTTAAGCGTTCATGGATTAATTAGCCCGAAAATTTTTCAAAAATCCAGCGTGTTTGAGTGGTTATCAACAGATGGAAAACACCTATCGCCCATATCACGCAATAACTAATATTTTATAATTTATATAATAATTGAAATAATAAATTTCAAATGGGAAGTTTAACGCCTTGTACACTTGCGTGCATAGAAATCGGCCCACAGTCAACTTTTGACTTTATCTATATTTTTTTAAAAACTATTCATCATATCAAAAAAAGAAATATGCTGTTTGAAAAACAATTTAATATGCTTTAATGTGAGTATAAATTATTGTGAGTATTTGCACTCCAGATCATACAGGAAATACCGCATCCGCTCTCCGCTCTTCAAAGCAGGAATCTGCAAATCGCTCTCTTGGTCTTCGGTACACTTTCCTTCTTCAGTCGCTACCAGGGAGGCATATTCTGGTCTCATCTGAGAACAGATCCCCATGGTTCCAACGTCCAATTCAGATGATCCCGTGCAAAACGCAGGCATGCTTGCCGATGAGCTGGAGTAAGTTTTGGGCCAATCGCAGGTGTTTTAGGGGTCAGTTTATTTTCCAGCAGTCTTCGTGTTACTGTCCACTGACTAAAAGCCACTCCTCGCACCTAACGGAGCTGTCGTTGCACTTGAACGACATTAAGGTGACGATTTCTTAATGTTGTTGAAACAATAAAGCGGTTATCACGAGCGGTTGTAAATCGCCTTCTGCCTGTTCCAGGTCGCCTATGAAAGGATCCAGTCTCCTCATAACGTTTGCACACTCTTCGAACCGCTGCGCGAGTCATATCCAATTGTCTAGCAACAGCTCGCTGACTAAGTCCATTTTCGATTAAAGCAATAACTTGGCCGGATTTTTGTGGTGTAGTATGCAATATCTTATTTCACGTACTCAGCGTAAGGAAGTATCTAATTACTCTTACGTTATACATACTGTTCTGTAGTTTCACTGATGGCATGTAACACCTCAGCACTTAAAGAATATATATTCGAACAAATCTGTAATAAACGGTCAGTTGTATCTTGAAGCTGAATCCATATCAATCGAAAGTGAAACAAATTTGTTTTAAAAACTCCCTTTCCAATGTAGCGATTTTAACTTAATGAGATTATGAAAAACGAATTAATATGCAAATTGCAGTTGCAAACGCAATAATTTTAATATTTGACAATTTTTTTATTTTCGTTACAATCACCATATAAACACGTTTCCTTTGTTTACCGGTCGCTACGCATATAAACGACAAGCCTTCTTGATAAATTTATACTCACATTAAAGCATATTAAATTGTCTTTCAAACAGCATATTTCTTTTTTTGATCTGATGAATAGTTTAAAAAAAATATAGTTAAAGTCAAAAGTTTAGAGTGGGACGATTTCTATGCACGCAAGTTTATCATTCCTATTATTTTGATATATGTATGCATAAAATCTATATCTAATTTTGTATATTTTGAAATACGTACTTGATATGTGGCGGGACAAATTTGTAAACATCTTCATACATTTCTGTCCATTTGTGTTTAGTTTTTTGTTCGCCTAAGCTGAACGCAGTCAATATATCATTCTTGGCTTCAGTTATTAAAGCAGTCTCTTTTTCTTCACTCCAGAATCCTTTCGATTCTAAATAAAGTCGAAATTTGTTTGTAGGGTGATCACTGGTTGCCCAGTTAGATACTTCCTCCATAGATCTGTAACTCGAACTATCATCTGATGTGGAATGGTCTCCGACTCTGCAACCGTTATGAAACTTATGAAACTTATATGATGTACAACTGACAAATTTATATATTTCAGAATAGCTGCAAATTAACAAAACTTCATTCTTGGTATTGTGTCTACTAAACAAATTTGTCTTTTTAATATGGAAGGTTATACAGGTTGACTCAAAATTGGCGTCATTCCTCTGGGGGTGTTTAGGGAATACAGGAAAAATAGTTTGAAAATGAATATTTTAATTAAATAGTAAGATATTTGAAAAAAAAACTAGATCAGATGGTTGGCAACAAAGTTTTTCAAGGTAATCTGCCTCATTAACATTACGTGGGGGCAAATCTAGTTTACCTCCTCGTGGTGCACCCTGGGTAACGCTAAAGAACTAGAAACAGCTGGCAGTTAATCTATCACCGGCAGGCGATATCCTGAGTTATATTCACACACAAACGATGCAAAATTCTTTACCAAACGGCACTTATCAGTGCCAACCGACAAGACATCTAGGACCTTCTGTCCGGATATGCCAGTTAAATATAGAAGGGTCCAGCATAAGTATAAACCAATGTCTTTCGAGAATTCTTCTGAACCAGAACGTTGATATGGCAGTTCACCAAGAAAGACATTTTGCAACTGAGTCTGACATGAAAACGAGAGAAGTAATTCACGGCTTTAACATCATTGCAGTTACCTACCAACATGCCCACGGCATAGTAACCTACGCTAGATCAGACGTAGAGAACGTCAAGTTAATTTCTGCAAACGTGGTCAATGACATCCATCAAATAATAACTGACATAGGGGGAATCAAGGTTCTAAACATATACAAACTGGAAAACAAACTGGGGAAACACCCAGTGGCAAAAAAAGTCCTTACCCACCCTACCTCACCCAGCGATATATGCCGTAGACTTTAACAGTCATAACACACATTGGGGATATGCATCAAATGACACCAATGGGATTATACATTCAGAGTGGGCAGACACTGCAAACGCTCACGTGATAGTTGATGCTAAGGACAGAAAATCCTTCCACTCAGCCAGATGGGGACGAGAATACAAACCTGACCTATGCTTTATCTAATCCGATAAATCTGGCGGGCTTCTCGATATCTCCAGAAACGTAATGGCGGATTTCTCACACCGCCAGCATCGGCCGATTCTGCTGGAGCTGGGCCATCAAATACCCATAAGAAAATCCACTCCCCGCCCACGACGGAATTTTGGTTGGAACAAGTGTGTCAGGTGGATCCCAGTAACCCCTGCGAACCACTGTCGATTCGCTGGGGCGATCATTGCTGTGAATAGCGAGAGACTCTACGAGAAATTTGCTGAGTCTGGCGATGGAGAGATAGCCGATGAACTGTTCGAGAGTCTGTACAATGGAAGATTGCAGAAGTGACGCGAGTCAGTGGAGGGAATGGATTTTTAACATTCAAGCCGCAAAGCCTGGTCTCTTTTAAGGAAACTTGGTGGCAGAACTGCCGTCACAAAACCCAAGGAAACATTATCGCCCAACAAAATTGCTGAGGATATAGTCCACTCACCAGTCAGTGATGTGTAAAATTTGGCTGAAGTGAATTATGTTCAAAGATCCACTCACCTAGAGCACCCACAGTTAAAGAACACTCGGTTACGACTTCGAATCCGTCGTACGGGTCTTCTAGTTTGCGACCTAAATCGCTAAATGCTATCAGCAACGGGCGCAAGAGTCTCTTGCCCACCACCGTACTCACACACTACATTATCACGCACGGTCTTGCAATCTATGCTGTCCTAACGAATTGTAGTCTACATAGTCTCCTCTCGGTTGGACATAGCAATTATCGACACCGTTTGAAAGAATGGTCAAAAATCGTACAGTAACGATGGTCCGATCGACATATTTCATGCGTTTTTAGATTATGAAGTAATTGTATTGTCTGTCGAACAGTCCCATAAATATGCTCTCTTCTGTAACCAGACAAATCCACAAATATCCAAAGAAGAAATGAAACGTGTAATAGCAATATTAATTGTTACAAGCTATGCGATGCCAGGACGAGATTTCCACTGAGATTCCAAGACGAACATCAAAAATAATATGTTCAGTGGGACTACAAGAAGAAAAAGAAATTATCAAATCATAAAACATCTGCACTGCGCCAATAACTTGCATCCTAACCTTCAGGACAAAATGTGGAAGACACGGCCTCTAATGCATTTACTAAAATCTAAAATTATTGAAAATTGGATTCCCGAACAAGACCTGGACTGAGCCGACTCAATGATTAAATTTTATGGGCAGCATTCGTCCAACCAGTTTATCCGAGACAAGCCAAATCCAGACCCTCAGGATCGATCACCATTGCACCACTTTTCTTAAATGCGTAATCTAATTGACTAGATCAATTAATGGTAACTGACCTGTAAGTCAAAGCTTCAATTAAAACGGGCTTGTTTTCCGAACTTGAAAATTCTTTGGCTAATTTGGTTGCATTAAATACAGCTAACACGTCATTCCCGTCTATCCGCAAAGTATTAATTCCATAAGAGGGTCCTTTGGCAGCAATTCCATCGCCTTTGTATTGCTGACTGACTGGAGTTGATATCGCATAACCATTATTCCTAAAGTGGTAAGTCTCATTACTACCTACTACTTGTGACATAAAAGTGTTATTAAATGTTTATTTTCTTAAGCTCAGGAACAATGTTGAAAAATTGAAAATTGTTACTGACCTACAGAAAAATATAACTGGACACCCCAACGTAGCAGCAAAATTAAAAGCTGCATGTGCATCTCCTTCTGAAGCAGTGCCGTCTCCAAAATAGCATATTACAACTCTTTTTGTACCTACAAAATATCAAGGATTTATTTGGGTGTAATTTATGGTATTGCGATCATGAATGAATCAATCCTTGTTGACTTTTGCCCTAATTATTTAAGCTGCTGTAGGGCAGTACAATTTAAAATGGAAACAGTACCATTTAGTCCGGACCATATTTATGCTAGTGGTAGTGTGGCTTATTGGTGAAACAAACCAGTTAAAATATTACTATACATGTACTTTGCAAAGGCATGAGTTACGAACCCAGATGACCCGATAACCCTTTGAAAGATACCCATAAACCAGTCATCAGTAAATATGACCGATGCAACCTAAACATTGCCCTTTGGATGCCATTGGGACTAACTACATTTCAATGATTAACGTTAGATATAAAACCAGTGCACGAGATGTAATAACGACCATATTTGTTATAGTTTAAAGGATATCGGAACATGGGATGTACAAGAGATAAGACAAAAATAGATCTTATCGCTTCTGACCTGAGTAGGACTAATGTAGACATGGTTGCATTAACGGAAACCAAAAAGAATGGTACGTGCACTGAAGTGGTCGGCGACTACAAACACATTCATACCGGCGTCCCTAAACAGAAAAGCTCAGCCAGAAGAGAATCTCTGCTAGTATGCAAGAAGTTTAAAAATAAAATCACCAACTGGGAAGCAATTGATGAGAATATTCTAACAATGAACATTCAACTTAACGGACACAGTGTCACCGTAAAAGCCGCATAAGCACCTTCCGACAACGAAAGAGTTGCCACTAGACAAAAACTGTTTGAAAACTTGGATGAAACTGTAACAAATATTGGCCATAACAGAAATTATTATGCTCGGAAACTTTAATAGTAGAACTGGGTGTAGAACGGACAGTAAGGTAGTAGGCCAATATGGCGAACCAACGCCTAACTACAACGGCCACAGACAGAATTATGTGAAACATACAACTTCAAAATCAACAATGGTTTTTATAAATACGAAGATATCCAATGGCATCCCTGGATTCAGAATACTCGTAATCTCAAGACAAGTATCGATTATATTATAAACAAACAAGAATCGATGTTACGACGTTATGATGTACGTGTTCTTCGGGGAATCACATGTGGATCTGATCACCTTCTGGTAAGAGTCAAAACTCTATTTCCATTTAAGAACATAGGACCAAATACAGACCTGGAAGACATTGGAAAAATGCTGTTGGAAGTATTGCTGCTGGAAGTATTGGAATTGTCGAGATATGATGTCAACCTTTTCGCAAACGATAGTACGAAACAACTTTACCAAATTCGATTGGATGAAAAATTAATAGATACACAAGGCTCCACGTTCACTGACGTATATGAAAACATTATTGCGAGTTTACATCAAGCAACCAAAGAAGCGCTTGGAATAAAAGAGAATAGATCAAGTAGGGAAATATGGTGGAACGAGGAAATAGAAATGGTGATCAAACGGAAAAAACCAGCTTACCTTAAATGGATCAGCACAAAATCGGAAGAATACCATGCAACTTTTAAAGAGATAAAGAGATAGGCCCGGAGCCTTATAACGGCAAGGAAGAAGAAGGTATGGGACAAAAAATGTCAAGATTTTAACACGTACATCGGGAGAGAAAATGCACAGAAGTCTGTAATTTCATAGGTGCCCTTTAAAATACAGGAAAGTATAACGCATTTCTGCAAACAATTAAACCAAAAGAGTGGTAAAACTATTATAAGAACCTATTAACAGAAACACAACAAGAGATCTGGGTGACGATCCGGCAGGTCCAATATAGATTCACGGGGAAAAAGTAAAGATACGGGTAGAAACGGTAAAAAAGCTACTATGGATGGGCCAGAGGGCATATGTGTGGAAATGTTAAAAAACGTTACAGATAAACTTCACAACAATCTAACATTTATTATTAAGAGTTGCCTAAATCCAGTCATCCAGTGTCAGAAACTTGGAAAGAAGCATACATCTCGTCAATCCATAAAAATGGAGATAAGACGAACTGCAACAATTAGGTATAGAGGTATTTCAGTCACTAGCACCATGAGTAGACTTTATGGAAGGATGTTAGGAAACCTAAATGCGCTATAAAGCCATGGAAAAGGAAAGTTCATGGCATGGGTCTTGAACTGGATCAAGGATGTATTTACACACTACAGTTTACCCATTATCACGTCGTTATAGCAAATGATATAGATGACTTGCAGTACTTGCTGAGAAAACTAACAGAAGAATACAGCCAGTGAGGACTAACTGTCAATCTGACGAAGACATGGTATATGGGCGAGATGCCGAACAATTGGTGCCAGACAATGGACAACAAATTCCTTCTTGCCAAGAATACTTATACTTGGGTGTTACGTTCGACAGCACAGGAACTGACGTCAAAGCGATCGAAAAAATAATTGTTCAGGCCAAAAAATTTATGGGTGCCTCAACGGCATACTATGGAGTAAGGAAATTAGTAAGAAACGGAAATCTAACATTTACGAAACATTGATAAAGAGCACTTATTGTATGGAGCAGAGACATGGAGAGTGAGTGAAAGGCAGAAGAATGGACTGGAAGTAGTGGAGATGAAATTCTTGTAGACTTCGGCCACTTTGAGGTCGTCAATTCTCGAAACAAAAACAAAATGAACTATATTTATCGGATTCAAATGAACAAATTGTTCAGCATAAATTATAGTACCTTTTAATGCATAAGCAGAACCAACAGCTTGCGGCATTTGTGTACCTAATGGACTGGAAATGGTAACAAAATTCAGCTCCTTACTACCATAATGAACGGGCATTTGCTTGCCTTTGCCTTTATCGTCGATATTTCCATAACATTGATCTGTAACAGTTCACGTCTTCAAATGTCCATAAATGATAAATGCGTTTCTATTAAACAAACACAGACATAAAAAGCGCAACATCATTTTTTAACATGATTTCTAATAAGATATTCTTATTAGTCCGAATAAAAAAGCCCCTAACAGGCATGGTATTAAAAACCTAGAACATATCTACGTATTACAAACAAGTCCGAAATTAGCTGCTTATCTTAGTGAATGAAAACTGGAAAATTCGTATTACCATTCCGAAATGAACCTATTAATTAGGAGAAAGTGGGGTATTGTGCGCACAATTCTTTTAATGTTGCAATCTACAAGTTAATATGGAAGCAAGGGGAAAATTCCCAAAAGAAATTTTGCAAGGTTCAACCATAATAATTAATTTTCTTTTAAAAATAAATAAATAAAGTAATCGACAGTCTCCAACAGAAATCCTGTTTAGATGCGCACGATTCCTCCATTTCCCCTTCCTAATAGTCGAGATATAAGTAAACTACAAGCGGTAATATTTTGCGTCATACGCGGAGTAATGTAATTTATAGCTTACCTACAAATTGCTGTAAAGTAAATCCCCTATACATTAATACGCCAGTTTCTCTATATTGGCCGTAAACTAAGTCTTCTAAATCGAGCGCAGCAGCACTTCCAATATGAGTAGCTTCCTCTCCATAGCTCGTCATATAAAACGAAATTCGGCCTTGCCTGCAACAATTTAAAAAATGTTAATGTTTCACTTAAATGTTAGTTATACAGAGACAAAAATATATATCTAGATTTAAATGAAGATGGTATTACAACCATTTTTGTTATGTTGCATGCCGAACAGAGTGTCCAAAAAAGCACTTACAACAAAATGGATCGACTTCAGGTAATCTCGTTATATATTCTTTTCCTGACTGTACTTTAATTCATTCCAATGTATTCCTGGGTTTCAGTCAATTTTTAGTAGCATATTTAATATACCTTTGAGATTCATACAGGATCTTGTCCATTATATTTAAAGTACTCATGGTTTTGTACATTTTTACCAACACATCTTCAGTTAAGTTGGGTTCCATTTGCGGTGCTGCCACTTGCCCTTTCCTATTCATTACTCTGTACACCGGAATCGGTGCATATGAAGAAGGTTTTGTAAACTGTAGCTGCTCCGTCCATGATGTTTTGGCTCCTGGGAAATTCGGGCAGTCTGAATAGTTTTTCTAAAAACACAATAATAATGTGTCCCAGGGCAGATGTAAAAAAATACGAAATCGACAAACATTTTTAAAGGAATTTAGCCAATAAGAACCACTTGATGTAAAATTAAGGTAACTGAAATGAGTTCCGTGTGATACAGACTATTTTATCTATAATTTTATTAAAATCCTCAATACGGTATCTACATTTTCAAAATACCGAATAATTCAACAAAGAAATGGTGTTTAGTATGCAATTTTATACTTCCATTATTTTTTGATGCACCGAGTAGGAAAGTTTGCTGCTGATAGTAGATAATTTCGATCTTTTTCTCTCGCATATTATAAAGTGTCTAAATGTAATAAGTTCAAAATAACATTGTTCATTTTGGGCAACCACTGTGGCCAAATAGCGCTTAAAGGTTTAGATATAAAATACCTCCCATACAAGTCATTGTTACACTGTTGTTACATTGTTAGTCTACAATGATTTTTCAAAAACATTTTACTGAGGTTTGCGACAGTTCAAAATCCTATCTACACTATTTCGTTGAAAGATATTGGTAAACTTGTTGGTATCGCGTTCCAGTGAGCTTTCACATCAGTAAATATTGCAAAATGCTTTTCTAAAACGAGTATTTATCCTTTCAGCTCAAATCAATTTACCGATGATGACCAGCAAGCAGGAACAACTGATGCATGCTCAATTCCTCCAGCAGCTGATTCTGATGTACGATATTTGATACCATCTCTAACCCCCATTTTTTCTCAGCCACTGTACACCAGCTAAACACAGAACATGTTGTCGATGGAAAACTAAACGTCCGAGAGCCTCGCTGCTCCTACAAACCTCTTGTACTAGAACCCGCTTCCGTGGAAGGACTAAGGAAGCGTAAAGCATGAGGAAGAAAGCCAGAGCACACAAAGCTTCTAACGGACACGCCAAATATGAATGAAATTGGAAACGAACATAAAAATAGAGAAACACTGAATACTAATACATCATTTAAGAAGAAACTTACTGACCAATTATGAGCTAATGATAAAATGACTACCAAACGGACCAAGCTGAAAAAAAATTCTAAAAAAGTATATTACATAATACGAATCTGAATCTAATAAATGAGGAGTTAAAAATTATAAGAAAAAGTATTACAGACGACGAATCTGAATGTAATAAGAGAGGAATTTATTACTTACGGAATTAATACTACGCCGAGAAAGCACTCGATAAAACGGATAGCAAATATTTGATAAATCTCATGCGCTGAAAGTACCGCAAATATAGAACAGCAACTACAACACAATAAGCAGAATTTAATTGAGCCAATTAATTAAACCTGTGCGCCAACTTTCATCCTGGACATAGCCAATAACGGTTGGCTTTTTGTCACTGGATTCTTGAAAACATAGATAATTTTGTCATGTTTATGGTCTGATATGCTAATACTCAAGCTGAAAAGAACTATACCCTGCCTCAGAATGACTGCATTGCTAGAAAACATGCTGAGAAAACGACGTTTTAAGGTAGTTATAGAGAAATACGACAAGCAGATTCTTTACCATAAAAAAAAAACAGACAGCCTCAGGGATCTGTACTATCTCCACTCCTCTTTAATCTGTACATCAGTGACATCCCAGATACCAAATAACAAAAATGTTGGTACGCTGACGACATCGCATTAGCAACACAGATCCAAGACATTGAGGAGGGGGGATACTCACTGGAGACTTAAGGAATATCAATAAATATTTAAAAAACTGGACACTTTGTCCCAATTCAAATAAAACAGAAGTGAGTGCTTGCCATCTAAATAATCGTCTGGCCAAAACACAATAGTATGTATCTTTCTGCGAAAAACTTCTAAAACATAACCAGTATTCCAGATACCTGGGAGTGACTCTCCACCGCTCCTTAATATTCAAAAAAGACATTGAGATAAGGGGACATAAGCTAAAAATTTGAAACGATATAATTACGCAATCACTCTACGCACAGCAGCTCAATCACTGTTGTATTCTATCGCTGAATATTGTGCTCCAGTATGTACCAGAAGTGCTGGGAAAGTAGATCTACACCTAAATGACACAATGCGAATTGTAACTGGTACTCTCAAGTCAACACCGATACCCTGGTCGCCTGTGATCTCCAATATTGCACCACCTGATCTCAGACGACAAAAGGCAACGGACCACGAATAGAGAAAAATCAATGACGCCTCAGTCCCCAGAGAAATACAAATCCATCAGGTGGCAAGTAACATCCCGAAATCCCGCCTTCGATCCAGGAATCCCATATAGACTAGGCATGGGTAAAACTGTGTGAAACACCTCGCGACTCACTGCGCAACACCATGCATGACACTTAACATTTAACCACATTCAAGCACGCACGACATTGCAGCCTTCTGAGTTTACTGTATTATGAATTGCACGAACTCTACCTGCGGAGAGAATGGGTGAACCGAGCAGCTCATTCGAACTGCAGCCGGTCCCAAGCCCAGATAAAAGAGGAGGGACCTCAGGTAAGGCTAGCGTCCTACCAAAGGGTAATACAGTGCTCAAAGAAACGATAACATAGCCTCGGACAGGACAGGAAAAAACGATGACGACCAAACATGAAAAAGAAAACGATTATGGAAACAGAAACAAAAACCACTCAGAGTTGGATGCTGGATTGTAACATCGCTGAACGACAAAGATCAAGAAGTACTTCTAGAAGTAAAACGACATAAGATTGATATATGTGCACTGTCGGAAACCAAAAATAAAGGCAAAGGCAACACAAAATATGGCGAGTACATCTTAATCTATAACGGCAAAGACAAGAACGAAAGAGCAACCTCCGGGGTCGGTCTACTCCAAACAACATCCACGACACAAAATATATTTCCAATAGAATACTGCAGGTGACCATCAGGCTATAGAAACCCAAACACACACATCTAGTGAGCGTCTATCGTCCAGATACTGGCAAACCGAAGAACGAAATAGATCAATTCTATCAGAACATCCAGGCAGTACTAGATAACATCCCAAGACAATATGAGGTGATAATACTGGGATACCTTAACGATCGAATTGGAAACAACGTAGTACCCGGTGTTAAAAACCGATTCAACGAAGAAAGTAACAACGAAAGCGGAGAATTGTTAACTCAGATATGCGCTATTAACGAACTAAGAATTAATAACACATACTTCCCTCACAAACCACAGCACAGATTTACATTCGAAAATACTCGAGGCCAGAAATCAGTGATTTATTACATAATTACAAATAAAAACATTCACCCAAATAGAATCCAAGACGTCAGAGTCTTAACATCAGCAAACGCGGGAACCAATCATAACTTAGTACTGGCCAAAATAACTGCCAAAGTTCAATACACTAAAAAACAAACACCCGTTAAAATAAGCAAAATAAATATTGAATCACTTACAGTCCCATCAACAAAACTCCTATACCAACAATAGTAACCACATTGTAGAAACAGATAACTCTGAAGATGCCTGGTAAAAAATTAAATCAAACATAGGCACCCAAAGCCGCCGAAGAAGCTGTCGGAAGAAGAACATCAAAAAAATCTACCAAACCAAACACAAAACCATGCTTTACTAAGGAAGTCAAAAACTAGCAAACGAAAAGCGCAAAGCCCCCTGAAATACAGATCACAAACCTTAACACTGGATGAATACAAAGCCGTAAGAGATACAACCAACAACAAAATCCAATACATTAGAAGAACACATTGGGAAAGTTTCTCGGCAGATATGGAACACGACTTTTACGGAGGTCAGAGGAAGATTTGGAACATGTTAAGGAATAGGAAAAAACCGATCAACGAACATATGAACATAACGAAAATTGCACTTAATGATTGGGAAAAACACTTCTGTCAACTCTACAGCAATGACACAGACGCAGTAAATCCTGACACAGAACAGCATACTAACAACACTCAAAGACCGTGGACCGTGTCCGATGAGAGACTGAAACAAACGATCAACAAATTGAAAAACCGAAAGTCCGCAGGAATACACGAAATATCCAACGAATTACTGAAGCACGAAGGTAACATACTAGCCAAGGAGCTACACGGAAATAAAAATGTTGGAGTGAGTATCCCTTCTCACTAGGGGACAAAGAACTAAACGTAATTTGCTACACGGGCGATGCCGTGCTGGTCTCAGAGGGTGAGGACAACCTGCAAAGAATGCTTTATCAGTTCGAAAAGACAGCTACCAAATACAACATGAAGATATCGGTGGCCAAATCAAAAGTGCTAACCATTTCAACAGAGCCCAGAAGATGTAAATTGGCTATATACAATAAACCAGTAGAACAGGTTATGAGCTTCAAATATTTCGGCGTCAAATCACGAGCAACAGAGACCTCCAAGAAGAAGTAAAGTCTCAAACAACCAAAGCAGCTTTAATATCAGGATTCCTTAGAGATATAATATGGCGAAACAAGCACATGTCCATTAAAAGCAAAGTCCGCATATATAAAACCTGTGTGAGACCTGCTAGGACTTACGCTGTAGAAACAGGAGCCGAAAACTCCACAAAAAAGGATTATCCGCACAGAAGAGATGAGGTCTCTACGGTCCATAGTAGGCTACACACTAAGGGACCACAAAAGAAACGAAGACATCCGACATAGATAGATAGATAGATAAAAATTTATTGAACATTCCCATTAATAAAATTCACAAACAAAGTTAAACAAAAGCATAACTCCCATGTCTAGCCAGATGTTCGGCCGGTTGCTCTTTGCCCATGATCTAAATAGGCGCGCTAAGTCGTCCATTACCTGGGCAGTGCCCTAACATGGACATTCCCGAGCTAGCCATACGCACGACAACGTCAGGAGATAGTCTTGAAGTGGCGGTTTTGGTTTTATTCGAGGGGCATTCATTAAGGAAAAAAGGTCTTCCTGAAGGGAAGCCAAAAACCCCTTTTGCTTCGACCTTTAAGTTTGATACTGTCAGCCGTGGCGTTAACCGCCGGCAGTTTCAACTAGATGACCAAATCCATCCGCCCCCGCCCCGATCGGTGCAAGAACCAGCCAACACCATCCAGAACGAGGCAGGACGAACCCGTCAAGTCACGTTATGTTGGATTTGTGCGTTTCCAGCCTGCTAGAAACGACTGTCTGCAACTGGCAGGCAATGTTTGTTGTCGTCACGTACTGTCAGGGACAAAATCCTCATAAAATATGGGAAGTCGCTTATACAGGGGACCAATAGTATGGGTTGGGCGATCGTTTGCTCTTACTTGGGTGATATTTCGCGTGAGGACTGAGCCTTGCACTCCGCTATGATAAAATTTTTCAGCGATGGTATCTATATAGTCGGCTATATAGGCCATCCCTGTAGCTTCGTGCATTTCGGTTATTCTGGTGTATCTGTCAGCCGATAGGACGCCTCTTAGGAACCTATTTTGGGTCCTTTGAACACGTCGTCTCGTGGAATCACAGACAGAGTGCCAGACAGGGGAGCCGTAGGTCAGTATGGGCCTTATAGTGGAGGTGTAGAGCAGAAGTTTATTTCGAGGTGATAGGAAAGAATTTGGCGCCAGAAGAGAGTACAACTTTCTTCGGGCCATGGCAGTCTTTTGTACAGCATAGTCAACATGCTTATTGAAATGGAGTCGGGCGTCTAGTTTGAATCCCAGGTATTTCACCTCTTTTGTTGGTTTGATAGGAGTATTTTGGACCACGAGTGGTGATAAGATTTTGTTGTTAGTGAATTTGCGCGAAAAGATAATAAGTTCCGTCTTCCTGGGATTCACTTTAAGTATCCATTTGTCAAAATACGGCGTCAATAAACTCAGGTGATGTGCAATGCGAGATTTCGCAGCCTGAGCATAAAAAGACGATGCGTAGATAGCCGTATCATCAGCGTATAGTGCTATTTTTGTAGTGGGAAGTTTTGGAATGACTGCTGTGTACAATGTATACAGCAGCGGCGAAATCACTGTTCCTTGTGGTACTCCTGCCGCGATGCGTCTTTTGGCAGAAGTGGAATTCTCCACTTTCACCTGGATGGAACGGTTTTTTAGGTAAGACGCTATAAGGGAAACTAGGTAGAATGGCAGTGAATGCACGGCATACAACTTGTACAGCAGGCCTGTGTGCCAGACTGTGTCAAAGGCCCTTTGCATGTCGAGAAGCAGTATAACCGTACTTTGAAGCTTATTAAATGCTGCATAGGCATCCGTTGCGATCCTAGCAGTCTGCAGCGTTGTGTTGTGTCTTGGTCGAAAGCCAAACTGCTCATCCGGGATTAAACTTTGAAGCTCGGCTGCTGCCTGTAATCTCGAATGGATTACCTTCTCGGTTAATTTGCCGAGGGTGTTCAAGAGGGAAATTGGCCTATAAGAGGCGGGTTCGGTCGGGTTTTTGCCCGGCTTTAAGATGGGGATTATTACAGCGTTTTTCCAGTCCTGTGGGAAGTGCTGCAATTTAAGGACTGCGTTGACTATTTGTACTATTAGCACAATAGTTTTCCGCGGTAAGTTTTTGAGGAGTAAATAAGGGATGCCGTCTGGCCCGGGGGCTTTTCGGCTAGGGAGGCGCCGAAGACACGATTGTATCTCCGACGGGGTTGTTATATAGGAATGCAAAATCGAGGGTGGTATAGGATACTTCCGTTCTACAAAAACAGCAGTCTGCCTTTCTATTTCGTTATCCTGAAGGGCTGGTTGGACCTTGTGTACTTCTGCCAAAAAGTCGGCGAGCAGCTCGCACTTGTCACTGGTGGTAATATAACTCCGCCCCTATTTTTCAAGAGCGGGGACTTGCTCATAGCCTTTTCGCAGACTTCTCGACAGTTTCCACAGAGAATTGTCACGGGGAGTCAGATTTCGCAGTTTCTCCGCCCAGGTATAATTCCTGTATGCGGAGATTTCGCGCTATATGTCTCGTGCAAGCTCTGCTGCCATTATGCGATCGGCAGATTGCCTGAATCGCTGCCAACGCTTCCTGATTCGATTTTTCGCCTTAATAAGGACCAAAATTTCCTCAGAAAGATTGTCGCGCCGCGGTCTGTTCGGAACTTTTTTGGCCAAAGCTTGTTGTGTCCATTGTATATTCCTGGTCAGACCTTTTACCGCATGCTCTAGAGCTTCGACAGTATCAATCTGGCCCGGAATACACGTCAGGTCTTGTAGTCGTTTTCGATATTCGCGAAAATCGAAATTTTCGTATGAATATCGAAAGTCGTTAGTTTGTGTGCGCTTTAAATCCCTAATGTCGAGGTAAATGGGCAAATGGTCACTGCTGAGGGCGTCTATAACCACCATCTCCGTGAGATTGGTGAGTCCTTTGGCAATTCCGAAGTCGAGGTAGGATGGATTCCCTCCACTGTTCGGGTAATGCGTTGGGGATGAAGTGGGCATAACGAGTAGGCCATTGTCGCGAACGTAGTCGGCTAGAAAATTGCCGGCTGCGTTTTTATGTCCAGGTTTATTGAATAGTGGATGGCGGGCGTTGAAATCTCCCATTAGTAACACCCTATTGGTGTTTATGAAGAATGGGTCGACATCAGCGGCCTGTAAGCGTACGGTGGAGAAATAGCCACAGTAGATCAAAACTCCATCAGGAAGTTCAACGCCGACGTTCTCTATTGATGACTGCCTGTGTGGCAGTCTCTTGTATGGAATTGACGTTTTGACCGCTATGGCCACCCCTCCCCTTAAACCGGGCCTATCGGCACGTTCGAGCCTGTACCCCCGAATTCTAAGTATATCCCCGGGGCGCAACCATTACATTTCAGAAGAGATGAGGTCTCTACGGTCCATAGTAGGCTACACACTAAGGGACCACAAAAGAAACGAAGACATCCGAGAACTTTGCGATGTCCAACACATAGTTAGATGGTCCCGAAACAGACGTCGCGAATGGAGAGATCATGTTGAACGGATAGGCGACAACAGATTGCCGAAGATTGCAAGAGATGATCTCCCAAGATCCAGCAGACCACCTAGACGTCCACCCATACGTTGGCATGAAAGCTGGAATTCATCATCGCAGACACAACTCTAAGAAAGTAGAGAACAAGGCAGACAAAGCCTTAAAAAAAGGAAAAAGAAGAAGAAGAATGAATGAATATTCACGGTGTTACCCATGCCTAATATGGACTCACGAAACGGCACAATCGATCTCCCCCGTAGTCCTAAAGAAATCTGAAGCGCAAATTGGACAACCTTCAATGAAACGCGCCACAATAATTAGAAACCATTTGACCCTACTGAAGCAATCTCCGGCATGCAAATAACACGGAACACTTGGTGCCGGCTAAACAGAGTGAGAACTGGACACGCCATGTGTAAAGACAGATTATACAAATGGGGATTAGCTGACAACCCAAGTTGCGAGTGCGGAGCCCAGGAACAGACGGTATCCCACCTCGTCAACGAATGCCCCACTAGGAAATTCCAAGGCGACTGGATTGACATTATAATAAGCACCCCAGATAAGTTATTTAAAATTTGACCAATTATCGATTATTTTAGAACTAGAATGTGTGATGTTTATTACTCAGATAAAGAACCATCTCTCATGGTGTTGTAGAGGGGCAGATTAGTTTTTAGACAATATATAAAAAATTAAAAGCACAAGTATATCGTCAAATTATAATTGTAATAAAATTTGCGGTACATACTGGTACCCTAGTATAGATAATATAGATAGTATAGATGATTATGGTGGCAGCCAACATAGTACTGCATCTTTTAGAACAGAAGTTGGATCTTGGACATGCAGTATACATGGTCAGTTACTACTATATCAAGTTACTATACAAAAAAACCTACTCTAAGAGTTTATAGAAGAAACAACCCCGTAGACGTAAAGGTAGCGAAATTTAAAGAGGGGGAAACAATTGCCAGCTATTCAAATGGATGAACCAATGAATGAATGAGAATTGAGTGTGTTCTGTATCTTGAAAAAGTTCAGAAATACTCTTGTAAAGTATTTTAACCAGAAAATGAAAAGCCGGAAGCTATTTTGAAATAAACATAAACACCTTTATGGCAGAAATCGATGAAAACGATCAAATGATGACATACTCCCCAGGTGAGCGGAAATATTGCGATGGTACAAGAAAATGGATGGTACAAGAAAATACGGATTCATAGAATTTGCATGCCTAATCAATTCAGTTTTTTTTATCAAAAACTTGTACGTCTAAGAATTTCATTGTACGACTACGGTCACAAGTGTTAGAACATTTATTACCTGATAAGGTAGATAACAGACTAACCCAAAATGATCTAAATATTGAAAGACAAAACACTGCAGCAGGTCATGTTCCAAAAATAATCTCAAACGGAAAGGGCAAAAAACATGTCATTTACACATCAATTTACAATTATTCAGATTAAGGCGTCCCCTGCTACATAAACGATCATGCTATTAAGGAACTAACTGAACCAGCTAATTAACTTAATCGGTCTGGTGTCAATTCGTTTTGGTTAATGGCTGGCTAATATCACTTCAAACCAGGAACAAGAAATGCGTCAAGACAAAACCGAACTCACAAAAGCATTGATGACCAAAACAGCAACTTTCGTCGCTCATTTTAAATAAATTGTTTACTTGTTTTGGTTTTAACTCGTAAACATATCCTTACAAATATAATAATACTATATGACGATAATCGGATTAGTTTATTTGTATATTTAATACAATTGAGCAACCCTCAAATGAAAACAATTTTTGACAACGTGCACGAAAATATTGGATCGCTTATATATTTTGGGTTAGTTTGGGTTAGTTTGGGTTCAGTCGATTCATTTGAATTCAATCATACTAAATTTAGAAATGTTTAAATTGTGAAAATTTGAAATCTAATTAAACCTTTAAAACTGAGTCAGTTCTCTCAAAAATGCATTCAGGTCCAAAGTTTTTAGAAATAACGCTTGTATTTTAGAGTTAGTACAAACTATATACCACTAAAAACTTTATACTTACACAGGCTTGTTTCAAATTACTTGAAAACACTTTTATAACACCATCAATATACTTCGAACCGCTTCTAACCGCCATTTTAATATTTTCGGACACTCACTGCATGACGAAATGTTAACTATGTTAAATCAGTAAACTTGATTACAATATCATTTCTCGTCAACGATTCATATATACACAAAGATATAGGCAACAATAGCAAACTTGCCTTATGTGGTAATTATTATTGTCTATACTACAGGGGAGAGTGGATAATTTATTTAACTTTGCAAAGATGCAGTGGTAGTTTAGTGCAAAAAATATGTTCATTAAATGAACAATTTCAAGGGTAATTGAGTATACATCAATATAATTGATTATGCAAATTTACCGGTTCTCAGGAATTTCAAATAATATGTAAATATTATATTATTATATAGTAATATATAGTTTTTACGGTCTGTAATCCTCCTGGTATAAACGAAGTATAAAATTCATTAAAGCCATCACAAATTTTGATTTTGAAAATGTGTCTTCTTAACTACTATTTTCAAAATAGAAAAATTCCCAATCTCTAACGTCAAAACTGCGACAGATGTAGCACTACACCAGCGATTTTCTTGCCATAAAATTTAAAGCGATGTAAGCCGGACTTACATCGCTATAGTCTCGGTACAGCAATACAGAATGCCATTTTTGATACATTTCTCGAGGTCAACTAGGTACATCCTTTACAGCGCTTTAAATATAATAGAGAATCGCACCATTAAGTAGGGAAGACCGGGGTTAGTTGCCGCAGGGTAGTTGTCCTAATCGTTCATATAAATATTCATACTTTTTAATTAGAGTTCTATTCTGAAACTGAAGTTTTTTTTAAACCGAGAGACAACAAGTTGCCCCAGATTTTGCAGAGACCCTAAAATTTATACTATAGATGGTTAGAAAATATAAAAGAAAAGCCGATCGTACCTCCACCGACCCACAGACAGGCAGCACTTGTAAGGGCAGTTAAATTGAGGGAACCTCCACTTTCTATAAGAAAAGCGGCCGAAGCATTTGATGTTTATTGCAAAGCCCGAGAAAGGTTTTGCTAAAAAGTCACAGACTCGGAGCTTGCAGTCGGCCAAGGCAAGTCGCGTCCGCCTATAAAAAACACGCATTGTCAAAAAAATAAAAAACTCAAAATTCACAAAGAAATGCTCACTGATAAAGAAGCAGAAACAGTATGCATCGTGTGCCATGGATGGCCATGCATCGTGTGCCATGGAACTTACAGTTCCTCAATTGTAGGCTGGTCGCAATGCGTCAGGTGCAAATTCTGGGCTCATGAAAGTTGTACAGATAGGAACCCAGTTTACGTATGTCGGAACTGTGATTCAGATAATTACTACTAGTCTCATAAACAATATATTCAGAATTAATGTTTGTTACATAATTTTAAAAATTATAAATAAATAAGCCACTGTAGCTACTGATAAAATAATCACATTCATTTTACTCGCGACAAATATCATGGTATTACGACAATATACCGTTCTGAAGAAAAGCTTTTTCCAAGTGCTGTAGTTCCGTTGTTAGATGTTGTGGTCCACATATTTTTCTGGCTCTATCCGTGAGAGTCTTAATGATTCCCTGCTTCTGACTCGGATGGTGGTTAGATAGCTTGTGAAGATATCTGTCTGTGTGGGTGGCTTTTCGATATACCTTGTGGTCCAAACGATTCCCCTGCCTAGACACCAAAACATCCAGGAAGGCCAGTTGGTGGTTTTGTTCAACTTCCATGGTGAATTGGATGTCTGGCCATCTAAACAAATAGCACCCAGACATCCAAGCTTCACAAGCTATCTAACCACCATCCGAGTCAGAAGCAGGGAATCATTAAGACTCTCACGGATAGAGCCAGAAAAATATGTGGACCACAACATCTAACAACGGAACTACAGCACCTGGAAAAAGCTTTTCTTCAGAACGGATATTCCCAGTGGGACATCAAAAAAGCTGTAGGAGTGGGACGTGCTGAAAAAAGTGAGTCCACTCTGAAAGCTTTCCTGCCCTATGTTTCCAGGGTTACGGACAGAATTGAGAGACTCTTGAGGAAACACAACATAAGAACGGTCTACAAGCCCACAACAAAGATCCGAGAATGTCAAGGGTCAGTTAAAGACAAAAGACCCCACCTAGCAACTGCAGGAATCTACCGGATTCCATGCTCCTGTGGAAGCGTCTACATAGGAACTACTAAGAGATTGGTTGCGACAATAATAGAAGAACACCGACGGAATTGTAAACTGGGACATGTGGAGAAGTCGGTAGTGGCGGAACATGCCCTCAGCGATGGAACACACAACATCTATTTCGGAGAGGCACAGGTCCTGGCCACGACAACAGGGTATCGCCCCCGACTAATACGAGAAGCCATTGAAATCTACAAACACGACGACAATTTCAACAGAAAAGAAGAGACAATGGCGCTGAACAGGATATGGTTTCCAGCACTCACCAACGCAAAAACAGCAAGAAAAAGCAACAACTCAGGACAGGAGAGAGAATCCAGTACACCGGAGGATAGCAACAGCCAACAGAATGCGCAGGCTCCGATGATACAGGCCACGTCATCACAAACCACGTCAACGCAACCAGTGCATAAATACGGACTGCGCCCGAGGAATCGCATCAGAACAGTGTAAGCGTTCAAGCAAACCACTTCTGAAGATGCAAGCCGCCCGTGCTTGCGAAACGTCAAGAAGAAATTCTACCGAACGACGGCCTAAAAACCCGAAAAACCCACTTGTTTCAAGGAATGGCTTCGAAAGTCTATCTCTTTTGAGAAAACGCAATAATTTTAATATTTGACAATTTTTTTATTTTCGTTACAATCACCACATAAACACGTTTCATTGGTTTACCGCTTGCTACGCATATAAACGACAAGCCTTCTTGATAAATTTGATATTCACATTAAAGCATATTAAATTGTCTTTCAAACAGCATATTTCTTTTTTTGATCTGATGAATAGTTAAAGTCAAATTATAGTCAAAATCATCTGATGAATAGTTAAAGTTATATTAAAACGGGATAGTTAAATGCTAATTTAATTGGTTTAATGTTGAGTTGAAACTGAAACATTTATTTGCATATGCTACGTTAGATGCGAGAATGTATTACAATATATGGTACAAGAAATAGATACAATTTCAAGCCTGATAAATACAATAAACTAATAAATATAACAAAAAATCGCTTAAAATTAAAAAGAATTTCAATTCACCCTAGCGTACTTGAGCACAAGTCCATGTGTTCGTAATTTGATCAAAACAATTGTACCTAATTGTTTAATTTGATGTTAAAATGTTAATTTAATTGCAATATTACTTACGAAAACGGTTCAATAGTTACTACTTGTCTCATGTTATGACTGTTTTAGGTTAGAAAATTGCAAATAACTGCTGGCTGTGGGGTTTCTTCTTAATTTTGATTCTTTTTGTAATAATAAAACATCTCCCAGAATAGGCTGCCGACACCAAATACCTTCATTAATCCAAGTTATTATATAATTCATAAAATGGGTTATTTTGTCGGCTGGAAATATGGAGTCCTAGTTGGAGGATTCGTAGGTACCATTTTATTGGCTTCATATCCCATTATAATCAGTCCAATGATCAATCCAGAGAAATGGAGTATGAACCTTTCAAAAGTTTGATGTATATTTTTTTAATAAATTGTATTTGTGTTGTACAGAAAGGATTCAAGAGGATACGAGGAGGAATATTAAGCAAGAAGATATACAGCCAGGAAGTAAGTACTCTCACATATTATAAGCCATGTTCACAATATTAACTCTTATTTTCCTAAGCATCAACAAATGAAAAGAAAATTTTTTTTTTTTGAAATTAGTGACGATTGGTGAATGTATATTTTAGGCAAACTGATGATGGTGGAGAAAGACACCGAAACGTATTTGTAAAATATTTTAAATAATAAACAATAAAATTGACTGGAACCCAGGAATTTCAATTGAATGAATTAATTTTGAAATACAGTCAGGAAAATATACACATTAAATATTATTGACCGATTTAGAACTCTTTACCATTTAAACTTTTTAGTCCGAGATACTAGTTTGGTTTGTTATTCTGCTCACCATTTCCAGAAGTGATATTTTTACAACTTATTCAAATATTTTGGTACTGGTTCTTTGTTAAATTATTACCAGATAATTCCTAATACAATTAACTATTGTTAGTGTTACTTTCGCCATTTGATATTTTGAAATTATAGCGAAAAATGAAGTTAAGCAGATTTTTATAACGACTTTTATTTTCAGATATGAAAGTATGGACTGACCCTTTTGATAGAAAGAAAAGTACAGATGAGGCTAAGTAGTGTATTTTGTTAATAGTTAACCGTAATTTGTACATATGTTTTGTGGTAGTGTATATGTAATAAACATGTTGAATAATTAGCCGGTCGTTTAGAAATGTCCTGTTTGAATGCTCGTCTTTCAATTTAGAAACTTTACACTTTTAAAGGAAAAATCATATTTATATATGTACATATATGTATACAGTGTGCACTAGTGGGCTTTGAATTTGGTTGGCCATAATATCGTTTAAAGAAGCACGATCTGATTTATTATTAACTTATTATAATTTAATTATAATATTTTAATTATAATAAATTCAATCTAATATTACTCGTCATGAAGGTTCTATTTCACTGAACAGGATTGGAATTACTATACAAAGGAAATCTATTCAAAAACGCATTTCAAGTTTGAGTCTTGTTTATTTTTTGTTCATATACTCACTCGTAATTGGCTTATTAATAATTATGATATTCAAATTGTGTCTACTGATTAAAATCTGTCGTCATCATCATCAACGTCCAGAAAGACTTCAAAACCTTCAGAATGGCAAATACCCTCTGCACTAAATGCATACTTGTGGAACGTACCATCTAAACACAAAGCTAAAACAGATTGGAACTGTTGTAGTATTGAAATATACCGCCTTGATAAAATAGGCCGATTGTCCTATAAACTAGAATATGCAAAAGTTTATTAATTTGAACAACTTACCATAAATTGTGTTATTTGGACCAAAAGCACAAACACACGCCGACTCTGCAGACACAGTAAAATTTGTTAACGCCCATTGAGAATCGCCATATTTTCCTAAAGTTCCTATAATTGCCGTTGGAATTCTGCAAATAAAAAGTTACATATTTATATTATCGCAAAATTGCAATCTAGCGGCACAAAAAAAATATACTTACACAGAGAGTCTCCTGTTTAAATTTGTGTTTTTGATAGCAAATATGTGAACTGTTCCCTTATCACTTGAGCAACATAGGAAGTCAGAATTAGTACTAAAGTTGATACTAAAATGGGATTTTCATATTTAAATAGTTTTTGTATATCATGTTCCCATATAACTAATTTAATTATTGTGTGAAAATGTTGCGATATAGTTTGTTTTACGAAGTATAGTTGTGTTGTTTCACAAGTAACTTTTGCTATATGAATACAATGTTTTGTAAAATAATAGAAAATTAAAATTTTTTAATTGGCTATATATTTATAGTGTTACTGATATATTTTTATTCTTGACCGATGTTGATTACTTCAAATATGGAGTTTCTTGGGGATACGGTCTAGGCAGTGGTGTCGAAAGAAAACTTGTTCAGCTAACCGAGCTTTCGGCGGTTTATTACCGCCCTCTTCAGGGTGTTAATTGTTCCTCATAATAAATTAGGAGCCCTCCAGAATCTGTTTGTACCCCTGTAATACGATAAAAACCATGAAAATTGGATGTTTCATCAGACTGTAGTAATGATAAGATTCTGGAGAGTTCCTAATTTATTATGGGGAACAATTTGCACCCTGAAGAAGGCGGTAATAAACCGCCGAAAACTCAGTTAGCTGAACAAGTTTTCTTTCGACACCACTGCCTAGACCGTATCCCCAAGAAACTCCATATATAGAGTGTTACGTTACTTTAAGTACGTAGCCAGACCTCAGGAGGTGATTATCTGAGCGATTTTAAGAAGAAAAGTTTATACAAGGTACGGTTCAGAAAGCATATACAGGGTGTTGAATTTTTTTTTGTAAATAGCTGGTCGATTTTATCGGAATGTGACAGTAGCATGTGGATAATTTGGTCTTAAATAGTCTAAAACTATTAAGCTCAGTGGGGTCCCAGAAGACAACTTGGTCAATATTAAAAAATATATATGCGCCACAGACTTCTTTTCATTTTTCCTATTTTTGTGGAATTAGCAAATTCCAATACCACTTTTTTCAGTATACCGCATGGTTTTCTAGATGAAGTTATAAAAACCAATTTGTTCCATGCTGCAAGAACAACATAATAAATAATTGAAAACTACCATACTATTTAAAACCGTTTTCGATAAAATACATATAAAACTATTGCATAACATTATTATTTACTACTGTTTCTACTCGAGCAAGCATTAGCTTGTCTTAATATTGATTGCCAAACTTGTTGAAATATTCCCGGCGAATGTCTTATTGATCATATGAATACCGTATCCGTTGGATTAGTTTTTCTTCGGTCATGACTGAATTTTTGTAAACGAGGGACTTGAAAAGACCCCAAAGGAAAAAATCTAAGGCATGGGTCATCATGACTGTGGAGCTACGCAACCAATCCAGTTTTCTTCATAAATTTCAGTTAGAAATTGGCGTACTACTACGACTAAGTGAGGTGGAGCCATGCTTGATCGCTCCTATTATTACCATTGAGACATTTTTTAATGGTTCAGATAAAATAAAGTCCAAAACGTTACGATACACTTGCACATTCAACCTCCGTGGCAAAACATTATATCCAATTAGATAATCACCCAATGCCACTCAAACAATCACGGGAAACTGTTGTTGCGACACCCGGTATACTCATAGACTTTTCTTTTTAAAATCACTTTTTAACGTTTGGCTACGTACTTTGATACTTATACGCAAAACTGTAACTATTAAAATAAACACAACGTATTTACCAATGAATAGAAGCAGGATCTGTTCCCCTTCTCAATTCCACCAACTGGTTTCTTGTGCTGGTATCCCACACTCGAATTAAAGTACCTTGCTCAGAAGCAGTTGCTATTCGCGTGCCTTGTTGGTTTATTGCAATGCACGCTAATTCGTTTTTATGTGCTCGCAGGTAAACCGGAGCGCTGGAATAACTTTGGAAAGTACTGCTTAATTCCTTAAAAAATAATAGATATATCATCAGTTCATGTTTAGTGACATGAGTATCTTGACTTGTTTTCATACCATAATTTGAACGCTTCCCAATTTGTGGCCTGGAAAGACCAATATTTGTCTATGTGAATTCTGCAAGGGAGTAATTTCACATAATCCTTTTGGGTTTGATCTGGTTTCAACCGAAAATAACTCTTTAGTGGGTTGCAAAAACGAAAATAGATGGATTCTATTTGGCAAAACAACCACAAGTCTAAAAAAAGCATTATAAATTAATAGGTTGATTGTTCTTTATTGTTTATTCTACTTGGGCCGTTATATTACATTTTTTAATATACAGACCGCTTTAAGCTAATTTTAAGGACTTTCAAAGAAGTTTTTCGATAAAAGCTGAAGTTCCATGCATGTGAGTTCCAATAGTCCGACGATCTGATAACCATTCTAATGGTCAGAAGCTTCTAAAACTGCACTTTTTCCTTAAAAAAATTGAAACGCTGTCGGATCGCCAAAAGGCCGGAAATCGAATACATGGGACTTTAAGCTTTCTGTATGTAAAAACACCGAAAAAATTTTTTTTCCCATTCAGATAATTTTTTTTTCGTTTGAATCTTCAGAACTAAAATATGAAAATGTAAGTTTAAAGTTCATTATTTTTGCAAAAGAATTCCTAATTTACGCAAAATACTAAAAAGCTGTCTTTAAGTTACTATCGCCTTACCGTTGCAAATGATTGTTGATTAGAATTCTGTTTTTCGTCATTTTATTCCTCCATAATTCTAAAAAATACTTACTTATCTCTTCTGAAGCGCACAGATTTAACAGCGGCAGCAAATTTAATTTCCATTATAGCTTTTTTCTGTGATTCATTATATATTTGCAGGATATTTTCGGGAACTTTCGGGCGCATTCCCCCAGGAATAATGGCCCATATATTTGTTCTAAACAACATTTCACATGATGCAACACTACCTACAGCTTCTACATCTGAAAGTTACATTGCATTTTTAAACTATGTATCACATGCAGAAGTACTTAGAGATGTGTATTTCTTTTGCAGTTCACTCGATTCTATACATATATTATACTTAGAAATATTGATAATTTTCTAAACGTTTCAAAATGTTTGAAAATCCCGATATAAAAAAAGCGGATTTTTGGAAAATATGTATTTAAAATTTACGTTTGTCGATAAGTTCATTAAATAAACATGAGAAGGGGCATAGTATTTCCAAATTTATGTTAGCAGAAAATTAAAAAATTTTGTTTTTGTTCAATTCAAATAATCAGCGACATTAGTTAGTTCATTCTGCAATTCTCCAATAAATTCAGGGAAGAATTGTAGCAATAATAATGTTTCCAACCAGAAGAACCTATTACCTAGTTTTAGCATATTATTTACAAAATGTATCAAAAAGATAAATGAAAGATGATGATGATAGATAAATGGTGCGGTAATCTAACTTGAAAGTCGTAGCGTAACGAAGTAATATTATGAATATTGAATTAATATTGACCTGTAAGCGCTAGAAAAAAAAACACTTCAATTTTGTACCACCACTGCTTTCATCTAACCATTGTGAAGAGTTTCTTTTTTTTAAATTAAAGTCGGACTAATTTGGGACCAGAACTAGTTGCGGTAAGTTTAGGAACTCATGTTCATTTCCTACGCAATTTCAAATATCAAACTAAAGCTGATAAATTAAAGGTTTATGGAAATGAAATGTTAACTCAGAGTTTTCTCTGTTTATTTTCTCCTTATTTTTCGGGGAGTTATATAAAAAAAAATATTCTTTTAAATTGGTAAGCACTTGAACGACCACCTGGGTGGAGTTCACTACTAAAGGCGAAAGTAGCAAAAATTGGTGAAATAAGTGACAATGTCGCATTTTCCCCATTGTTGTGAAGTTTCATAAGCTATCACTAGGAAGCGCTAAAATGGTTCCCCAAAATTATAAAACAATTGTAATGATTCTTTGCAAATATTTGGGGTGTTGAATCATGGTTTGATAGCTCATAAAACTTGAATTAACGGTAAACAACTATAGGCAATATCCTTTTCATCTGTAAAAACATGGTGTTGGAAGCCTGAATTTGAAAAGGTTGTTTATTGCAAGATTCCCAACACCCGCTAAAGGATCACTATGTTTATTATATTTTGAATTACGTGGGCTACCACCTATTCAACTTGTTACCTACCGTAGTGTGATTTTTCCACCAAAGGTTCCACATTGTATATACGCACACCGTTCTCCATACTGGCGGTAAAACAGCCTAAAATATGACGTGAAATGTTCAGAAATGCTTGAAGGTGAATTGCCAGAGAACAGTATTATTGTTCTAAGGCAATACGCAATATCGACAATAACTATTAATCTTAATTCATTCCAATGTATTCCTGGGTTTTCAGTCAATTTTATTGTCACAATTATGGTGTTATGTGATGAGCCCTGCGTTTCGTCCCGGGTCTACCTATTGGACTCGTCAGTAAGGCTTAGGTAGACCCTGCCTTATCATAACACCATAATTGTGACAATAAAATTGACTGAAAACCCAGGAATACATTGGAATGAATTAAAGTACAGTCAGGAAAAAAGAATATACAAAATTAATCTTAATATCAGCTTACCATGATCTTGGTTGAATCGGATATTATAAATTTTTCCGTCACCCATATTTCACCAACATAAAAACTTTGTTCAACTCTTATTTGGCATTAAATAATACTTTTGTCTTTAGAAATGATTGTGGCCATGTGGAATAAGTCAAGGACAACTGCTGACTATTGACAGTGGTCATATGCTCATGCTCATATGTTCCATAGTTGCCAAATGGATGAATATGCTGAGATCAACGAATCGGCTCATCAGGTCGTTTCATTCATATAGGTGTTCCTATAAACTCGGATTTAATTTTCCGTTAAAGCTTGATCGTGACTGGTACAGCAGAAAATTTTCGTTGAACCACGTTCACCGCTAAACTTGGATTCTGCAACCGGCCCATAGTATGTAGTACGAGGGTCGTCTATTGTTCTGATACATATGTTCTGTACTGTTCTGATTCTGGTACAATGCAAGAACAGGCCAACTTTAGGTTAAACATTATTTTAATCTGGCAGTGGAAGAAAATATAAATTGTTAAACAACTCTTTTGGTTTGTACCGAATATTTCAGTTTAAGTTGCCTACCATGTAAGTGGCGCATTGTCAATGTAGGGACACTTTGCGAATAAAGAATTTAGTTGTAAAATCTTAATTTTGTTAATTTTATTTATTTATCTTGACCGAACATAAACATGTTATACATGGTTGAAGAGCATATTTAAAGGGGAATTTTAAAATGCAGCAATTCAATATGGCGCCCATAAGAAAAACAAAAGTTGACTTCGGCCTCATTGAACATAGTGGGCCTAGATTATTTTTTACTTTATTTTCAAATTTACGCTCATTTCTTACCCCCACGCTGAAAATTTCGTTATTATATCTTTTATAACAAACACGATATAAAGGATTTTATAAAACGCAATTTTTTCTTTTTTTGGCAGGCTAGAAACGCACAAACCCAACATTATGTGACCGGTCGGATTTGTGCTCCCTTGCTCTGGTTGGTGCTACCTGGTCTTTGAACCCAATGGGAGTGTTTGTTGTTTGTTGTCGTGTGTATGGTTAGCTCGGGCATGTCCATGTTATTTGAAGACAATGGGAAGGCTTGAACATGAGAGCGCTTGGGACTCTTCTTGGCCATATAGATGTTGTAACTTTGTTCGTGCTTCTTTAGTAAAACGTTTTTGAATAAACACGTGAACTATATGACACAGGGGAAGGTTCAAGGCAACAGATCAAGAGGGAGGTTACCAGTGAGATATACAGGGTGAGTTTTTTTCGATGACCAGTACAGGGATCTTCGGAACTAAAGCAGTTTCGAAGAAGGTCAAATGGACAAAGAATTGTAGTTTTGCATGCTCTACTCGAAACTGATATATTTTTCTAAAATTTAACAGCTGTCAAGAGATATTTGGGTAAAACTTATTTATGGTAAATTTTTAAATTACTCCTAGTTCCGTTGATATTTATTTGACAGGAAAACATTAAATAGAAAACTTGTAGGAAATTGAATTCCAAATAAAATGGCATAAGACAGCTTGCCTGTTTATGGACATTAACAAAGCTTTGGATAGTGTCTGGCATAGAGGCTTACTATACAAACTACACACACCAACATATCTAATACACACCATAAAGAACTTACTAGAAAACAGATAACTACAAGTACGTATTGACAAAACACTGTCATTTCCTTTTTCCCCTGAACAAGGGCTCCCTCAAGGATCCCCGCTCTCACCGTTTCTCTACAATATATACTGCCATGACATATACAATTACAACTTACCAGACAAAAATCAAATCGACAGATCGGCATACATATTACAATACGCAGACGACACGGCACTTATTGTACATGACAAAACTACTGAGAGAGCAGCTCAAAGACTCCAAACACTAACAAACAACACAATGACATGGTTTTATAAATGGAGACTAACACCAAACGCGTCAAAAAAACAACTTCTGCTCACAAACCATAGACTCAACGCTGACTCCCCTACAATAACTGCAGACGGCCAAACGACATAACCAAAAACGACGTAAAATACCTTGGAAACACAATTGACCACAAACTTAAATTCACTAAACACATACGAAACATCAGGGCAGAAATAATAAACAGAACAAAACACTTCCGATCACTAACCTACAAAGACAGAGGAATTAGCACAAACACCGCCACAAAAAGATATAAAGCTATTTGTAGACCATTGCTAGACTATGGACATATACTCACGACCAACGGTACAGAAAGGACAAAACGTTATATACAAACAACAGAACAAATTGCACTAAGACCAATAACACGAATAAAACACCCCCAAAACCCACTACACAACCCCCCCACCCAACTACTGTACGAACGCACAAACATGACAAAGATCTCGGAAAGACTCATACAGCTACAGACAAAATGGACAAACAACCCCTACAACTGGACCATACTGAATCCCCTTTGTCTTACAAGACCAACCAGACAATCCCGCTTCCGTTTCCCTACATCAACGCTACTCGAACACTTAGAAACGCAACTGACTACTGGACAATAAAATAATTTTTTCTTGTCATTAGAATTGGAAAATTTATTTAATAAGATTGTTAACCTAGAATAAGAGAATTTTCATATTTGTTTTTGATTTAGATTAAGACTACATGTATTAAACAAGGGCAGAAAGACCGATAGGTCGATAGCCTTTTTTAGAAATAAAGATGTTTACTACTACTGATCTATTCGGTAAAGCAATAATCAGGTATGATTGCCATTAAAAAAAAACTCAAATTTGTGTCACATGTCAAAAATTACAGTTATTTTGGAGAAATGTCTTCTATTTAATATTTTCCTGTAAAAGTTTTCTATTTAATATTTTCCTGTAAAATTAATTTCAACGGAACTAGGAGTAATTTAAAAAATTACCATAAATAAGTTTTTCCCAAATATCTCTTGACAGCTGTCAAATTTTAGAAAAATAAATTTGGTTTCGAGTAGAGCATTCGAAACTACAATTCTTTGTCCATTTGACCTTCTTCGTAACTGCTCTATTTCCGAAGATCCCTGTACTGGTCATCGAAAAAAACGCACCCTGTATAGACCAAATAAAAGATCTCACACAAATGTCGTCTCAAGTGATGCGTACTGTAGAAGACAGAGAAGCATGACGAAGCGTCACTATGCAAGCTTTATAAATGAGTCGCGAGGTCCGAAATCGGACAACGACTAAAGAGAGAGAGAGAGAGACAGTGACAAAAGTTTGCTTTTGTGATTTAAATTTAGATTTTAGAAAAAAAATAGTTTTTATTATTTGATAATAAAAATACAATACTGTTCTTTTGAGATCATACCTGGCTGTTGCTGTTAAAACAATATCTCAAATGTTCAAGAACCATGTCTCCCAAGCTGCTCTCAACTTTGTCTGCAGGTAGTGGTTTTAACAGTTGTACTGCGCACCCCATATAATCACTACTATTAGCTCCCAGTAAAACAGTATTTCTACAGTCGTCACCAGCACACAAAACATAATAAGGTTGTGCAGCCCCAATATTTCCTCCTCTTAAAATGTTATTCAGTATCCTCCTAAAATTATATTAGTCTGAAAGTGGTTTTAACACCATTCAATGCAGATAACAGATCTGTTTATGCACTCGTAGACAAGTTTTCCAAAGTTTCCAAAATCTTCCCTTAGTCAGTATGTATGTATAGTGGCAACTTAAGACTGATAGACTTCCTGAATTCAGAATATACTATATTTATGTATTTACCTGGCTTGTCTAACTGGAAGAGGAAAATGTCTCAACTCATCTTTAGGCCATACATGATCATTGCTTTGCTGGATTAAAGATCTTATTGCATCATTTGAATTATCACCTAAATCTACGTAAAGAGGCTGCCCAGTAAGGTCACAGTCCTCAACTGATGTCTCTAGGTCCATGTCGCTATTAACATTCCCATCTTTACTATTTGACGACACACTGGGTTTCTGAATAGACAGTTAATATAATTATTAAAATAGGTTTTGATGTATTTATAAATAAAAAAGTCAATAAGCAATCACTATCAAATATACAGGATGTCCTGTAACTAATGCGCCGCAGATCAAGAAATCATGCGACTACTGGGCCGGAAATCTGGATAAACATGTTACAAAAAATGTTACTCGTTTAAAAACTACAAGAAGTGCAAATAATAATAATAACGTTTTTTAATGAAATGTTAGACGCGATCAAGAGACAAAAAACGATTGAGTCAACTGCGGTACACGAGCCATAGACTGGCTATAACTCTTGTTATTTTTTTATTAACATTATAGTTTTAATTAAGTTAAGTTGTTTTGTTTGCTTTTGTTCTTTTTTTCGTGCCTTTGCTTGTTGTGCTTTGTTGCGTGTTGGTCGCTTCTGGACAGACAATAAACGAAGGTAAATATACTATTTCAGGGGGTACTACCCTAAATAAGTACCTGGAAATCATCTGCGTGATGTTTAGTTTATTTTCGACTTGTTTGCGCATCCGCGAACCTGTCCAAAGTGAAAGGACGTGATTCCCGTTCCGGGAGAAAATCTCTGAAATTACCATCGCTCATAACTCGAACTAATGGAGAGGGGATCTACGCCACAGACTCAACCCAACAAAACATCTTCACGCATAGAAAAAACTATGGACCGCAGCGGCTTTTCCGCCCACTCTAATTAACTTCTCACGAACAAAAGATTTTTTTTTTTGCCAGATATGCCCTTCGTTATTTCCATTTTTCTTAAAGTCGTATATGTCCATTATTCTGTTTGATTTTTGAAGAGTAGTTACGTCGGTGGGAATCCTAGATGCAAGGGTGGTCCCACCTGACAGCGGTCTTAGGTTTGAAAGGAAGTTTAAGGTGGAAATCCAACAAAAGAAAGCTGGGCACTAGGACAGTGACTGCCCGAAAGGGGGGTGCAATGTTAGTTTACAGACGGCTCAAGGGCGCCGAATACGGGATTGTCCGGGGTGAGCGTGTACCGGCAAGACATCAACAGGGGAGCATTCTGTTCGCTGGGAGGATGGACGACTATCTTTCAGGCGGAATTATATGCAATCCTCGAAGTTGGCACATATAAGGGAGTTGCAGAAGGACTAGAGGGAGTGATCTACTCCGACAGCCAGGCTGCCCTAATGGCACTTCTCAGTGTTAAGATGGGTGGTAGACTGATCCACGATTGCTGGGATGCCCTGAACAAAGTGGCAGAATAGAAGCAAGTAAATCTAGCGTGGATTCCGGCGCACATGGGGTGAGGGAAACGAGCGGGCCGATGCATTGGCCAGGTTCGGATCTTCTGAGAGCCCAATAACTGCGGTACAAATAGGTTTAAGTAACAGATAGGTAGCAAGCGTTCTAAATAACTGGGTTCTTAGAGGTACCACAGAGACGTGGAGAAAGGCGGAAGGTTGTAGGGAAGCCAAAGAGTTCATTGAAATCCCACGTGACGCCAAGGCAAATGATTGATGTCAAGAAGTCGATGGACCTTTAGAACTCTGGTTGGGGTCATGACAGGCCATTGTCGGTTGTTTGTTTTTGGGTGTTTTCTACTCGTGATAGCTCGCACTGCAATGTTGTTTACTTCTATTTCGCGTCTGCTGGATTAGAAGATTTGAATAAATCAGTGATTTTCTCCTGAAATAACTCTGTCAGCTACTTCATATGGGAGAGAGTTCTACGAACATAAAAAGGGGTAGCCCTCCGAAACCTACTCAACCCGGTCATGGTGAATTTCTACATTGAAAAATTCGAAGAATCTATCCTGAGCAACGCAACCTCTATTCCGACCATTTAGTGTAAATGAATGATATTTAAGTAGTATGGAAACATGGACGCGACAATCTTGACAAGTTCCTATATCATATTTACTATAGAAATAGGAGAACATCAACTGTCCTTCTTAGATGTTTTGGTACCCACGAAGGGATCGCTTGGACCATATATTATAACTACTCCGTCCATGTTAGCAGTTGTATTCATCGACTGTTCAACCATTATCCAAGTCAAAAGCGATAAATCATTGCGAACGTCATGGAGAGAAAAAATCTGCGGACGACATCTGAAAACTGAATTAAAGCATCTAGAAGAAACTTTTCTTTAGAAGGGATATTCCCATATGGAAATCGGAAAAGCATATAAAGCGGACTTTTCCGGCACAGAGGATAAAATTCAAGACTGTAATCTTCAATAAAAAACGGCATGTGAAACAAAGTCGTCAGAGTGTCTGACCAATGCAAAGATGTCACAACTAATTTATTTTAATACGAACTCATCGCTTATCACGAATACTCTTTTAGCATACGGCAACGCCATTTGGCTGTCAATATCTGATGCTCGTAAATAGCAAGGAAACTGAAAAATTTTGATTGCTCAAAAACTATAAATGCTTCAACATTTTACGCAGAGCACAAAAATCTCGAAAAAGGATGAATGCATCAACTGAATGAAAAATTATTGACTCCAGCTATCAATTAAAACGTTTTAATAATGTTTGCACTCAACAACTAGCCCAAAGCGATTGAACGCAGAATTGTTATCAAAACATGAGTCTTACTAAGGAACAATCAGGATCCATAGTCGACAAGACAGATTTTTTTATTGTCATGTCTGTATACATTTACTATAGAATTCATGTGTTGTTACGGCTCTGGTAGTTGTTTCGTAGTCTTGTTTTTACACTTTCGGTTTTTTCTACAATTGGAATATCTTTGATTGGGGCTGTATATGTACGTGTTTCGATCTAAGTCATCAGAATTACAAGCTGCAGATCCTCCTTTAGGATGGAGGTGGAAACTTGCACTAGCCGTGCTGGAGACGTACTATTTAGAGAAAAACTTAAAAAGCGATTTTCATATTGCTATCTGAATTCTGTGTTTATTTCCAATTCCGCAGCGACCCAGATATGGCTTTTAATTTCGTTTTCCAATACCAATCCAAAAATTTTACTTACAAATATATATATTTAATATATTATAAATAAAATATTGTTTCGTACTCACCACTCAAACAAGGTTTACCGATTCATAAAAGTTTGTCCTATGACGTTTAAAATATGGCTGATTTACTACAAAACAATTACCTTTACTGATCTCGTATTTCATGAACGAGCATTATTATATTAAAGATGTATTTTAATTTAAAATAATAATCAAAATTGTATCAATTGTATTATACAAGTCGTTCATTCGGTCGCTTTGTGGCCTATTAGTTTTAAGTTTTAAAACAACCTTATACACCGACTTACAATACATCAATACCGTTTCGGTGTGATTCGCAGTTCTTCCACCTGAAGCGGAGTACATTTAACACAAAAATACAGCCTAAAGCATAAAGTATTTCAGTTAAAGTGCTGTAACGAAAGGTTACGCAAACAATTGCATGTATTTACAGGAAGGTCTCATAGTCTCAAAATCTTATTGTGTTAATCGAATACTTACTTTAGCATATATGAGTGTAACAGCACCAGTGCCGAACTATTTTAAGTATGAAGGGTAATCCTCTAGTCTCACACGATGATTTACGATACTCATTATTCTGGCAATGCAGTAACTGGTTTGGTTTGAAAAGCCTGAGAAAGAAAAATGAGTTTCCAACTAATGTGTCTACTGTATACTTAGAAAGATGGGTGGCCGGCTAAAAATTATCCAAGAAGCTTTGCGGTCTTGTTACTAAAAAATACTTGGAAGATGATTTATTTATGAAAAAAAAATTAAATAAAAAATATCAGTTACTAAAAAATGTAAGAAACACTCGGATCCCGATCTGTTTGTATACAGGGGGACAAGTTTGTCGATTTGTCTCATGTTTTGTGACTATCCCTTCGAGAAAGATAGTTCAGGGGGTTCGGTGATCTGGGCTTTACTGCCCGGATCGCGTAATGAGGGCACTTTCACACCTAATTCAAAAGGTATATTTCTTGCCAAGCGATGCAAAGCCAGGTGCTCAGTGTACCAGGTGCCAACCACAGCTCATAGAATAACCTCTGTGATCTGTGATGCAAGGCTGAGGTGTTAATAGTCACATTGAGGCAACAGAATATGTAAGTTCATTGTATTAGCACATGCAGTACTCTTTATGAGTCTTTACCTAACCCTTCCCTAGCTACTCTTGGAAAAGGCATGGTAAAAAATCATTGTAAAATCACTAAAGCGTCGAACTCCGCAGCTGCAAAACCGAAATAAAGGAAAAAACTGTCAGGGTCTACCAGACGGGAGATCAAAAGGTGAGGAGATTCTGGTTATTATAATTGCCTTTTAGTTTCACTTAAAGCACACAAGTTACAGTCGTTGATTTACGCATAAAGCAACAATTATTTAATTGTTAACTGTTAATGGGGAAAAAGTCGATTGTAGGTGCAAATTAAATATATTTTTGCGAATTTTATGGAGTTATATCCACGCCATCAATGGAAACCATGAACGCATCAGCGCAATTGTAGACATTCTGTCTATAAAGCATTTTCTACCTAGTCTATAAGTACGCCGATTTGCCCAGTCTCTTGTATCTTGTATGTCAAAAAAAACTTTGGTTTTTAAAAAGGACATTTTCATTTGGAAATCTATAATTATGGTTTAGCTTTTTATAAATATCTCAACTTTTGCGAGAATATTTTTTTCACTACTTTTTCTGTACTTCCTAAATTCATCTATACAACAACTGAGAGGAATGACGCCAGTTTTGAACCAGTTGGTATGTTCATAGGGTTGAACATTTTGCTCCGTAACTTTATTTGTACCTTAATTCATTTTTGGTAAGTTTAAATGTTTAATGGAAACTGGTTAAAATAGGAATTTGTCCAAGCGAGTAATATTGGGTTGACAACTAACTGATTGTCAATAGTGGTGGTCACAAGACAATTTTTTATTTAATCACCGTGTTTAAAGCACCTAAACTATATTGTCTTTCTTTGCTTGCATTTTTAATTGAGTAAATCAATTGTATGGATTAGTTATTTAGTTTCATTTTTATTCCAATTTGAGAATAAAAGAACATAGCGCAATTCAGACATATTTTCAGAAAGGTAGCACGCACTGGAAGTAGGTAAGAAGTTGTGTTGTAAATATAAATAAATCCTTGGAAAAAGAATTGAAAAATAAACCAAATTATAAATTCAAATGGGTTCGTTCCACAATTCGTCAAATTGAGCAAACATCAAGTAGGGGTTAATTATCGGAACTGGGTTGGAATATTTGGTCACATCCACCATATAGTCCTGATCTTATGCCTTGAGATTATTCATTTCGTCCCATGTAGAACTCCTACATGGTTCCTCGATTGCATGAATTTAAAAAACTTTAGGAAAAAATATATTTTTATTCTACATAACGTATTATTCAATGTATAAGCATTTTTAAATTTTTTGTTAGTCCAAAAAAGAAAATGTTCCCGAAAGGGAACAATATGGATTAATTTTATATGAATGTAAGCAACATTTTTAAAACTTTCATGTTGTAACTAATATTTTAATTCAACAACAAACTCCTGGGTTTCAGTCAATTATAATTGACATACATATTACACCTTTCTTCCATTGTACCTCTTCTTTTTGTTTTCGGGTTTTGGGATTGACATTTTTAAAGTGGTTCTGTCTTATAGTGCGGACACTTTGAATGCCTTTATAGTTACCATAATACATTTTCTAATTCACATTTGGGGCAATGTCTCGGCATAATCGAGCAATAAGGTTAATTGTTGCTCCTAAATTTGGCTCCCCTTGTACGATCTGCGTGGCATATCCTAGTCTCCAAAAAGCTCAAAATTATTTGAAATTCTTGAAACTCCAGAAAGTACCCACATTTTGTATTCCCATTTATGAGGTTTCTTGGGGTTATAGGTTTTTACACTACTCCTTTCTTTGAACGGTATTATTTGTTAATCGCACGACAAGTTTTCTTCCAGCGGTATTTTTTTACAGGCAACCTCTATTTCATCCAAAACTCGCATCTTAATTACCATTACTTTTTTGTATTTGAGTATGTATATTTTAACAAAACTTCTGGTTTTTAAATATAATGACGATTTGTGAATGTACACTTGCGTGCATAGAAATCGGCCCACAGTAAACTTTTGACTTTAACTATTCATCAGATAAAATAAAGAAATATGCTGTTTGAAAGACAATCACACGGTCGCTCCTACGAATGAACTCAGGGTCGGTTCGTGCTCCTATAGAAATTGCACCCCAGATCGTACAGGAACCACTTCCATAAGCACTCCGCTCTTCAAACCAACAATCTGCAAATCGCTCTCT
Organism: Dendroctonus valens; assembly: GCA_024550625.1. Lineage (NCBI taxonomy): Eukaryota > Metazoa > Arthropoda > Insecta > Coleoptera > Curculionidae > Dendroctonus > Dendroctonus valens. The sequence continues at coordinate 1,128,496 of JAJTJO010000814.1, forward strand.
TGGTCTTCGGTACACTTTCCTTCTTCGGTGGCTAACATGGAGACATATTCTGGTCTCATCTGAGAACAGAACAGAGCCCCATTGTTCTAACGTCCAATTCAGATGATCCCGTGCAAGACGCAGGCGTGCTTGCCGATGAGCTGGAGTAAGTTTTGGACCAATCGCAGGTGTTTTAGGGGTCAGGTTTTCCTGCAGTCTACTGACTAATAGCCACTCTTCGCACCTCACGGAGCTGTCGTTGGACTTGCACGGGATTAAAGTGATGATTTCTTAATGCTGTTGGCGTTAAATGCTGTTCGCGTTAAACAATAAGGCGGTCATCACGAGCGGTTGTAAATCGCCTTCTGCCTGTTCCAGGTCGCCTATGAAAGGATCCAGTCTCCTCATAACGTTTGCACACTCTTCGAACCGCTGCGCGTCATATCCAATTGTCCAGCAACAGCTCGCTGACTAAGTCCATTTTCGATTAAAGCAATAACATGGCCGGCTTTTTGCGGTGTAGTATGCATTAAACTAACGCACTTAAACACTTTTGAGATTATGAAAAACGAATTAATATGCAAATTTCAGTTGAAAACGTAATGGACATCAGTTGGACATCAAAAAAGCTGTAGGAGTGGGACGTGTTGAAAAAAGTGAGTCCACTCTGAAAGCTTTACTGCCCTATGTTCCCAGGGTTACGGACAGAATTGGGAGGCTCTTGAGGAAACACAACATAAGAACGGTCTACAAGCCCACAACAAAGATCCGAGAATGTCTAGGGTCAGTTAAAGACAAAAGACCCCTCCTAGCAACTGCGGGAATCTACCGGATTCCATGCTCCTGTGGAAGCGTCTACATAGGAACTACTAAGAGATCGGTTGCGACAAGAATAGAAGAACACCGACGAAATTGTAAACTGGGACATGTGGAGAAGTCGGCAGTGGCGGAACATGCCCTCAGCGATGGAACACACTACATCTATTTCGGAGAGGCACAGGTCCTGGCTACAACAGGGTATCGCCCCCGACTAATACGAGAAGCCATTGAAATCTACAAACACGACGACAATTTCAACAGAAAAGAAGAGACAATGGCGCTGAACAGGATATGGTTTCCAGCACTCACCAACGCAAAAACAGCAAGAAAAAGCAACAGCTCAGGACAGGAGAGAGAATCCAGTTCACCGGAGGATAGCAACAGCCAACAGAATGCGCAGGCTCCGATGACACAGGCCACGTCATCACAAACCACGTCATCGCAACGGGTGCATAAATACGGACTGCGCCCGAGGAATTGCATCAGAACAGTGTAAGCGTTCAAGCAAACCACTTCTGAAGATGCAAGCCGCACGTGCTTGCGAAACGTCAAGAAGAAATTCTACCGAACTTGTAATATTTTTTATTATTTAAACACGTAGAACGTTGGTATTACAATCTTACAATAAAACTCAACTTCTATAATATAACTGAATCCAATCCTTAATAACAAAAATCTGCTATAACAAATTAAAGTTAATAAGGGATTGTTGTTGAATAATTATTGGATAAAAGAAAAATGTATCCTGATCAGATTGATGAAAAAAACTTTATCATTATTTTTCATCAAATTTATATCCTCTCATGTCTTTTTCTTATATTACATTACAAAAAGTTACACTTTACTGGTGTACACTTCTTAATATTGTATTACCCCTGTAATACAATTGCTTGGTAGCTTCTTATCGGTTTTTAGTTCATTGTAGTGAATCGTCATTATCATCGAAGATGATTACGGTGCCATCCTTCGTCTATCTCAAATCAAACCAACACTATAGCGTACATAAAGATTAATGGTACCTAATCAAAACTATTATAGATCAGTGGCAGCCCATGCACTTCGAACCAGATGTTGTGTTAAACAAAGAATCTTATATAATCTGGAGGTGTTGTCTGGGGGTGTTTTAGGAGTACAGAAAAAATAGTAAAAAAAATTAATTCCTATTAAAAACCGAGATATTTGCAATTTTGTAGTAACCATGGGTAAACACAAAACAGAAAAAGTGAAAGTGGCAATTAAATATTTCGAAGTTAGGATAACGTTGTCATTGTGCTGCCAATTTTCTTTGGGGCAAAAGAGTGATTTACCTGAATCCGCCACAGATGTCAACAAAAACCACAATTGGAACAGAGCCACAACTCCACAAACAACAACAAATAAAATACAATTAAGTTGTTAAATCACATGAGGTGTTGGAAGTTCAGCCCGTGAAACTCCAAACATGTTTATGTCCACGTAATCCCTTTATTGTGCACCCTTCGCACCATTCTGAGCTCACATTTTGAGCACTTCTCATATTCGGTTAATTAACTCGTGCTCAATTTGTCCCGGTGTTGAGTAAATCAAATATTAATGTGTCTAATTTTCATAATTTGAAGTAAATTTGGTAATTTTTCTTTTCGATTGTTTAAGTATTTCAATAAGCTACCAATCAAACATGGGACATTTCAAAATACTACTTAATAACAAAGTTGAAATTCAAATTTCAATTGTAAAATAAGATACAAAAGAATATAAAGAATAAGTAATAAAGAAGACTAGTAATAAAGAAGAATAATATACAGAAGAAAGAGAAAGAAGAGACAAACTGAGTGTAGAGTTCTCGAGTTTCGCCGCACCCAAAAATGTTTAAAAATATACTTTAATCGAAAAAGGCTATAACATTTTTATACCGTATAACTATATATCATGTAAAGATATTGCAAAGGGCATAGACTCTAACATGGAGATTGATGAAATTAAAAAATTCTGCAGCTCGTCTATTCCTGTAATTGATATAATTAGAACTCCGCCTGAGTCATCTAATGGGGGGATTGAGTAGATCATCGGGTAGCACTGCCGGTCCCAAGCCCGGATAACGGAGTGGGTTCTTAGGTGAGGTTGGTCACCTACCTGAGGTAAAAACCCATATTGGCTCACAAAACTGAAGATACAGCCTCGGAAACCGGACGGAACTATCAGATGACGACACACGCCAGGACATTGGAAAAACAAATTGGAGAGCGAATTGGCAAACGAAAACCTAAACACCGCATCACACGAATCGCGTGTTGGAATATAACGTCGTGATCAGGAAGAGATCAAGAGATCATAATAGAAATGAAGAAGCATAATATCGACATTTGCGGGATCTCTGAGACAAAAAAAGGGAAAGGAACATCAAAATACGGATATTTCTTAGTAATATACAGTGGAAACCCAAAACAAGGAAGAGAGCACTCAGGTGTTGGAATTGTGCTGGACGATAAATATACGCAGCGCATCGAAGACATCGAATTCATCAACGACAGAATATTAAAAACCTGCCGAAAAATGAACAGCTTGATAAGCACGTATCTAAGTACCAGACATATCTAAGCCCACAGCCGAAACTGAAAACTTCTATCAGCAACCACAGAACGTCATAGACAACGAAATTATCATAATCTATCAACGATCTTAATGCACGGGCCGGCGAAATGACGAAACCATAATTAATAAAAGCGACCGGCACTTATTGTACATGACAAAACTACTGAGAGAGCAGCTCAAAGACTCCAAACACTAACAAACAACACAATGACATGGTTTTATAAATGGAGACTAACACCAAACGCGTCAAAAAACCAACTTCTGCTCACAAACCACAGACTCAACGCTGATTCCCCTACAATAACTGCAGACGGCCAAACGACACAACCAAAAAACGACGTAAAATACCTTGGAATCACAATTGACCACAAACTTAAATTCACTAAACACATACGAAACATCAGGGCAGAAACAATAAAGAGAACAAAACACTTCCGATCACCAACCTACAAAGACAGAGGAATTAGCACAAACACCGCCACCAAAATATATAAAGCTATTTGTAGACCCTTGCTAGACTATGGACATATACTCATGACCAACGGAACAGAAAGGACAAAACGTTATATGCAAACAACAGAACAAATTGCACTAAGACTAATAACACGAATAAGACACCCCCAAAACCCACTACACAACCCCCCCACCCAACTACTATACGAACGCACAAACATGACAAAGATCTCGGAAAGACTCATACAGCTACAGACAAAATGGACAAACAACCCCTACAACTGGACCATACTGAATCCCCTTTGTCTTACAAGACCAACCAGACAATCCCGCTTTCGTTTCCCTACATTAACGCTACTCGAACACTTACAAACGCTACGGACTAGTGGACAATAAAATAATTCCTTCTTGCCACTGAAATCTTACTTATTTAATAGTATTGTTAACCTAGAATAAGAGAACTTTCATATTTGTTTTCATTTAGATTAAGACTGTATGTATTAAACAAGGGCAGAAAGACCGATAGGTCGATAGCCTTTTTTAGAAATAAAGATGTCTACTACTACTACTGAAAGCGACGAAACATTAATAGACTTATGCGTTAGAAATGAAATGCGGATCAACAACACATACTTCCTACATAAAGATCAGCACAAATACACTTTCAAAAACAATCGAGGTCAGCGATCGATGATAGACTTCATACTCACAAATCGAGTGATAACACCCTCACAAGTTCTCGACGTCAGAGCCCTAACATCCGCTTACCTGGGGACTGATCACAATCTTGTATTATGCAAGATACTACTCAAACCTCCACAGCAAAAGAGAAAACCCCCACAGTTCATCGAAAAGTACACTATGGAATCGCTAAGAACGGAGAGCACAAAACTCCTCTTTGAGAACAGGATTACTAACAAACTAAAAGAGGTTGATTTAAAACCAGAATGGGGAATAGAAAGGAGCTGGCAAAATATTGAGAAATGCATCAGCAAAGCAGCGGAGAATGCGATTGGGAAGCGCAAAGATAATAAAATAAATAATAATTAAAATTAATAAAACACACCAAGCCGTGGTTTTGTCAAGAGGTCGTTCGGTGAAAGAACTATCTGAATTAAAACGAAAATGCTACCTAACATACAAAAGGGATCGAAAAAGTGTTAGAAGAAGAAGAATATATAATTAAGACATTAAGACACCAACAAGACGAAACATGCTAAGGGTGCACATAACTCCTGCATGCGACCCATGAAACACGAGTATTGAAGTTGACCTGAACGAAGGAAAACAAGAAAAACATTTACTCTTTTGAGAGTACGGAACATAAACGGGGTGTCAATTTGAAAACTTCCCACCCTTAATATCTTTCTTGCAGTTAGAAATATGAAAAATCCGAAAGACACGTTAATTTTATTTGTAAGGGGGACACTTTAAATAAATATTTTGAGCCTTCGTATTTCAGCCCCCTAGAAGGGGTAGATGTCACCCTTAAAATCTCTCTAAAAAAAATTTCGAAATCTCTAAAAAAAATAATAATAATATTTTTTACATAACGCATTATGCACAAAACATAGAAAAGTAAATAATGACGGAAACTGCCTTACATATGTTGTTGTTGCTCAGTGACAATACTTTTAAAGATTTAGGACATTAAGTGAGGAGCTCGGAATTAATTGGAAGTCGTTGTGATCCAAGTATAATTCCTAAAACATACAACGTTTCAGTCAATTATTGACTAAAATAAACTGAAATACATAGCGATTTTTATTTTAGTATTTATATTGATAACTGACTCATTTACCCTATGAAGTTTAAGATATCATTACATACGGGGTGTCCATTTGAAAACTTTCCACCTTTAATATCTTTCCTGCAGTTAGAAATATGAAAAATCCGAAAGACGATTTTATTTGTAAGGGGGACAGTTTAAATTAATATTTTTAGCCTTCTTGTTTCAACCCCCTAGGAGGGGTAGATGTCACTCTTACAATCTTAAATGGGGATGGGGGTCAAGTGGCACATCGTTTTAAAAGGCCTTCAATTCTCTTTTCTGTATTTTGTGGTTTCTGCATTGCGATGTTATTTTCCAGGTTAGTGTTTACACAAAAACTATTGCATTGGCTTTCCTTGCAGTACAAATGATTAGAAGAGTAGATCCGTTAAGATCGTAGAACCGTTAAGATCGTTGACTAACAGAAAGAAAATCTAGCTTAAACAATTGATATCTCATTTATTGATTATTTTACTTCGACAAAAATAACTTTTTATTTGCGGAAGAGAAATTTCTATAATAATACACATGGGATCTCTTTACGCACTATCTTATCAGTTGTTCAAAATGTTCCATTTTCCTGTAAACAATAATAAAGTCTGTTTTAGAACTCCTCCCTAACATTTCGGAAAACTTCACCCGGAATTGGCCGGCATTCTGCTGCAATTCGCCTTGTAAGATCATCAATATCAGCAGGTTGTGTCTTATAAACAATGGACTTTAGATGTACCCAAAGAAAGAAGTCTAAGGGTGTTAAATCAGGTGATCTTGGAGGCCATTCAATTGGTCCCCTTCTGCCAATCATCTTTTAGCAAATCTGTCGTTTAACCGCTGTCGGACCGGAAAAAAATAATGATGTGGAGCACGGTCTCGCTAGAATGTAAAACTGAATTATCTTCTGCATAAATTTGAGTTTCTAGTTCATGCGTGATAAGAGGATCAATAGTCTCTTCAAGCATCTTTATGTACAGATCACCTGTCAAGTTTCCTTTAATAAATAAATTACCAATAATGACGTTTCCAAGAATACCAGCCCCAAGTCTCGCATCGTTGCTTGCAGAGGGTGGACGTGCTGCGGATCTAAATCGTGCGATATTTTGTGGTTGAATCGAATTGAAATTGTGCTCGTTATTGTGCGTTTTTGTGAATAACATTTGAAACATTCCTTATCGGGCAACTACCGGGTTTGCGCGATAAGTGGAATGAATCCCGGAAGCTCGTTGGAATCCGAGTCGGACCGGGGCTCCCAAGGGAGCTACTGTCTTACGCCCAGGACCAAGAAGAAGGGTAGGGTAACCAAGTCCGACCCAACATCGCCAGCGTCACCAACCCCGGCTCCAAAAAAATCGGCGATGGAGGAGACTGTAGGGGTGTCGCGGGCGACTTCAGCGGACGCAGCGGATGACGGGTTCGCAGTCCCGCGAAGGCCTGTGGCGTGGAGCACGCTGATTGTTGCTCCAAAGGCCTCCACGACGCTGAAAAACCGCTTTACGCCCATCCAGCCGCCAGCGTAGGGACTGAACGGGAAGCAGTTGCTGAGAGCCCTACAGCGGTTGCAGGCAAGCCCAAGCAGACAGAAAAGCCGCTGCCAATTGTGATCGCTGGAAAACCCAGCAATCACACAATGCTGATTGGTGGTCTGAAAACCATCACCAGTCAGCCGTTCACGCTGAAGTACACGAAGGCTTCGTTAATCGTGTACTGCAGCAGCATTATGGACTGGGCGGCGGTAAAACGATCCTTGGAGGAGGACAAGAGCCAGTTCCACACCTACGCCCCTTCGTCGCAAAAAACACACGCGTTCGTCCTGAGGGGCCTGGAGGGGAATGTCGATCCGACTGCCATCAAGGAGGATCTGACAGAGAAAGGACTGGAGGTGAGAAGTGTCTTCAAAATGAAGACACTCTTCAGGCCGCTCTACCTGGTCGTCACTAGCGACAAGGCAACCCTCCGAAGGCTTAACGCCGAGGCCAGGGTGGTGTGCAGTGTCAGGGTTTCATGGGAAACCCGCAAAATCCGGAAGACCCTGACACAGTGTCGTCGATGCCAGGGCTGGGGCCATGTCTCCGGGAACTGCCACCGGGACTTTAAATGCTCCCGATGCGCTGGGGGGCATTAAATCACCGCCTGCCCCGTTGGAGCTACACTAAAATGCGCTAACTGCGGTGGGCCTCATCGTAGCTTTGACGAGGCTTGCCCAGTCTACATTTACAAACAGGCGCAAGTCCCGGCGGAGAAGCAGCGTTTCGTCCCTGCTCCTCTTCCAACGAGGCCAGCCTGGGGCCAAACCAGTCGAGCCCCTGGCCCGATCCACCCTTCACCCCTAAGCAGAAGGACCATGGAGCCAAGTCACGCCAACAGGACCATGCTGCACCCGCCACCGCCTTCATTAGCGGAGTTTCCCCCGCTGAGGCAGCACGAAGCTGTCCCGACGAGCTCCGCCCACCCAGCCCATGGATTTTACAGCGCTGCATTGAGGGGTTGCGTCTCGAAGACAGACAAATTCCTAGTCTCAGCGCAGTTCTTCAATGAAGATATTAACAGCTTCGATTTTTAAGTATTGATATTGTCAACTGTGTCCTATGAGGATTGGGGAATGGAACTCATGTGGACTCCGGAGTCGTCTCGGTGACTTCGAGCAGTTCCTCAGGTCTGAGGACGTCGATGTGGCGTTAATCGTGGAAACATGGTTGCGCCCCGGAGACAGAATCACAATCCGGGGGTACAGGCTCGAGCGTGCCGATAGGCCCGGTCTAAGGGGTGGAGTGGCCATAGCGATCAAAGCAACGATCCCATACAGGAGACTGCCATGCAGGCAGTCAGTAATAGAGAACGTTGGCGTTGAGCTTTATGATGGTGTTTTGATCTACTGTGGGTACTCTACTTCTACTCGCTTACAGGCCACTGACGTTGATCCATTTTTTTCAAACACCAATAGGGTGTTGCTTATGGGAGATTTCAACGCCCGCCATCCACTATTTAATAACCCTGGACGAAAAAAACGCAGCTGGCAATTTCCTAGCCAGCTACGTTCTCGACAATGGCCTACTAGTTATGCCCACTTCATCTCCAACGCATTATCCAAACAGTGGAATGAAGCCATCTTTCCTTGATTTCGGAATAGCCAAAGGACTCGCCAATCTCACGGAGATGGTGGTTATAGACGCCCTCAGCAGTGACAATTTGCCCATTTACCTCGACGTTAGGGATTTAAAGCGCACCCAAACGAACGACTTTCGATATTCATACGAAAATTTCGATTTTCGCGAATATCGTTAACGACTACAAGACCTGACGTGTATTCCGGGCCAGATTGATACTGTCGAAGCTCTAGAGCATGCGGTAAAAGGTCTGACCAGAAATATACAACGGACACAGCAAGCTTTGGTCAAAAAGTTCCAAACAGACCGCGGCGCGTCAACCTTCCTGAGGAAATCTTGAACCTTATTAAGGCGAAAAATAGAATCAGGAAGCGTTGGCAGTGATTCAGGCAATCTGCCGATCGTATAAGGGCAGCAGAACTTGCACGAGACATCCAGAGCGAAATTTCCGCATACAGGAATTTTACCTGGGCGGAAAAGTTGCGAAACTTATCTCCCCGTGACAATTCCTTGTGGAAACTGTCGAGAAGTCTACGAAAAGGCTACGAACAAGTCCCCGCTCTTGAAAAAGAGGTGCGGAGTTACATTACCACCAGCAACAAATGCGAGCTGCTCGCCGACTTTTTGGCAGAAGTACACAAAGTCCAACCAGCCCTTCAGCATAACGAAATGGAAATACAGACCGCTGTTTTCGTAGAACGGAAGTATCCTATACCACCCTCGATTTTGCATTTCTATATAACAACCCCGTCGGAGATACAATCGTGTCTTCAGCGCCTCCTTAGCCGAAAAGCCCCCGTGCCAGACGGCATCCCTTATTTACTCCTCAAAAACTTACCGCGGAAAACTATAGTGCTAATAGTACAAATAGTCAACGCAGTCCTTAAATTGCAGCACTTCCCACAGGACTGGAAAAACGCTGTAATAATTCCTATCTTAAAGCCGGGCAAAAACCCGACTGATCCCGCCTCTTATAGGCCAATTTCCCTCCTAAACTCCCTCGGCAAATTAACCGAGAAGGTTAGCCTATCGAGACTACAGGCAGCAGCCGAGCTTCGAAGTTTAATCCCGGATGAGCAGTTTGGCTTTCGAGCAAGACACAACACAACGCTGCAGACTGCCAGGATCGCAACGGATGCCTATGAAGCATTTAATAAGCTTCAAAGTACGGTAATGCTGCTTCTCGATATGGAAAGGGCCTTCGACACAGTCTGGCATACAGGCCTGCTGTATAAGTTGTTTGCTGTACATTCACTGCCTCTCTACCTAGTTTCCCTTATAGCGTCTTATCTAAAAAACCGTACCATCCAGGTGAAAGTGGAGAATTCCACTTCTGCCAAAAGACGCATCGCGGCAGGAGTACCACAAGGTACAGTGATTTCGCCGTTGCTGTATACATTGTATACAGCAGACATTCCAAAACTTCCCACTACAAAAATAGCACAATACGCGGATGATACGGCGATCTACACATCGTCTTTCTATGCTCAGGCTGCAAAATCTCGCATTGCGCATCACCTGAGTTTATTGACGCCGTATTTCGATAAATGGAAACTTAAAGTGAATCCCAGGAAGACTGAACTTATTATCTTCTCGCGCAAATTTACTAACAATAAAATCCTATCGCCACTCATGGTGCAAAATACTCCAATCCAGCCAGTAAAAGAGGTGAAATACCTGGGATTCAAACTAGACGCCCGACTTCACTTCAACAAGCATGTTGACTATGCTGTACAAAAGACTTTCATGGCCCGAAGAAAGTTGTACCCTCTTCTGGCGCCAAATTCATTTCTGTCACCTCAAAACAAACTTCTGCTCTACACCTCCACCATAAGGCCCATACTGACATACGGCTCCCCTGTTTGGCACTCTGTCTGTGATTCCACGAGACGACGTGTTCAAAGGACCCAAAATAGGTTCCTAAGGGGCGTCCTATCGGCTGACAGATACACCAGAATAACCGAAATGCACGAAGCTACAGGGATGGCCTATATAGCCGACTATATAGATACCATCGTTGAAAAATTTTATCATAGCGGAGTGCAAGGATCAGTCCTTACGCGAAATATCACCCAAGTAAGAGCAAACGATCGCCCAACCCATGGTCCCCTGTATAAGCAACTTCCATATTTTATGAGGATTTTGTCCCTGACAGTACGTGACGACAAACAAACATTGCCTGCCAGTTGCAGACAGTCGTTTCTAGCAGGCTGGAAACGCACAAATCCAACATAACGTGACTTGACGGGTTCGTCCTGCCTCGTTCTGGCTGGTGTTGGCTGGTCCTTGCACCGATCGGGGCGGGGGCGGATGGATTTGGTCATCTAGTTGAAACTGCCGGCGGTTAACGCCACGGCTGACAGTATCAAACTTAAAGGTCGAAGCAAAAGGGGTTTTTGGCTTCCCTTCAGGAAGACCTTTTTTCCTTAATGAATGCCCCTCGAATAAAACCAAAACCGCCACTTCAAGACTATCTCCTGACGTTGTCGTGCGTATGGCTAGCTCGGGAATGTCCATGTTAGGGCACTGCCCAGGTAATGGACGACTTAGCGCGCCTATTTAGATCATGGGCAAAGAGCAACCGGCCGAACATCTGGCTAGACATGGGAGTTATGTTTGTTAACTTTGTTTGTGAATTTTATTAATGGGAATGTTCAATAAATTTTTATCTATCTATCTATCTAATACCAGCCCAAACATTAACTTTTTGAAGATATTGTGTATGTCTTTCTCGAAAAATAAGCGGGTTTTCGTCACTCCAGTATCGACAATTTTGTTTGTTAACATTTCAATTTAGAAAAAATGAACATTCATCGCTGAAGCAGATATTCGGCAGAATATTGAGGATGACGTTGACTTGACGACTCATAAATTCACAGAACTCTATTCTTCCATCCAAATCATCGTCATAGTTCTTGAAGTATCTGCATTTTCTATGGACGGATTTTATGAATTTCAGTGCTTTTCTTATAGTCTCGTGTGATATTCCTGTCTGTTCTGCTACTGTCCGCAAAGAGTTGGTGGGCTCGGCAGCAAATAATCCCAAAACCTCATTTTGAGCTCCTTCATTCATCACTCGTAGGTTGTTTCTTTTTCTATTACTCACCGAACCAGTTTCGGAGAACTTTTTTACCAAATCCAGCACATATCTGTGACTTACTTCATGATTCCGATTTCTTTCATTGAAAACCAATGCCTTCTTTCGTGTGCACTTTCTAACCTCTCCATAAATGAAAATAATTTCAGTTCTTTCTTGAAGAGAATAAACCATTCTCACATTTTATGCACATAATAAAAGTTATCACTAAACAGCCCAAGAAGCAAAAGCGAATTAACAATAATATTCCTATTTTGGCTACGTCTTTTATATTTTCTGACCATGTTTTTTGGTTAAAAAAACAACGTTTTTTAGAAATTCTTGATAGAATTTAAAGGCTTTTGAGGAATTTCAGCGATAAGACATCGAATGAACGCAAATCTACGTGGTACTCGTAGTACCATTGAAATGTTATTTACAAATAATTATTTTCAAATAATGTTTGAAACAGTGCTACCCATGGGCGTAGCGAGGAAGAGGCAGGGGAGGGTCATAGGGAGGGTCATGCCACTGAAAAGAGAATTGAAGGCCCTTTAAAAACGATGTGCCACTTGACCCCCTTTTCCATTTGACATTCTAAGTGTGACATCTACCCCTCCTAGGGGGTTGAAACAAGAAGTCTAAAAATATTAATTTAAAGTGTCCCCCTTACAAATAAAATTGACGTGTCTTTCCAATTTTTCATATTTTTAACTGTAAGATATATAGTAAGGGTGGGAAGTTTTCAAATTGACACCCCGTATGTGTACCCGTCCTCTCGAAAGGGTTAAGTTTTTCTTGTTTTCCTTCGTTCAGGACAACTGTGTATATTTTCCTGTCTGTATTTCAATTTAATCCAAAAAAAAATTCCTGGGTTCCAGTCAATTTTATTGTTTATTATTCAAAATGACACAAATACGTTTCGGTGTCTTTCTCCACCATCATCAGTTTGTCTAACATACACATTCACAGTCATCATTAATTTTTAAAAAAATCTATCAAAATTCACATACTAAAATACAAATTACATACATATTAAAAAGTATATTAAAAACAATAGGTTTTCAGGTGATGAGTCAGGACAATCATGTCTGGGAAAAGACTAGAATCTATTGTTCAGAGATTCAAATTTAACTTACGTGTATGTCTGTTTCTACCTTCACATTTGACTGGCTATTGAAATCCATACTTTGTTCGATATCGAGCGAGAGAATAAAGAAACTGTTTATATTTCGCGTTTTCTTTGCATTCTAGGAATATCAATTGTTCTGCAATTCTTCAATGTCAGGTGGTTATATTTTATTTACTTGGTCCAATCAGTGTATGCATGCGCTCATTTAATTAGTGTGTGATATACAGAGCTAAGATTGTCTGTGTCTGATCTAAAATTCATTGCATTCTGATGTTTTTTAATTTGTATCATTTCATGGATCCTTCTCTTATTATAATTGTCTTCATTGATTAATATTTTTTGTGTTATGAAAATCAAAATTATGTAACTTTTGTTGTGCATGTTGTGCTAATGCTGTTCCATTTTCGTTAACCTGTCTTAAGCTATATTTATGTTCGTATATTCTTTTCTTTAAATATTGTCCTGTTTGACCTATGTATGTGTTGTCACAGTTCAAACAGTCAATCTTGTATATTACATTGTTCATTATTAGTATCTTTTTTATTTTTTCAAGATTCTTTGTTCTATACTTCATAATTTGCCAATTTAATCGCTCTATCCGTAAGAGCTGTTACAACACTTTTTTTATATTGTAGAGGTGCATATGATTGGTAATTCAAGTATCTACCAGACCAAACATCCTTTGTGTACCAGTTTGTTTTTATTTCCCCATTACCGTCATATATAACCGTCATATCCAAAAAGTTTAATGATTTGTTTTTGTCTTCCTCAATGGTGAATTTAATGGTCTCATGGAATGCATTAACATATCTAGTGTGCATTAAACTTTTTGGTTTGACAGGCACATTATGCAGTCATCTACGTATCTTTTAAAAAATCCACACTTAAAATTCAAATCAGGTATTAGTTTTTCTTCCAGACATTCCATTACGAGGTTTGTAATTGTTGCAGCTATGGGAAGCCCCATAGCTACTCCATATATTTGTGAATAGAAATTGCCCTCGTACTGGAAGTAAGTGGACTTAAGACACAGCTCTACCGCCCCAATAAATTCATTTTCGAGTAATGATGTGTGTTCCCTTATTTCAGACCATTTATTTCTTATGCACTGTATTGAGTAATCTACCCGGGATGTTTGTGTATAACGATACCACATCAAGTGATATTATGCGATAGTTCTAAGGTATTTTCTGCTTTTTATAAATTCACAGAAAACTCCATGAGTCCCTAACGTGATATTGTGAGTTTCCCAATATATTACTCCATACAGCTGACAGATATTTAGATAATTGGTAAGTTGGGGCATTTATGTTGGCTAACTATCGGTCTCAATGGGTGGCCAGCTTTGTGAAGCTTTTGTAGGCCTATATAAATGGTGCTCGGACGTTGTTGCAAAGACAGTCTTCGTTTTAAATTATCCGTTATGAGGGAGTCTTAAACCGAGCTTCGTGGTGATAAGACCGCGTCAGTGTTAGCATATTTAAGCAAGGTCGTTTACAATACGGCAAAGAATTTAAAGAATCCAACCGCATTTATCGTCCAGCGAGAAATATACGGGTCGAATTCAAACGAAGGATGAACACTGGGAGTTCGCAAGAATCCGAATCGGATTATGCCCTCCCAGGACGGTGGGTTCAAAAAGCCCACAATCGAAAAAAAACGGGGCAGAAACCGAAGACGACCCAGCCAACCCCCACAACTCCAACACCTGAGGCCAAACGAATAGCGTTGGATCATCAGGCTACAACACATAAAAACCAGACAACAAACAGCAAGACAACATCAACAAGATTCCAACATATTCGCAAATATTCACAGCGAACGCAATGCCGACCATCATCAGAGTGCAACTTGCAATCAGATGGGAGGAACTCAACCCTAACAACAAGGATGTGATTATCAGACAAGATAATCACTTTCTAATTTAAAACCAACAATGATGACAAAGCAACACAAATTTTACAACAACTAATACAAGAGAACGTTCTATAACAACGTTTCAACAACTGCAGAAAAGGTGCTAACCTGCCAACAACCCGACAACAAAGATCAAACAACCATATTACAGCCACATATTCAGTGGTTGCTACTGGAGTGGACCTTAAGATCACGGATGAAATGTTCCTGAAACATTTGGAAAAGTCAGGTCTGATTATCAGATTCTTCGTTTTGTATATTCTTTTTCCTGACTGTAATTTAATTCATTCCAATGTATTCCTGGGTTTCAGTCAATTTATTGTCACTAATTATGGTGTTATGTGATGAGCCCTGCGTTCGTCCCGGGTCTACTATTGGAATTGGAATTGAATTAAAGTACAGTCAGGAAAGAATATACAAAACGAAGATGATGATGGGAACAAAAAGCAGAATGGAACAGAGTGGCAGCAGCGGCAACACGGTGTGCCAACATCTCACACCGCACAAGATCTACGCCGCGCTCGGTTCATTTACGTACGCCGAACGCGTATAACCGGTGTCCGGCGTATAAGGCAGGTCTACCTAAGCCTTACTGATGAGTCCAATAGGTAGACCCGGGACGAAACGCAGGGCTCATCACATAACACCATAATTAGTGACAATAAATTGACTGGAAACCCAGGAATACCCATTGGAATGAATTATCAGCTTCTGCAAAAGAATCATATCCAGAGCGAGAAACAGTCCAACCCTGCTGATGATGCTGATAACGGGCGACCTGGCGACGTACGAGATGCTGATGAGCGACCGCGCAGTGCACTTCCTTGGGCGCGTGTCAGGAATGTCGAGAGCAAGCCTCCAGCTCCGATTCCTGCTCCGTGCGCCAGGTGCAACTCTTTTCAGCACCGAACCGAATCCTGCAAAACACCTGCGAAGTGCAACAAGTGCATTGGCCCTCACTCAACATTTGGGTGCAGTTTTTCCACTTCCCGTCAAGTGCGCTGCCTGCAACTCGGACGAACATGCGGCATGGAGCGTAAAGTGCCCGAAGAGACCAACAGCACCTATCAGTGGTATCCCCCAACGTAAAAATTAAGTGTCTGAACAAGAGAACGTCTGAGGTGTCTGATTCGATAACTAAAGGTAACAGAATACACTCACCAATAACAACTCACGATTTCATACTAAACAAATATAAACATCAAGATTAACAAGTCTACCAACACTAACAGAGAAGATCTGCTTAAAAAAATGCGAAAACAATATATAGAAGATTTTGACATTGACACCTCGTCGTCTTCTTTGGTAACCACATGTGTTGATGTTCGACATGCTCCTACATAACCAAAACACCCTCGACAGAACCCCATGAACAACTAAAACAAACAATCACTAACATAGACCGTTCAACATGAGACTACTTTACGCCAACATCAACGGACTTAACAGCAAAAACCA
Source organism: Dendroctonus valens (assembly GCA_024550625.1). NCBI lineage: Eukaryota > Metazoa > Arthropoda > Insecta > Coleoptera > Curculionidae > Dendroctonus > Dendroctonus valens. The sequence goes on from JAJTJO010000814.1 coordinate 1,144,773, forward strand.
CTTATTTACAATTACATAGAACAAAACGACACAGACTGCTGCATATTTGTAGAGACTAAAACCAAACTAGGACAAACACCAACGTACAGAAATTGGCAGTATATAATAGGCACTATAGGCAATGAATACCATCAATCATGCCAGGGGCGGGGTCGCAGCTCTCCTAAAACCAACATTGAAACTTGGAAGAGCAAATCCCTCCCTTCCCTCAACCAACCCTTTGAACGACTGTCTACATTTACCATACCCTACTTAAACGACCTGATACACATATTTCTGACATACATACACCCACACTCCAACCTAGAACAAAACATACTGGCTAAGGCGAGCATCTATAAATATGCAATAATTATAGGCGACTTTAACTGATAGAAACAAAACGAAACAACTTAAAAAGATTTTGCAAAATTCCGACTTTATAAAACAACACCCCACCAACTTTTCTGATGCCCGCAAAACCCAGACTCAACACCAGACGTTCTACTGCACACAAGAAACTTGACAAACACCATCAACAACATAAACTTACCAACGAAATTGGATCCGACCACCTGGCTATTACGTTTAACATAAACTTACAACATACGCAACCTACCTCCAATACACCTCCTATAGAGAAAAACTTAAACCTAACAAAGACATAGACAAAGTGAAACAACATATACATGACTTCATTCAATCACAAGCACAGCACATTTCAATAGAAACCATACAACAACAACTTACACTAGCCATACAAAAATTTAGCCCGGAAATAAAAAATGCTTTCTACCGACATCACATTGCCCAAATACATACTGAGACTAATAAAACATAAGAGAGAACTGTACAGACTATATACAAACACTCAAAATAACGACCTAAAAAGACACTGAACCAACTTAACAGAAACATTAAAACTCTGATTGGACAATACCGACAAGACAAATGGCTAGAAACATGTAAAGAAATACAGAAGGACAAAGGCAAAACAATACTGGCGAAAAATTAAGAACTGGCGCAATACAGGAAGACTGGCACTACTGACACAATTGACGAAAACGGAATAGAACGCTACACTGACAAAGAGAAAGCGGACGCATTCGCCAGACACTATCAAAGGGCCTTCAGCATATCGACAAACTCTTAACTTCGACAATGACAACTGGAACTTGATCAACGACTGGTACTTGAACTATTTTAACAGCTCACCAAAGTACACCTACAAACTGATCACAGACGCAGAGTACGATGAAGCCCTAGCGCACACCAAAAACACTGCACCGGGGAAAGATAAAATTAAGGCAAAACCTCTTGAAAAGCCTAACTCAAGAAACACACAAACTGATCCTAACTGAATTTAACAACTGCATCACAAATGGCAGAATCCCAGAAACATGGAAAAACGGCTTAATAATCCCTATACCCAAAAATGGACTGACAATACACAACCGAGCAACTACAGACCAATTACACTACTTCCCAGTACTAAGCAAAATTTTTGAATACCTAATAAAGCAGCGGTTTGAAAAAGTGGTTGGAAAATATATACCTACCTACCAATTTGGTTTCAAACAGCATCACTCGACTGTTCATCCCGCTCTTTATTTTGGCCAACAATATACAAACTACCCACCTAACTGACACAGAAAGACAGCTTGCCTGTTTATGGACATTAACAAGGCTTTTGATAGTGTCTGGCATAGAGGGCTTACTATACAAACTATACAAACTACACACACCAACATATCTACTACACACCATAAAGAACTTACTAAGAAAACAGACAACTACAAGTACGAATTGACAAAATACTGTCATTTTCTTTTTCCCCTGAACAAGGGCTCCCTCAAGGATCCCCGCTCTCACCGTTTCTCTACAATATCAATCGACAAAATCAAATCGACAGATCGGCATACATATTACATAGGCAGACGACACGGCACTTATTGTACATGACAAAACTACTGAGAGAGCAGCTCAAAAGACTCCAAACACTAACAAACAACACAATGACATGGTTTTATAAATGGAGACTAACACCAAACGCGTCAAAAAACCAACTGCTCACAAACCACAACCTCAACGCTGACTCCCCTACGATAACTGCAGACGGCCAATCGATACAAATCGATACACCCCCAAAGCCCACTGCACAACCCCCCACCCAACTACTATACGAACGCACAAACATGACAAAGATCTCGGAAACTCATACATCTACAGACAAAATGGGCAAACAACCCCTACAACTCGACATACTGAATCCCCTTTGTCTTACAAGACCAACCAGACAATCCCGCTTCCGTTTCCCTACATCAACGCTACTCGAACGCTTACAATAGTAACTGACTACTGGGCAATAAATCCAAGATCTCTGTTTGCCAGAATTAAAATTATTCAATTAGTAACCTAGAATAAGATAATTTTTACCTTTATTTGTTTGTTTAGATTAAGACTGCATGTACTAAACAAGGGCAGAAAGACCGATAAGTCGATAGCCTTTTTTTAGAAATAAAGATGTTTACTACTACTATAAACACTTGACATTGAAGAATTGCAGAGCAATTGATTTTCCTTTTCAAAGTTTCTTTATTCTCTCGCTCGGTATCGAACAAAGTATGGAGTTCAATAGCCAGTCAAATGTGAAGGTAGAAACAGCCATACACGTAAGTTAAATTTGAATCTCTGAACAATAGATTCTAGTCTTTTCCCAGACATGATTGTCCTGACTCATCACCTGAAAACTTATTGTTTTTAATATACTTTTTAATGTGTATGTAATTTGTATTTTAGTATGTGAATTTTGATAGAATTTTTTTAAATTAATGATGACTGTGAATGTGTATTTTAGACAAACTGATGATGGTGGAGAAAGACACCGAAACGTATTTGTGACATTTTGAATAATAAACAATAAATTGACTGGAACCCAGGAATTTTTTTTTGGATGTTCAGGACAACTTCAACACTCGTATTTCACGGGTCGCATGCAGGAGTTATTTCTCCTTCGACGTATGGAACGGGAAGCGTCACAGAGCTTGCTTTGGCGATCCATATTATGTTTGAATGTTGTCGATCCATATTATTTTGTATGAAGGTTTTGAAATTGACACCCGGTATGTACCACCAATTCCGTTTTTTTATTGGTTATAGTAAAATACAATTTTCTTTGAAACAGAATCCCCTCACGCATTTGTAATATGGTATGTTAGACACAATAGATTAGAACATTTGCCTTTGGTCTAGAAACTTAATAAATTTAAAGAAACTTAAACAATAAATTTGGAATCCTTTTTTGACCATCGCTTACATGCACCTTGAGATGATGCCAGGAAAACTGACTTCATATCATGCCATTGTACAATGTTTACTTTTCCATCAGATCGAACATTTTGTTCGTATCATCCGCGTCCCAATCGTAACATTGCCAACTCGGACGTCAGGTTTACGGACCTGGGAATTCTAAATTCCATTTTGCGACGATTTGCACAGATCTCTTAACATCACCAAGAGAAGTAAATACGACCAGAACAAATTTAAACACTTATAGAAAGATCTGTCATAACGGTTCATTATAATACACTTATTATTACTTATATTCTTTGTGTAACTATTTTAATTTTTCAGATAATTTTTATTTTTTTCTGAGTCCGTTGGTCAATTCTAGAAAAAAAACTTCTTTTTAGTATAATTAATGATTCGGTTCCCCAGTTTCCTTTTCCCATTTCCTCGCTTTGTTACCGATGATGAAAGTAATGTACCATCCTAAGATATGGTACATTACTCTGAGGTAACAAAGCTTCCAAATAAAGAAAGGAGAGCAGTTGGATTCCCACTGGCCGATTGTTTTTCCCCCCTTCAGGGCTTCGACATTTCTTCTAAAAAAACGGCTTAGGCCTAGGACTTCCCCTGCGCAATTTTTTCGTTATTTAATAGTTAATTAGCCTCTTCAGCATGAAACAGAATCTTCCGGCACATAAGGAGAATACACACAAGTTTAGCTACCCAGAGGACTTTTTACTTTTCCTCCTTTTTGAACTCTTTTGAAGACAATTTGTGTTTTTTTGTAACATACTTAATAAATGTAATTTTATTTTGGTGATTCAGGTATATATTTTTTCCGTCCCTTTCATTCTTCCCCTTGAAGTAATTTAATTATTATTAACATATCTAATCACATCTGGATACAAATCGCATGTATTTGTAAAAATTGCGTTCCAAGTGTTACAATTTCGATGTCCTTACACACTATAGTATCGATTCATAATGGAAATAGGAATTGTTAACACCCTGTTGAGTAAACAGCTGTAGCACATTTTCTATTACTATTAATAGCCGAGATAAAATAAGCCGAGAAATTGGAAACCTGAGTATTTTTGTAACTTTTAAAATTTAAAATTCCCGCTTCTAACTGGCCGATAATCTAGATACCTGTTTTGCCCGTGAAAGCTTTCCATGTTTGCCGGTCAGCCCGATGTGGCGTAACGCGGTGCCGTGTTTTAACATTAAAACGCCACCTCTCATATTTTACTTACTCTATGAGAAAAACCACTTGTTTTGAAGTTAAAAGATGACATTGATGGTTGGTTAGGTTAGAACTCGGTTGTATTCAAATGTTGTAAACAAACCTACGAGGCCAAATTACTATTAATAAAAAATGTTCTTATTTCTTTTTATGTGATATGAATGGTGAATGATAATTAAGTCAGTGTAAAATACTTAATGCCTCACTCAATTTTCAGATAAAATGGATGTTGAAATATCTAACGAAGTGGAAGGCAGTGCAGAAGACGGTGGTTCGGAGCTTCCCAGTCAATCTACACATATTTCTTTTGACGATGACGATGGAAGCACTTGTCCGGTCTGTTTAGAATCATGGACAAATTGTGGTGATCATAGGATATGTTGTCTCAAATGTGGTCATTTATTTGGGTAAGACAACAGCCACTAGCAATATACAAGGAGTTAAATTGAATAAGATCAACCTAGAATACACACAAGGACTTGGGGTAATGTTGTATTAAAATATGATAAAGAAGCTGCACTGTGGAAAGGAGAAAATGCGTCTTTATAGTTGTTTCAATTGTACGGAAGGGCTCCTAGGCAAAGCGAGCAATATTTTGTTTTACGTACCGTCGTTCAGGGTGAAGTCGGACTCGGATTTTTTTGGTTTCTTCTTAATAAAAGTATAATTTTGAAAATACACTTTTATGATGAAAATATTTAGAGCCTTCCGGGTCTCCTTTGTCGGATTTCATAATAAAACAAATGAACTTTTCATTCCCCCCTAATTTTTTTTTTATAAAGGGTGTCCGCCTTCACCCCTATGTGTGGAGTAAAGGCGGACGACCCTTTATTAAGCGTTAAAATTGGTCTTAGCACGTAGTAAGATTAAGGTAAGTAAATTAGGCACTGTCCGCCATGTTTCTTCGTTTTTATTCCTTTTTTCTTATCGTGTAAAGTGGGTTTTGGAATTTTATAATTTTCAGCAGCCTGTTAAACTTTTTCGGCCTTGTCGAATATCTTCGAGTGTCCTAACGACGTTTTCTTCATTCTAACCATGGTTTCCTCCTACTACTACTACTCCGTAGCGCTACAGCCCCTGGTGGCCTTGGCTAAGGCAACGATTTGCCTCCATCTGTCTCGGTCTTCCATAACTTCTAGACCATTCCCGATCCCATTTTCCGGAGGTCTGATGTTATATTATCTTCTGGTGCTCTCTCCCGTATTAAGCGGATTATTCTATCCTCTGGCTGCCTTCGTACGTGCCCTACCCATGTCCACCTTTGTGCATTTATGAGGTTAATCAGTTCTGGCTGATTGTATATTTGTTTTGATTCGGTAGCTCCGTGTATCCTGGTTTTTGGTGGTTCCGAAAATTTTCCTCAACACTTCTCTTGAATCTTCGAATGGGTTCCTCATTTCACACCGTAAGAGTCCAGGTTTCGCAGCAATTCATAACCAGGGATCTTATCATGCTCTGGTACATTTTGATTTTCGTTCTCCTAGTCACGTATTTGGACTCGAGTTTATCCTTTAGGGCATATAAGCACCTCTTGGCTGACTTTAGGCGTTCTCTGATTTCTTCACTCATGTCGTTGTCAGATGTGATTGTTGACCCTAAGTATTTGAATTGTTTTACGTTTTCAAAGTTGTATGTGTTCATGGTCACATTTTGTCCTATCCTAGCTCTGCCTGGTCTTGAGACATGCATGTATTTTGTTTTGGCCTCGTTGACTTTAAGCCCCATATATGTCGCTTCTTCTTTTCGATTTTGTAAAATAGTTTCTTTTGCTTTTATGACGCTTATGCTCACCGCGTCGATATCGTCGGCTTATGCTAGCAGCAAGTTTGATCCACTGGCCCCGAATAGCTCGTTTCGATTTTGGCTTCTCTTACTACTTTCTCCAATGCGATATTAAAAGCGTGAGTGATAGTGCGTCTCCCTGTTTAAGACCTGTGTTCACCTAAAACACATCTGAGATGTCATCACCAATCTTTACTCTGCACCTAGAACCCTCAGCACAAGCTCTGGTTACTCTAGTCACCTCTATAAAATGCCTTTTTTACTAAAACGCAAATATTTCAGCCAAAAAACAATATTTTCTAATGAAATTTCCATCGGTTAATATAGAGCACATCAGAACATCAGAGAAAAATAACTCATTTGGATTTTTTATTTCTAGTATTCTCTTGTGTGCAACAGTATCTTTTATAGTTTTCAAATTCCAAGAAAAAATACAATTCATAAAATCGTCACCCTGTGTTCTACGGCGAATTTATCCAGCGAAATATATACTACTAATTACACTAGGAATTCAGTTGACGGTTGGGTACTTTTTTCCGCGGTGCATCAAATGATCTTGACGAAAATATTGACCAATAAGGGTCTGTCCGAGTTCGCCCCCACAGTCCGACTTCACCCCGAATAACCGGTACTATCCAAAGTTGATGAAAATCCAAACCGTAATAAGCTTACTTTCTCAGTGTTTCATTACGAAGTCATTTGTGAACTTACGGAAGCATTTTTTGCCCTCATCTTCATTAAAAGCTAAAATATTTTGTTTAAATCTAACTTGATGAATGTTGTAGGGTTTCCCGTTTCTTTCGCTGTTTTTTAATGCGAAAAGAATACACAATATTTGTTCTCTTAAGTTGATACATCGTGTTATATCTCACCCGTTCTGCTCGATTACCTTCTTTAATTGCTCATGAAACCTGAAAACTGAATATGCCCTATTTTCTAAATGTTTGAAGCTTACTAAATGTTCATCAAAGTTAGTTGTTCATCAGTGATAGTTTTTTGAAACAAGAGATTTTTAAAGTGAAACAATTATAATCGGAAGGAGCGAAGCCTGGGGAATACGGAGGATCAGGTAGAAAATCTC